>OX451741.1:366441598-366796041 GCA_948472305.1 Vicia faba
GCGTTTGAAGCCCCATCGAGATACATAGGCCATCGGGATCCTTCCTCAGGTCCTTCATCCGGTCCAGGTGTTTCACAATCAGTCACCAACATGATGTTCTCATCCTGGAATTCAAAGTTCATAGACTGGTAATCGTCCACTGCCTGATGTGCCAAATGATCTGCCAAAACACTTCCCTTGATTGCCTTTTGGGTCGTGTATTGGATGTCATACTCAGTCAAGATCATCTGCCATCTCGCTATTCTTCTGGATAAGGCAGGCTTTTCGAATATATACTTGATTGGATCCATATTTGATATCAACAGAGTAGTGTGAGTCAGCATATACTGTCTCAGCCGGCGAGCAGCCCATGCCAAAGTGCATCAAGTTTTCTCAAGCAACGAGTATCGGGTCTCGCAGTCGATAAACTTTTTGCTAAGGTAATAAATAGCATGCTCTTTTCGGCAAGACTCGTCATGCTGCCCCAGCACACACCCCATCAAATTATCGAGTACTGTCAAGTATAAGATCAAAGGTCTTCCTTCAACTGGAGGCATCAGAATAGGTGGCTTTTGGAGATATTCCTTGATCCTTTCGAAAGTGGCCTGACCTTCATCGTTCCATCTTACCACTTGATCTTTCTTTAGCAGCTTGAAGATTGGCTCACAAGTAGCAGTCAGGTGTGAGATGAATAGGGCAACGTAGTTCAAAAGTCCCAAAAATCCTATGACTTCTTTTTCTGTTAAGGGAGATGGCATTTCCTGTATAGCCTTCACCTTTTCCGGATCCACTTGAATACCTTTGTCACTAACGATGAAGCCCATCAGCTTACCAGACCTTACTCCGAAGGTGCACTTGTTCGGGTTTAACCTCAACTTGTACATATTTAACCTGTCAAATAACTTCTGGAGATGGTCAAGATGTTCCTCTTCAGTCTGGGATCTTGCAATCATGTCGTCAACGTATACCTCAATCTCATGATGAATCATGTCATGGAACAAAGCGACCATGGCACACTGATACGTTGCCCCAACATTCTTCAATCCAAACGGCATGACCTTGTAGCAAAAGGTACCCCATTGCGTAACGAAGGTTGTCTTTTCCATATCCTCGGGAGCCATCTTAATCTGATTGTAACCAGAGAAACCATCCATAAAGGAGAAGACCTTATGTTGTGCGGTGTTGTCAACCAGAACGTCGATATGAGGCAGAGGGAAATCATCCTTGGGGCTTGCCCTATTCAGATCCCTATAGTCAACACACATACAAACCATACCATCTTTCTTCGGTACGGGGACCACGTTGGCAACCCACTGTGGGTAAGAAGTAACTGCTAGGAAACCGGCATCAAACTGTTTCATAAACTCAACCTTGATTTTCTCAGACATCTCCGGGCGCATTCGGCGAACTTTCTGTTTCACTGGAGGACAATCTTCTTTAGTTGGCAAGCGGTGTACCACAATATCGGTATCCAACCCAGGCATATCTTTATAAGACCAAGCGAAGATCTCAATATAGTTACGCAACATCTGTATTAACCGTTGCTTAATGCTAGGCTCCAGATTTGCACCAATCTTGACCTCTTTCTTGTCTTCTTCTGTACCCAGATTTACTGATTCCATTGGCTCTTCATGGGGTTGTATGGACCTCTCTTCCTGTAGTAACAATCTAGCAAGTTCCCCAGACACTTCAAAATCATCCTCACCTTCATCCTCGGCTTGGTTGATCGGGCTTTCGAAGTCATAACTGGCAGTAGCAGAGTCGTTATCAGTGGGATCCAGAGTGGATGTAGACCTGTATATGTGAGTGTGTGTAAGACAAATAGCTGTTTTGCAAGATAGAAAAGAAAAACAAGGAGCGCAAAATTTGTAATGCAATAGAACGTCCAATGCTTTTATTGATGATATATGGAAATGACACATAATAAGCCCTAAAACAAAACCACAGTGTCTCGGGCAAGGCACCGGGCCATAAAGTTTTAAATTGTCTGTTACAAAACAAAAGTCTATTACTGTGTAATAAAAGAAATGGGCACGAAGTCCTTTGCTGTCTAATTTCTTAATCCGCCGTCGGTAGTCGGGTAAATCCAGCTGTCAAACTTAGACTTTTCATCATCATCTGCATCTTCCATGGCAGAGACCACTTCAATGGCATTGACCCCTGAGTCATGCTTAGGCATGGGAGCAGTTATGACGTTGGGCTTTTCTGGCGCGTCAAATTCAATCTCTTTAGCTTCAATCAAATCTTATACCTTATTCCTCAAGGCCCAACAGTTATTCGTATCATGCCCTGGGCTATCAGAGTGATAAGCACATAGGGCGTTTAGATTATACAGCGGAGAGGTGGTACTGGGATTCTTCGGAGCTTCCCTCAGAGTCACCAAGTTGGTTTTTAACAGTTGCGGCAAAATTTGAGATAGAGTCATACTAAGCCGAGTATATTGTCTTTGCAATCTCTCTATTCTTTGCTGAGTGTTGCATTGTGGGGTAACAGTAGGTCTTGATATTACTACCGAATTAACTGCTTGGCGGCGTTCAGGTTGGTTTTGGCTCCTCGAGCTGTAAACTGCACTAGATTCCTTCTTGAAAGGCTTCTTCTATGTACTTGACGAAACACCTTTCTGTATTTTTCCACTTTCGATACCGGCTTCAACTCTCTCCACAATCATTATTAATTCAGTGAACCCAGACCATGAACTACTGATCAAATGATTGAAATACGGACCAAACAAAGTCCCAAGAAACATATCCACCAACTCCCTATCAGCCAGATGGGGTTGTACTCTTCCAGCAAGATCTCTCCATTTTTGAGCGTAGTCCTTGAAACCTTCGCTCGCACCCATAGACATACCCTAAAGTTGAGTACCCGTGGGAGCAAGGTCGGCATTATACTAGTATTGCTTGTAAAAAGCAGCAGCAAGGTCCTCCCAGTTGCGGACATTAGCTCCTTCCAGTTGATAGAACCATTCAAGTTGAGTTCCTGACAAACTATCTTTAAAGAAATGAACCCAAAGGTTCCTATCAGCAGTATATGGTTGAATCTTTCTGACATACGAGCGAAGGTGTAACTTTAGGCAGGAGACCCCATCGTACTTAGAAAAGACAGGAGCTTTAAACTTGTGTGGGATCACCACCCCAGATGCCAAACTCAAATCTCCGAAGTCCAACCCAGGTATCTTCTGGATCTCCATTGCGCTCAACCAGTCTTCGAGTTGCTTATACCTATCCTCGGCAGGAGGATACTGGTCTTCATCAAAGTCAGTGTCATTGTCAGAAACCACAGGGCTAGGACCCTTCCTTTCTTCTTGATTCTCTCCTCCACCAGATGAATGAGACAAATCCACTTCTTCTTGCAACCTGTTCCCAAATCTATGACCCATATTCAGGAGGACCACCTTCTTCTTCTTCTTATCCTTCAAGATAAGAGCCTTCAAATCTTGTTGACTCTTGGCCAAGTTCAAGAACATCTCCTGGAACTGAGCATTCTGAGCTTGCAGAGCCTTGACGGCTTGATCAATAGGTGTTTCAGAAGACATATTGTGCTTAAATAAACAATGAAGAAGATAAGAAACCTGTAAGGGTACCTGTGATAAAGTGCATGAGAATGGAATGCGTATGAAATAATTTCAAAGACTCAGGGAGATTCAAATTTGTAAACCAAAATAAAACACACTTTATTAGATTAAAACTTGAAACAATAACAAATTCCTTTAAGGAGTTACAAAAGGAATACTGAAAAGAAAATCTAAACTAGAAACAATAAAAGACATCAGAAGTTCCATGGTCTCTTTCCCTTCGTGCTGACATAATCGTTGATTGTCCTTTCGTTCTCAAGATGCCTTGTAAGCTTCAGGATCTTCCTCTCCTGCTCATGATACTTCTCTCTGTAAGTATCCCTTTCTTCCCTTAACTGGATCCAAGATCTCTTCAATGCCCCAATATCAGTAGGCATGTATGGATGGATGACCGTATAAGGAACCCCTTCTTCATCAGTATGCTCCACAATCACCGGAAAAACAACTTCATGTGGCATTCACAGCTTTTGAGCACAGGCTCGAACCCACTGGAGGTATGGTTGCATCAGGAGAGAAGTCTTCATTCCTAGATCATGTGGATCAGACCTGTTAACCCTGTCCCAAGCTCGTATAAACCTGCGGCGATGTCCCTCAACATCTCCCTTGAAGTCAAAGACAATGCCTGTAAGCAGCAGCTCATGAGGACCGTCCCTTCGAGCTCGTCCAAACTGTCGTAAGGCCAAACAAGGATTATAGGTTATTCTTCCTCTAATTCCAAGCAATGGAACATTGGGGTATTCCCCACACCGATCAATGACAGCTACCTCTTCCATATCTTTAGTACTCCAAAGGATGTCCGTATGAGCAAGGGACATGATTCTGTAAGCCCAACCCATACCTTCCTCATTCTTCAATACAGATTTGGGGAGGTGAGAAATAAACCACCTCGCCAGTAACGGCTTGCAACACATGAGAGTTCCCCTTCTCCGCACAGTACGGGTATAGAGGGCATGTAAAATATCACCTAGAAGAGTAGGCACTGGGTTACGAGACATGAAGATCTTGAATGCGTTCACATCGACAAAAGAATCTGGATTTGGGAACAGAACCAAGCCATAGATGAGGAGAGCCAGGATGTCTTCAAATGCTTGAAATTCCAAACTATCCCAGAACTGTTGAGCTTGATCAATCAAAAACTTAGCCAAGAAACCTTTAACCCCGCTCCGAGTCTCCCAGTTAGATACTACATCAGCCATTTTTAGATGTAGGGCTGAAGCAATATCCTCTGGCCTAGGAGCTATCTCCAAACCTGTAAAGGGTGTCTGCTCTAGAATAGATATGCCAAGTAAATCAGAAAACTCCTCAAAAGTAGGGACTAACTGATAGTCCGGGAAGGTGAAATAATGATGCAACAGGTCAAAGAACTGGAATAGGACACTCATCATTTGCTCATCCAATTTTGAAGTGACCAGGATAAGGAGATGGCCATGTCTTCTAACAAAGGAAGAAGTATCAAGAACCTTTGAAACCAACTCTCTAAGCTGAGCAGGTATCTGCACGAAGTTGATTTGAATGGTATTTCTACGCATAGAAGCAATGATCTGCAAAACAGAACAAAGATGAATCCCCTCGGTCTTTGAAATGGTTAGTCTAATGAAATATGCATGTGATGTCATGATGCATGATGTCATGATAAAACACACAACATGTATCACAGATAGCAAACATGGTAAGGCAAATAAGTCACACAAGAGCCCTTAAATTTCAGGTTGGCATGGAGTTTAGGTATTACCCTCTTTCAGTTTAGTTGGTTCAACCTGTCCTAGTAATAGTAACCGGGTTCTAGAGGTTCTCAATATCACTGACCATCCTCCATCGGTCATAGTTGGTCTCAATGAGTGTAGCATACTGCTACTTTCTATGGACAAGTTGGTCAATTATAGGTTCTAAGGTCAGTTGATGCTTAATGACCCATTAGCAGCCTCATACTCTCCTTGTTGCTCCATAAGGGATATCGGTACCAACTAATGTGTCACACCAATGTAGCTACTGCTTCAACCGTATCGGTCTACGTCGTACAGTTCCCTCACAGTCTATTGCTACTTACCTAAAAGGTGTCCCCTAGATCCGAGTTAGGATCTATAGTAACTCCGATACAAAGCCCACAAATATAAAGCAAACAAATCAATCAAATGAAAACAATATGATGAACTAATCCTAAGGTACACCCCACTTATTAAGTCCCCAACAGAGTCGCCAGTTCTGTGATACGGTGGCCAGAACCGGGACGTGTTTCCCTTTTTTTTAAGGAATTGCTGGTTTTCATTTTGCGTTTGTGTTCGAAAAATGTCGCGGTAAGCAAGAGTCGCCACCAACTTTTATTTTATCCAACAAGGAAAGGAAAAAAGAACAGAAAAATTCCTTTTTCGAGATATTTCTCAGTACGGTGGATAGATTATAGAAAGGGAAGGTATTAGCACCCTTTCTATCCGTAGTTATCTACGGGCTCTTAGGTACTTGCTCATCATTTTCAAAATTGTTTTCTTTGTGTTTGCGTGATTTTAAAAGAATTTGTTTTGAATTCGATTTAACTCTTACTTCTGTCTTCAAGAGTGTAATGAAGTGTTTTGAAAACTTTGTTTGTAAAGGAGTGTAAGTGTGAAAAATTTTGTTTGGATTGAGCAAGTACTTAAGAGATAATCTACCTACTCGAAAAAAAGAATCGTTCTATGCTTGTTTCCTTTAGATAATGCTATCCCACTATTAGTGAGTAGGTAGCACCGTCGTTGGAGTTTTGAAGGTCAATTCGAAAGGGACGTACAATCACTAAAGCAATGTTAGGACGTCTTAGTAGTAACCCTAATGTCTTAGATCAATTATTCGAGACAACAATATCCGAGGCAACCTTTCCGAGGCAACTTTGTTCTTTGGACAAAAGGACGACCACTAAAACATCCTATACTCAATTACCGTTTACCGAAGGTAACCAAGTGGGAGTGTACCCTAGGAGTGCGCATGTCCGAATGATTCAATTTCAGTTTATTTATCTTTGCACATTTAGGGTGATCTAACCGTTTTAAAATCCATCATACATTCTTGTCATGCATCCTATTATCATACATCTAACAGTTTAATAATTTGCGGAATTTAAAATGCAGAAATTAAACTAAGCTATTACAAGGCTTCAGGTATTTACATAGCCAAAAACAAACCCTTTGGAAAATAAAACCATAAATGAAAATAAACGTCCTAATTAAACTATTACAAACTGTAGGCAGTTACATCAATATGATAAATAATAAAAATAAAGCGCGCGAGAAAAATTAAGATCGGGGAGAAATTAGGGTTTTGACCCTTCTATCCTAATCAAAAGAAAATGTTTTTTTTGTTGTTTTTAATATTTAAGAAAAAAGAAGATTAGGTTTTAAAATTAAATACAAAAATAATTAGTGATTAAATTAATTAATGAAAATAATTACATGGCCTATTTTTTATGTTTTGGTTATTTTTAGGAAAAAGAAAATATAATAAAATTAGAAATAAAAAACCTATTTGTTGTAATTAATTTTAATTATGTCCAAAAAATAAATTAAAGTTATCTAAATTAACAAACCTAACTAAATTAATTAATTTTTTAATAAAAATAAAATCTAGGCCTACTTTATGAAAAGTAATATTTTTGTGATTTTTCGATAAAAAAGAAAATAGTTGATTGGTTAGTAAATAAATAAAAATAAATGAAATGAAATAAAATAAAATATAAAAGAAAATAGGATTGGGCCTGCAATATGGGGGGTGTGAGAAGCATTTCTGGGCCCAAGAAGAGTGTCCATGTTTGACTTCCCAGATCACATGCTATGCGTTTGACTTGGCTTATGATGCTCCTCCCTTGCTGGCCATCAGATATGGATCTCAAGACACTTGGCACGCTGGATTATGATGACGTATGATAGGCCTTGGATTTGTAAACACATTTGATTACCTAAAAGAAATTAAGAAAAACAACAAACGTTGGAGGCAGGGGTCGAACCCCTGACCTCAAGCTCCCTCAACGCCTTAACGCTTGCCTGGATACCACTGGGTCAATTGTTTTTGTTGTATGTAATATAAACAAGAATTAATGTAAAGTAAACAAGCGCAATAACAAATATTAGCATGGAATTTCAAACAATCCAATGGAAGGGTGCCACGCAATCGTCTTCAACCTTGTTCCGTTGGTAAAAGTCTCAGACTTTTACCTACGGACGTTTGTCCGTCACTATATCCCTGCCATTTCTCAAAATCAAGCATGAGTAAGATAAATCAAAACTAAAGCCATGAATGGCTTAGTCTAGACCTGCCGAGTTCAATGATGGCCCTTTCATGGCCCAATTTTTCCTGTAAATGAAAATCCCAATTTGAAGCAAGGAACCCTAGTAATGGTGAAATCCACTACAGGCCATATAAATACAATTAAACAATATAGAAAGCTTACAACTGTTCCTTGGATTAAGAATATATGGTTAATTCATGTTAACAATGCCTAAATCGTGCAAACCAAATTCAAAAATTCATGGATGTCGTGGATGACTTACATCACTTTTTGGTACTGGAAAGGCTTTGTTCTTGATTGTTTTGGCTTGCTGATGACCTCAAGAAACGATTGGAATGGTTAAAAGGTCTTGAATTGGCCTCTAAGTGTGAATTCGTGTTTGCACTTTTTCTTGATTTTTCAAGTTTGTGTTCTTGATGGTGCGCCTACTTCTAACCTAGTTTTGGGTCTGCACACGTTCTATATGTATCAAGGAATGGATTAGGGTTGATAGAATGTACTCAATCTTCTTCCATTATTGAATTTGATTGGGATTTGATTCTCTTGAATATCATTCCAAAATTGGCCTAAAACCAATCTTTTTGTCCACCCTAATGCCTTGCACGATTTCAAATACTTGCCAACTGTATTTGTGACCTGAAACAAACATAAAATCTTGAGTTTTCAATGCTTTAGATTTTCTCATGATTTATTTTGATTAAAATTGAATTAAATTAATTAAAAATCAAAATAAATAATAAAAACATGATAATGACAAGTGGCAAAGGCTAGAGCTCGTGGAATATGTTGCCAACTCAAAACAAGTGAAAAAGATTGGGCCCATTTGGCAAAATTGACGTTTTAGGCATAGTTGACTTTTGGCAATTTTGCAAAAAAGGTCAACTTCACCAATGCATAACTTTCTCAATTTTGACTCTTTGAAGGTGTTCTTGGACTTTTTAGAAAGTTTGAGATGTCCTCTAAGCAACCCTTTTGGTCTAATCTCAATTTTATATTCCATGCTCATGTATGAAGCTTTGACAAAAAAGGTGTTTTTGTTGACTTTTCAAAATGACCTATAATGTCCAAATTCATAACTTCTTTTGAGTGCATATTTTGAACTTAGGAGCTGAAGATGGATTGTAGTAAATTGCATCCTCTTCAAAATGAGATTTGGATGGGTCATTTCTCATAAAGTATGAGAAAGTTATGCTTGGTCAAAGTTGAGTTGACTTTTCTTGTAAAACCCTAATTTAGCAACTTTTGAGTCTTGATGAATTATGAGCAATCCTTGATGAATCATGATCAACCCTTGATCAAAAGATGAAATATACTTCAAAATGAGGATGTTGACCAAAAATATTGAAGTTTGACTGTATGTGGGCCACAGTTGACTTTTGCCTTAGCACAATAATTTTTGGGCATTTGAGCAATTGACTAAGCAAACTTCCTCTGCAAGGCTTGAAACTTGGCATGGATGTTCTTGAAAACATATTGGGACAATGTTGAGAATTTGGGGTCTCTTGGACTCAAGTATCTTGATGCAACATGAAACCCTAATTTGAGGTAGACTGCCTTAGGAGATAGCTTGTCTGGCCAACCATTGAACTACCTTGAGCAACTTGAGGATCTTTCTTGAAATGTTTTGAGAAATATGGGAGGGAAAATTTTGGGGTACAACACATGTGTTGAGAACTAACCCATGTATGCATCAAAACAATGATAGAGTGAAAAAATTGCAGTATGAGTCGACACATACCCACATGAGTCGACTCATTTTAGTGGCAGGACATGTTATGAGTCGACACAAAACCTCATGAGTCAATGCATATTGCTATAACAGACACAAAACAGAAATAAAAAAGGTACATGAGTTGACACAAAACACGAATGTGTCGACACATACAAGAAATGAGTCGACACATACCATTATACATCGACTCATACTAGGCTGATTTGGTTTTACAGGAGCAAGGAAAAGTTTTGTGTCGATGCAGAGATACATGTGTCGACACATAATGGTTAAAAATGAAATTTTCCTCTCTTTTACACTGTTTTTATATTTTCTACATATTTTCTTTTATTGCTATTCAATATGGTTATAATAATTAGGACTTTTATTTCTTTCCACCCACCATTCATAAATTGTACTCCCCATCCCCCTAACAATGTAATAGCATAGGACTTTAAATTTTTGTGATTTATCGCTTTCAAATATAAATGCTAGTAATTAGGGTGTGTATGGAAAGATCTAAAATCAAAAAATAAACCATCCTAATTCAAGATAAAAATGCGTGAAAACAAAACACTTGCACACTTGCACATGTAGGGTTAACTCCACTTGTTGCCTTGAGAAATAAATAGTCATGTCCCTCGAACGTGGGTTACGTTAGCAAAGACCCTCTAATACAAGATCGTAGTCCCTTGATGACCCTTCGATGTTGCCTACGTAAACGATATTAGTCCCTTACAACAAATTGCTAAGGTATCCTACAATGTTGCCTTCTATGACTATACGATGACCCACGTCCATCCATTTACATACAAAGATATGGCTACTTACCAATCAATGGTAAGATGGCAATGTCAAAGGAAGAGATAAATGAACAAAAGACTTTTGAGTAGGTAGAACGTTCTTAGTTGCTTGCTCACAATACATCTTCAAAAATAAACATCTTTTCAAACACACCAAACACATTCAAAAACATGAAATATTTTCAAAAGTCCAACACTTCGTATGCATTCTTATAGAGACGAGAATCATTACAAAGTTTGCCTAAATGAAGGCGCTTTTCAAAATAATTTCAAAACTCACCACAAACACATTTCGAGAAAAGCAATTTCAAAAGTGATCTAGCAAGCAACTAAGAGCCCGTAGAAAACTACAGATGAAAAATGTGTTAACACCTTCCCTTTTCATAATCTACCCCCCGAACTCAAGAAAATATCTTAAAGGTCTTTCTTGTTCTTTTCCCTCTTTCCTTATTGGATAAAAGAAAAGTCGGTGGCGACTCTTTCTATTCGCAACAATTGTAATAAAACACAAAACACCCATGTCAGTTCTCCCGCCGTATCACAGAACTGGAAAATCTGCTGGGGAGAACTTAAAAGTTGGGTTACCTTAGAGTTAGATCACATTTACTTGCTTTTATTATTTGAATTGTTTGCTTTACATTTTTTGGTCCTTGTTTGGGCTTGTATTGATACTCTACCCGGATCTAGGAACACCTTTAGGTAAATAGAAAAAATTGTGGAGACTGTATGACGTAGACCGATATGGTTCAGACAATAGCTATGTTAGTGTGACACATTTGTGGGTACCGGTATCCCTTATGGCGAGTTAAGGAGAATACGGGGCCGCTGTGTGGTGTCGCGAAGCACTAATGAACCTTAGAACCTTTAATTGAACAACTTGTCCATTAGGAAGTAGTGAGGTAGCCAAATTTGGTGCAGTCCGAAGTTGGTTGATACTCGATGCTACACTCATTGAGATCGGACTTTCGAGATATTTTGGTCGCTAATAAAGAGGCTTGCGCTGAAACAATGCCCGATGAAGAAAGATCAGTGATATTGAGATTCCCTAGAACCCGATAACTTTTCTAGGACAGGTTGAACCAACTAAACTTCAAGAGGGTACTTACCTATAAACTCCATGCAAGCCTAAACCTAAGGATTTGCTTGCTTTGCTTGTATATGTTTATTTGTACATAACATCATGACATCATACCATGGCATTTTCAATAACCATTTCAAGGGATCTCAAGGGCCTGTGATGAAGGGTTATAATGAACCAGACGTCTATCAAAGGGCAATAAGATTTATTTTACTCTAACCAAATGATGTCAAAATAGCCAAAGGGTCAAGGGCTATGACCCACTTGACATGGTGAACTTGATTCTCATAGAAGGACATTCAACGATACAAAGTTCTTTAAAGTTGTAATCAAAGTTCAATTTCTAACATTTTCTTGTGTTTACCCCGCAAGATCCTTGAAAACATTGCATCCACATACCATGCGTTATATCATGACATGTTTTCCCCATACAGGTTTTCTCATCTGCTTACTATTTATTTTAGTAGAGATGACTCTAGAGCAGACTATCATTTCACCTTGAGACATGAACTTCCCAATACCATAGCTCTTGATTCCTTGACAATTTGCACATGAGACTAAAAGGAGATGAAATATCATCCTCTTAGATTTCCAAGCATACCTCATTTGCATTTTTTGAATCAAGGATGAATAAATGGTGAATTTTTTAAGTTAAGTCCTCATTTTCCAAATTTAGAAACTTTTTAGGGTTTCTTCATGAGCAAGTTTCAAACCAAACTTCAATCTTCTTGATCTGATGGTCAAAATGGACTTAAAATATGAAAAGTACACATTTTACTTGATGGTTGAGCAAAAGTTCACTTGGTCAATCTTGACTTTGACTGATTTTGGTCAAAATGACCATTTTGCCCCTTTTTAATCAATTGATCCACTCCTCTTCAAAATTGGTGATCAAAACTTCAAACATATAGATGCCATTTACAAAGTTTTATCTCAAAATTCTCAAGAAATCCTGATGAAATCCCAAACTTTAGTTTTGGTCAACATCTTAGGAGAATGATGAATCATCTTCAAAACTCCAAATCCTCTGGATATCTTGGCCAATTTCTTGCACAAATATATTTCCAATGTCAAAGAGGTGTTGTAGCTTCAAAATAAAGACTTGCACATCCATCAATAGCCTTAATCAACCAAAACCCTAATTTTGACTGATGAATCAACAGAAAGTGATTCTCCTTATAATCAACATAGTCTTTGATCTTCTGATGATCCAATAAGATGGACAAGATATCCCGAGATATGTGGAACCTTTGGGATTGAATGATCTATAGGTTTAGATGATAAGGCTCTTCTTGAGAAACTTGTCAGCATAATCAATCCCCACAACTTGAGGAAGACCTGATAACCCAAAGTACCGTGATCCAATCACAATGTATGAATGCAATACAATATGATGTTTATGGTGAAACATAAGCCTAAATCAAGAGGGTAAATTTTGGGGTGCAACAGATTCAACAGCAGAGAAATCCGCACGACGAATATCCAATGAACGGAAATCCTCTCAATAAACAAAATCACTTCAAATCCAATGGCAAACCCTCCATAATCAAGGGGCCATGACAGTTTATTTTCTGAATCATCTGTGGAAGTCAAGTCAAGATTCCAAGAAATCTCTCATAGAGTCCTGAATAGCCAGAGGAAGGTCTCCATCTGAATCACTTGGGGCATTGAACATGAATTCCAGCAAAGGGTCACGTACGACTAAGCAAACATTTTTTGTTATTTCTACAACACTTGCTATCATAGACAGTGACAATTCTCCCCGTGGACATAGTCGGAAAATACTACGAATAAAAGAGACCCGCTAGGTTGACACGCCTAGAAAAAAATAAGGGCATCCCGGCGTACCAAAAGGTTCAGGAAAAAATTAGGGATATATATGCAAAAGATTGTACACTCGGCAAGTCGAAAACCTGAAAAATCGGCTTGGGAAAAAAGGGTATCCCGTTGGACTGAAAACCCGAAAGGGCGGTCCAAGCAAAAGTTATGGATTAAAGCGTACGACTATGTCCCGTTATCTCATCATTTTGTCTACCAGTAAAAATATTTTTCACTCTGATCAACATTTATTAAGGACTCTAGGAGAAGACAGAGTTCAAGCTGTCCACGAATCCCCACAAGGCCAAATTCATGGATATCCCCACAGAATAACTTCAATGAGATTATCCCATAAAGTTGGATTCATGCAATCCCCAGCCAGAGTTTCAATCTCTAGAAAACCCTCTCCCCAGCTGAGTTGGTCTTAAGAAAGAAGCCTTGTGGAGTTCTTCCAAAAGAAAACACCTTCCCAGCAGATTATCAAATGTTATCTTCAATAGGGTTTATTTCCCCAACAAACTACAAATTTCCCAGCTCGAGTTTGCTTCTCAAACTATTACAAACCAATGGACAAAACCCCTTGTGATACGGTCAGAGAACTGACTTGAGGGTTTTGCGTTTGATCGCAAATGTTGCAGTTAGCAAGAGTCGCCACCGACTTTTCTTTTATCCAAAAGGAAAGGTGAAAAAGCACAGGAAAGACCTTTGAGATTGTTTCTTGAGTTCGGGGGGTAGATTATGAAAAGGGAAGGTATTAGCACCCTTTTCATCCATGGTTATCCATGGGCTCTTAGTTACTTGCTAGATCACTTGCTTTTGTTTGAAATTATGCTTTGTGTGGTTTTTGAAAGTATTTTGTAAAGAGGCCATTGTTTAGGCAATCTTTGTAATGATTCTCGTTCGTAAGAATGTATACAAAGATGTTTGATCTTTTGAAAATGTTTTCAATTTTATAAGATGTTTGAAAGTGTATGTGTTTGTTTTTGAAAATAGCAAGGATGTTTGTTTTGAAATGGAGCAAGTAATTAGGAGCAATCTACCTACTCAAATGTCTTTCTTGTTCATTTCCTTTTCCTTTGACATTGTTGTCTTACCATTGATTTGGTAAGCAACCCTATCTTTGGATGTAAACGGGACGGGCGTGGGTCATCGTATGACCATGATTAGCAATGTTGCAAGGCATATTAGCATTCTCTTTTAGGGACTAAGATCATTTGTAAGGCAACTTAGATAGCGACATCGAGGGACTATGATCTTGTATTCGTTTGTTTTTGCTAAGATACCTCACATGCGTAATATGGTCATTTTGCAAGGCAACCAAGTGGATTTTACCCTAGGGGTGCTTGTGTGCAATTGTATTATTTTCATGCTTGTTTTTTGTCTTGAATTAGGGTTTTCTAATTGATTGGTTTTATTCTTTCCATACAAACCCTAATTACTAGCAATTGTATATAAAGCGATAAATGACAGAATTTAAAGTTACTACACTATTACAACATTTGTGGGAGGGGGCGTACAAATTACAAATGGGGATTGCAAGAAATTAAAATCTAATCATCTATTACAACCATATTGAATTTGAATAAATAATGTACAAAAAATATGAATGAATATAATGCACAAATAATGATATAATGTACAAAAATTGAAGTAAATAATATACAAGAATGTAAAGAAATAATGTATAACGTATTGAATGAAAAAAGAAATGAATTAATTGCTTTGTTAAGAAATGGTTTTTTTATCTTAACCTAATAAACTAAAAAGAAAATGATTTTAAAAAAGAAGAGAAATAAATTAACTTAATTTAGAAAAATATTTTTTAGTGTTTTTACGAAAAGATTTTAATATTAACTAAAATAGAAAAAATAATTAAAATAAAATCTAAGTTAAATTTAACTTTGTTTAGAAAATGATTTTAATTAAGGTTAATAAAGAAAAATATTTTTATATTGTAGGTGAAATGATAAAAATTAATTTAGTAAAATGAAAATATTTTTAATTTAATGAAAATATATTTCTTGTGGTTTTTTGGTTCAGGTAAAATAAATATATAAATGAAAAATAATAAAATATGGAAATAGTTGGACAGGGGGTTAAAAAAATTGGAATGGGGGTTAAAAAAAGTGAAAAGGGCGCTGGACCCAAAATTGTTGTTTTTGTAAACAAAAAATGGCAGAAAAAATATCGGGCTTGGTTATTCTGAATAATAGGAGGGTGCGTGATGAATAGGGGGTTGGTGCTTGGCAAAGGGGGTTGGGCCTGCTAATACTTGGGCCTGTTTACAGAAATAAAAAATAACAAACAAAGGATATGTTGTTTCATTTTTAAATAATACTCTCTCTCTCTCTCTCTAAACCTAATGCTCTCCATCGTTCTCTCTGAAATTCACTCGCCGGAGAAGAGAGACGTGTCGCGCCGGAACTCACCTCACGGAGGTAACGGTGGCGGCGTAGCTCCGACTGTGATTTTTTTTACATCTTCTGGTTCTTCTTTCTCTCCTCTTCACTAATACGTGGTTGATTTTTGCATAATTCACTTGATTTCGCGTAAATCTAAAAAGGGAAAATGAAAACCCTAGAGTTGGATTCGGCTGAAATAATTTTACCTATGTGAGATCTTTCCTCTCTCTTTCTCCTTGTTATTTCTGAAGGGTTTGGTTTTCTGGAAAATGATGATGATAAACTGTTTAGGGTTTTGTTATTGATTGCATGCAATTTTCGTGTTTCTGTTTGTATATATTTTTTGATGATGAGAAGAAAATGGGAAATGGTTTGGTTGGCTTGCTGTGACTTTGTTTCTATTTCTTGGTATATTTTTGATGATGAGAAGAAAATGGGAAATGGTTTGGTTGGTTTGTTGTATCTGTCTGAACAAAATTTGGTTTTGTTGATTCTGTTTTTTGTATTGAACAAAAACTGGCTTGGTATCTCTGTATATTCTCTTTTCCCTCCTCCCTGTTCTCTGTGTTGTGCTAGTTTTTATATTGTGATCTTTGTTCACTGATACTGACTTTAGTAATTATTTCTTGGACTTGATACTTTTGCTGATAAATCAACTTCTGTCCTTGCTATGCTGCCTCTGACTTTGCTTGCTGACTTTTGATTATGTACTTGGCTTTTGTGATGCTTTTACAACTGTGTTTAACAGCTCTTGTACTGTGATGAACATTTTCTGAGTTTTCCTTCTTTATTGATATGTCAAATGCTAACTTTTGCTGGTTGCTTTTGTACTTTGTTGCTTGTGGACTTGATAAAACTGTGATGCTTTTACAGCTGAGTTTGACAACTCTTGTACTGTGATAAACATTTTCTTCTAAATTCTTTTTCTCTTTACTGTGAACCAAACCAAACATTATTTTGAGATTTATAGTAAAGTACCCTAGGCCTATGACATGACTTTACAAATTTTGAAGCTCTTTGATTGTTGATTGTACTGATTTTCTGATTTCCTCTTTATCTTTTGTGAACCAAAATTTGTCTTTTCTAGCCAATGATAGAGTTCTGTATGAGGCTTTTATCATTCTGTTTTTCCTTGTTTGTGAACCAAGTTTTTGTGATTTGCAAACATATATTTAAGCCAATGATAGGACACTATTTTGAGGCCTCTATTGGGTTTGAATTTCTTGATTTGAATCTTTTGCTAATGGGCTGAGAATATGGTTGGAATTCTTTTGAATTTGTTTATTGTGAACCAAGTTTTGTTTTGTGGTTTGCAATGATAACTGGCCCATGATAAAATTTGACATTGTTTGATGCCTTATAACACAAAACCTCCTTTTCTGAACTCTTGATAATTTGTTCCTCTTTAGATTTTTGCACAGGTTTTGTCTTGGCAGTTTGTAGTATTGTTGTTGCTTGCTGCCTGCTGCAGCCTGTTGCTGTTATATTTATGTTGTACTTGTTTTGTTTGCCTGCTATGCCCTGTTTTCCTGCTATGCATCTTGTTTGCTGCTGTAGTTTGCTTTGTTTGTCTTCCCTTGTTATGCAGTTTGTTGCAAGTTTTGTTTTGGCAGTTTGCAGCATTGTTGTTGTTTGCTTCCTGCTGCAGCCTGTTGCCTGCTATGCAGCTTGTTCTGTTTGCCTGCCCTTGTTATGCAGTTTGTTGTAGGTTTTTTGTTGGCTCTGTTTAGCAGCTTATGCTGCAGCACTGCAGCCTGCTGCTTCCTGTTATGTTGTGTTACTATTTTGTTTTACCTTGTTTGTGAACCAAGCTTGTACCTTGTGATTTGCAAACCATAAATTCTCAGGCCAATGATTAAACAAGAATTGTATGAGGCCTTTTGTTCATGTTGGGCTGAAATCTGTTGGGCTTGAAATTCTATCTGCACCTTTTGTCTATTGTGATCCAATTCCCTTGAGATTTGCAATAGGAACTTGGCCTATGATAAAAATGAAATTGTTTGAGCCCTTAGAACACAAAACCCTTCTTTTCTGATTCAACAAAAACCACCCTAATGATGAATTAGAATACTTTGTATTTTTTGTTAATTTATGGATGTTTAAGTTGCTAACAAACTTCTCCCTTTTATTTTATGAACATGAGCCATGGATGGCAAGCGAAGATTGGAGTGGTTTCTTGAAGATGAAGAGTTTGAAGAAATAAAATTTCTCCTTTTTGTAAACAAATCTTTGTAATTTATTGTATTTGTAGACAAGACAATTTTTTTTGTAAATTCAACTTGTAATGTAATGAACATAATGCCTTTGAATAAATTTTGTGTGAAATGAAAATATTGTACCAATCTCAACTTTGAATTTTGAAATTCTTATTTGAATGGTTTGAGTAAAACACCTTGTTTTGGGTAACTTGTATTTCAAGCAACCACCAAAAATGATCAAGCAAAACAAACACTTTGTACTTCAATCAAACTTATAATACAAAGTAAATGTTTAAGAATTTAATTCCACTTGATTAACTTAAATCCAAAGACTTATGGTCAAAAAGTCTTAATCTCCAACCCTTGTCCAATGGCTAACTGGTAATAAAAATGAGTTTGCATGTCATTCTTGATTCAAACGGGGCTTCATTGTCTACCAAACATGTTTTAAGAAAATTTGTCAGTCTTGTAGAATTAGCAAACTTCAGCAAATTATCCTTAAGAACATTTGAGTTTTTGAAGACTCAATTATCTTTGAGAAATACCAAACCCTAATTATTGATTTTCCGCCTAGAAAGAGAACCTGTTTGGTCGACCTTTGAGCCAATTGAGTATACGAGAACCCTAGGGTAAGCATCTTGCATGAAAAATTGGAGGGAAAATTTTGGGTTACAACAGCTGCCCCTGTTCAATCTTCTTAAACTTGAAAAGTGAGATTGGCATGCTTGTCGTTTGTAGCTTGAAAGTGGAAGATGCTTGAACACTAGAGTGCCCAAAAATTTGCACTTGCTGGTGTACGAAGTAATGCCTTGAATCTATTGTATCGGGAATGAGCTTACAGACGCCACCTAAGGGTGACTGTTGACAGAAAATGGACTAAGTTTGGCCTTGATTTCAACTGGGAATGAATCAGAATAAACCTTTGGAGTGATTCATTTGAAACAGAAGAAGAACCTACTAGGAAAGAATCAGAATAATCATTGAGAGATTTTTCTGAACCAGAAGGGGTCTTAAATAAGCAACAGAATAATATTCGAAACTGAATTATATCTGACTCGTATTTGAGATATGTACTGAATGAGAGTCAAAATGAAATCTGTATCTGGATCGTCTCTGGACTGTATCTGAAAGTAGAATCTGAATGAGTATCAGGATGGCATTTGTATTTGGAGCGTATCTGAACTGTATCAAAAGGTTAAATCTGAATGAGTATCAGAATGGCATCCGTATCTGGAGCGTATCTTAACTGTATCTGAAATCTGAATCTGAATGAGAATCTGAATGCTGAATCTGAATGAGTATCATGATGGCATCCATATCTGGAGCGTATCTGAACTGTATCTGAAAGTTGTATCTGAATGAGTATCAGGACGGCATCTGTATCTGGAGCGTATCTGAACTGTATCGAAAGGTTGAATCTGAATGAGTATCAGGATGGCATCTGTATCTGGTGCGTATCTGAACTGTATAAAAAGGTTGAATCTTGAATGAGTATCAGGATGGCATCCGTATCTGGAGCATATCTGAACTGTATCTAAAAGTTGTATCTGAATGAATATCAGGATGACATCCGTATCTGGAGCGTATCTGAACTGTATCTGAAAGTTGAATCTGAATGAGTATCAGGATGGAATCCGTATCTGGTGTGTATCTAAATTGTATCTAAAATCTGAATCTGAATGAGTATCAGGATGGCATCCGTATCAGGTGCGTATCTGAACTGTATCTAAAATCTGAATCTGAATGAGTATCAGAATGGCATCCGTATCTGGAGTGTATCTGAACTGTATCTGAAAGTTGAATCTGAATGAGTATTAGGATGGCATCCGTATCTGGTGTGTATCTGAACTGTATCTAAAATCTGAATCTGAATGAGTATCAGGATGGCATCCGTATCTGGAGCGTATCTGAACTGTATCTGAAAGTTAAATCTGAATGAGTATCAGGATGGCATCCGTATCTGGTGCGTATCTGAACTATATCTAAAATCTGAATCTGAATGAGTATCAGGATGGCATTTGTATATGGAGCGTATCTGAACTGTGTCAAAGGGTTGAATCTGAATGAGTATCAGGATGGCATCTGTATCTGGAGCGTATCTGAACTGTATCAAAAGGTTGAATCTGAATAAAGATCAGGATGGCATCCGCGTCTGGAGCTATCTGAACTATATCAAAGGGTTGAATCTGAATGAGTATCAGGATGGCATCCGTATCTGGAGTGTATCTGAACTGCATCGAAAGGTTGAATCTGAATGAGTATTAGTATGGCATCCGTATCTGGAGCGTATCTGAACTATATCAAAAGGTTGAATCTGAATGAGTATCAGGATGACATCCGTATCTGGTGCATATCTGAACTGTATCAATAGGTTGAATCTGAATGAGTACCAGGATGGCATCCGTGTCTGGAGTGTATATGAACTGTATCAAAAGGTTGAATCTGAATGAGTTTTAGGATGGCATCCGTATCTACAGCACATTTGAACTGTATCAAAAGGTTGAATCTGAATGAGTATCAGGATGGCATCCGTATCTAGAGCGTATCTGAACTGTATCAAAAGGTTGAATCTAAATGAGTATCAGGATGGCATCCGTATCTAGAGCGTATCTGAACTGTATCAAAAGGTTGAATTTGAATGAGTATCAGGATGGAATCCATATCTGGTGCGTATGTGAACTGTATCAAAAGGTTAAATCTGAATGAGTATCAGGATGGCATCCGTGTCTGGAGCGTATCTTAACTGTATCAAAAGGTTGAATCTGAATGAGTATCAGGATGGCATCCGTGTCTAGAGCATATCTGAACTGTATCTAAAATCTGAAATCGAATGAGTATCAGGATGGCATCCATATCTAGTGCGTATCTGAACTGCATTTGAAATTATTTGAAATTAGTGGTAGTTGTTATCTTTATCCTGAAAAGGGTAAAATGTTAGCTAAAATGCAAAATCATGATGCATAATGGGATTATGTTGTATGCATTTGTGTTTATCAATGTTTATGATATATGAATGCGATATATGCGTATGTGAGCTGATCTGCCGCGCTTTTGTTGGATTGGGGAAAATAAATCCCTGACTACAGCTGAGGATATGAAGTGTAAGTCTTCATGTTGTGAAGTTAAAGTGTTGATGAATCTCCTTTTAGAGAAATAAACTCTATTGTAAGGGAAATACCGTGTACTGCCTGTAAAATCCTGTTGGGGAATCCTGAGAATTTTGGTGATTTCTACTGGGGATTGATAACTGGAAGCTTCATTCCACTGGGGGTTAAACTGTGCATTGTGAGGGATCTGTAGTTTGTTGGGAAAATAAACCATGTTGTCAGTCTGTTGTAGAAGTGTCTTTTTCACTGAGGAAAGTTCTCGAGGGTTTTGGAGGTCGACTCAGTTGGTGAGGAATTTTCAGAGATTGAAACTCTGGCTGGGGGTCAATCTATGAGAAGGATTTTGGGGAGATTTATCATTTCCCCTAGTAGTAAGTGTTGTAGTAATGCCAAAAAATGTTTGCTTGGTCACACATGACCCTTTATGTGAGAGTCTGTTGCCCCTTAGAGTTAATCTGATGCACCTCGACGCTTGATATTTTGATCATATTTTCGGTAGCCTTGAACCTCCTAGAGATATTTTTCTAAGACTTTTATGGAAGAAGCTGAAGACATGATACTGACACCATCTGATACTACTGGCACAAACGAATGAATTGGTGATACCCAAGATCTTTGGTCAAGTCCCAGAAATTTCTAAGAACTGTCATGGAAGGATCTGAAGACATGATACTGACACCATCTAATACTATTGGTACGAACAAATTGGTGGTACCCAAGATCTTTGGTCAAGTCTCAGAATTTTCTAAGAACTGTTGTGGAAGGATTTGAAGACATAATACTGACACCATCTGATACTATTGGTACGAACGAATTGGTGGTACCCAAGATCTTTGGTCAAGTCTCATAATTTTCTAAGAACTGTCGTGGAAGGATCTGAATACATGATACTAACACCATCTGATACTACTGGCACGAACGAATTGGTACCCAAGATCTTTGGTCATGTCTCAAAATTTTCTAAGAACTTTCGTGGAAGGATCTGAAGACATGATACTGACACCATCTGATACTACTAGTACAAACAAGTAATTTGATGGTATCGAAAGTCTTTAGAGTGGATTTTGTTCGAACCCTTGATCAACGTAATATTGCCCCTTGAGTGATACATATGAAGATTTGCCCTTGGTTATTCAACAATTTTTTAATAGAGTCTTTGAATCTCGACTTGACTGCCCCAGACATGTTGGACAAAAGTCATGTTGTGCCTCTTGATCATGAGAGATTTGTCTTTGGAAGTGTCTTTCCAATTGAAGTGATTTTGCTTACTGAGAGAGCTTTCGTCCACTGGGTAGTCGTTGTGTGAATTTCTTCGCTGCAAACAAATTAACATATGCAAACGGTGATATTCAAGTAATGCAAAGTTTATGTTTGTCTCAAAAATTTTGAAAATGCGTTTTAGCAAGTATAGAAATTTTGTAAGAAAAATTCAACTCAAGATTTTAGAGTAAAGCCCTACAAGAGTCAAGGTACCTTTTGGTAACAGTATGCTTTCGAACTAACCCATGCTTCAATTAGGACTTTTGAAAGGTTGTAACATGGCTTGGTTCATGGTTTAAGAAACAAAGGATAAAGGCTCACAGTGTATTTGTACCCACCCTCTCTTCGTGATGTTCTTCAGTCCTAAACTCATTTAAATGTGCGTTTGAATTTCAATTGAGTCTGGAATGACGTTTTGGGTGATGGTTCAGAAAAGTTAGGTTTGTCGGAAGGCAATCATTTTTCGTAACACACATTTTTTTGTTAAGGATTTGTAGTGACCTCTTTCTTTTGATTTGTTATCCCTAATTTTCACCTGACTGTTCTTGTTTTAAGATTACGGTCAGCGGGATGTCCCGGTTTTTCTTAAGTCTTCTTTGACTTAGTGGGATTTTCCTTTTTTGAGAGATAATGACTGCCTATTTGGTAGGGAACCATCACTGTCTTTTGATTTCATAGGAATGTTTTTGACGTCACTCGTTGTATTAAGAGACGAGAGTTTGTGATTTGAACGCGCATTTGAATTAGCTGAGAGACTACCCTGCCCCAGGTTTTGATTAAAGGTTTCAATTTGTAAAAAATGGAAAACTTCTACTTCTTTGGCTCTAAGGGGTTGAATAGGGATTATCTTCCTTATAACTCCAATGTTTAGGATTTGAAAGAATGCCTGTACATCGTCAGCAAAGTCTGTTCAAAAGCATACTGTATGAGATTTATGGCATTGTTTTCGTCATCCTCCCTCTAAAGGCACGTAACTTTTAGCAAGAGTTAAATGTCATAAAGAGAGTAAAAAGCATTTAAATATAGTGAAAACGAATGGACGGATTCAAGACAAACATATGCAATGCATTAATGAAACAAAGTTTGACATTAATAGATAATTGTCTGAGCAACAAAAGAGATTAAAATTGAAAATTCCACTGAACATAAGCCTCTTTGTCTGGACTTGTCAGTTTAAGTGGTGAGCCTATGAGGGGTGATAGAAAAAAGCTCTAGTTGACCGTCTTGTGTGAACTCCAATGCTCCTTTGTCGATCAAGTTTTGAATCTTGTACCTCAACACCCAATAATCGTTGGTATCATGTCCAGGACCGTCAGAATGATAGGCACACCTGGCATCAGGATTGTAACTGGGAGCATAAGTTTTGGGATTTGGACGATTTCTTATTGGTGAAATCAGATACATCCTTAACATATGTTGCAAAGCTTGAGACAGTGGCATGTTGACGTTAGTAAACTATCTTTTGGGCTCTTTTTGCCTTTGCCAATTTTCCAGTTGATGTTGACGAGGCCGTTGTTGGACCCGCGACGTGGTGGCAATTTGGAATGGTCTGTTTTCTCTTGAACCGGCTTCTTGTCTTATGGGTGGCTGGATAACGATTTGACCCCTACTTCTAGCTATTCGCCCCACTTGGTTGCATCTGTTTTGACAGAGTTTGTTGACGAGGGTCCTTAGCTCTTCTTGTCCTTGAGCCAAGTTTTGGATGAGAGCCATCTGACCTAGCATTTGGATTCTCATTGCTTCCATCTCAACCTGCAGCTGTTCAACCTAGTCATCCTTGTTGTTATCAGGATGCTTCTTGGTCATATTCCTAGCAAGGAGTGCTTTCAATTCTTCCTGTCCCTTGGATAAATTAAGGAACATTTCCCTAAACTGAGCCTCTTGAGTTTGAAGATCTCCGTTGTCTTGTTGGAGAGCCATTGCTGAAATAAACAGCGAGAACATGAGAGACCGGTACTAGAGACTACCTGTTATGCAATGACGTATATGACATGCAAATGTTTTCAAGGATCTCGCGGGGTAAATGTTAGTATCTTTGATTGGAGAACTTTATATTGGTTGATGTCCTTTCATGAGAATTAAGCTCACCCTGTCGAGTGGGTCATAACCCTCTACGCGAGTGGTTGTACTTGATCTTTGACGCTGCTTGGTTAGAGGAAAATAAATCCTCTTGCCCCTTGATAGACGTCTGGTTCAACGTGACCCTGCCTCAAAAAACCCTTGAGATCCTTGAAATGCTATGGTTCAATGTTATTGAAAAATGCTATGGTATGATGTCATGATGTTATGTATAAGTATGCAGAGTAAACCAGCTTATATACAAATAATGATATACACACAAAGCAGACAAGTCCTTAGGTTTAGGCTTTAATGGAGTTTGTAGGTAAGTACCCTCTTGAAGTTTAGTTGGCTCAAACCTGTCCTAGTAATAGTAACCGGGTTCTAAGGAGCTCAATATCACTGGTTTGTTTTCTTGATCATTGGTTCAGCACAAGCCTCTTTAATAGCGACCGAAATATCCCAAAAAACCAAACCTCAATGAGTGTAGTATCGAGTATCTACCAACTTCGGACTGCACCATTGCCGGTCATCTCACTACATCCTAAAGGCCAAGTTGGTCAAGTAAAGGTTCTAAAAGTTCATTAGTGCTTCATGACATCGCTCAGCGGCCCCATATTCTCTTTGATTAACTCAAAGGCTACCGGTACCCACAAATATGTCTCACTAACATAGCTATTGCTTGGACCATGTCGGTATACCCTGCACAATTTCCACAATGTATTGCTACTTACCTATAATGTATCCCAAATCCGGGTAGAGGATTCAAACCCAAACAAAGAACCATAATGTAAAGCATACAAGTCAAAAAATGTAAGCAAATAAATGTGATCTAAACCCTAAGGTAACCCCACTTTTAGAAAAATTCCCCAGCAGAGTCGCCAGTTCTGTGATACGGTGGGAGAACTGACTTGAGGGTTTTGCGTTTGATCGCAAATGTTGTGGTTAGCAAGAGTCGCCACAGAATCTTCTTTTATCCAAAAGGAAAGGTGAAAAAGCACAGGAAAGACCTTTGAGATTGTTTCTTTAGTTCGGGGGGTAGATTATGAAAAGGGAAGGTATTAGCACCCTTTTCATCCATGGTTTTCCATGGGCTCTTAGTTACTTGCTAGATCACTTGCTTTTGTTTGAAATTGTGCTTTGTGTGGTTTTTGAAAGTATTTTGTAAAGAGGCCATTGTTTAGGCAATCTTTGTAATGATTCTCGTTCGTAAGAATGTATACAAAGATGTTTGATCTTTTGAAAATGTTTTCAATTTTATAAGATGTTTGAAAGTGTATGTGTTTGTTTTTGAAAATAGCAAGGATGTTTGTTTTGAAATGGAGCAAGTAATTAGGAGCAATCTACCTACTCAAATGTCTTTCTTGTTCATTTACTTTTCCTTTGACATTGTTGTCTTACCATTGATTTGGTAAGAAACCCTATCTTTGGATGTAAATGGGACGGGCGTGGGTCATCGTATGACCATGATTAGCAATGTTGCAAGGCATATTAGCATTCTCTTTTAGGGACTAACATCATTTGTAAGGCAACTTAGATAGCGTCATCGAGGGACTATGATCTTGTATTCATTTGTTTTTGCTAAGATATCTCACATGCGTAATATGGTCATTTTGTAAGGCAACCAAGTGGATTTTACCCTAGGGGTGCTTATATGCAAGTGTATTGTTTTCATGCTTGTGTTTTGTCTTGAATTAAGGTTTTCTAATTGATTGGTTTTAGTCTTTCCATACAAACCCTAATTACTAGCAATTGTATATAAAGCGATAAATGGCGGAATTTAATGTTACTACGCTATTACAACATTTCCGGGAGGGGGCGTACAAATTACAAATGGGGATTGCGAGAAATTAGAATCTAATTATCTATTACAATAATATTGAATTTGAGTAAATAATGTACAAAAAATATGAATGAATATAATGCACAAGTAATGATATAATGTACAAAAATTGAAGTAAATAATATACAAGAATGTAAAGAAATAATGTATAAGGTATTGAATGAAAAAAGAAATGAATTAATTGCTTTGTTAAGAAAAGGTTTTTATCCTAACCTAATAAACTAAAAAGAAAATGATTTTAAAAAAGAAGAGAAATAAATTAACTTAATTTAGAAAAACATTTTTTAGTGTTTTTACGAAAAGATTTAAATATTAACTAAATTAGTAAAAAATAATTAAAAGAAACTAAGTTAAATTTAAATTTATTTAGAAAATAATTTTAATTAAGGTTAATAAAGAAAAATATTTTTATATTGTAGGTGAAATGATAAAAATTAATTTAGTAAAATAAAAATATTTTTAATTTAATGAAAATATATTTCTTGTGGTTTTATGGTTTAGGTAAAATAAATATATAAATGAAAAATAATAAAATATGGAAATAGTTGGACAGGGGGTTAAAAAAATGGAAATTGGGTTTAAAAACAGTGAAAAGGGCGTTGGGCCCAAAATTGTTGTTTTTGTAAACAAAAAATGGCATAAAAAATGTTGGGCTTGGTTATTCTAAATAATAGGGGGGTGCGTGATGAATAGGGGGTTGGTGCTTGGCAAAGGGGGTTGGGCCTGCTAATACTTGGGCTTGTTTACAGAAATAAAAAATAACAAACAAAGTATATGTTGTTTCATTTTTAAAATAATACTCTCTCTCTAAACCTAATGCTCTCTCTCGTTCTCTCTGAAATTCGCTCGTCGGAGAAAAGACACGCGCTGCACCGGAAATCGCCTCACGGCGGTGACGGCGGCGGCGTAGCTCCGTTCGTTATTTTTTTTACATCTTCTGGTTCTCCTTTCTCTCCTCTTCACTAATCCGTGGTTGATTTTTGCAGAATTCGCTTGATTTCGCGTAAATCTAAAAAGGGAAAACGAAAACCCTAGGGTTGGATTCGGCTGAAATAATTTTACCTCGGTGAGATCTTTCCTCTCTCTTTCTCCTTATTATTTCTAAAGGATTTGGTTTTCTGGAAAATGATGATGATAAACTGTTTAGGGTTTTGTTGTTGTTTGCATGCAATTTTCGTGTTTCTGTTTGTATATATTTTTTGATGATGAGAAGAAAATGGGAAATGGTTTGGTTGGCTTGTTGTGACTTTGTTTCTGTTTCTTGGTATATTTTTGATGATGAGAAGAAAATGGGAAATGGTTTGGTTGGTTTGCTGTATCTGTCTGAACATAATTTGGTTTTGTTGATTCTGTTTTTTGTATTGAATAAAAACTGGCTTGGTATCTCTGTATATTCTCTTTGCCCCCCCTGTTCTCTGTGTTATACTAGTTTTTATATTGTGATCTTTTTTCACTGATATTGACTTTAGGAATTGTTTCTTGGACTTGTCACTTTTGCTGATAAATCAACTTTTGTCCTTGCTATGCTGCCTCTGACTTTGCTTGCTGACTTTTGATTATGTACTTGGCTTTTGTGATGCTTTTACAGCTGTGTTTAACAACTCTTGTACTGTGATGAACATTTTGAGTTTTCCTTCTTTATTGATATGTCAAATGCTGATATTTGTTGGCTCCTTTTGTACTTTGTTGCTTGTGGACTTGATAAAACTGTGATGCTTTTACAGTTGAGTTTGACAACTCTTGTACTGTGATAAACATTTTCTTCTAAATTCTTTTTCTCTTTACTGTGAACCAAACGAAACATTTTTTTGAGATTTATAGTAAAGTACCCTAGGCCTATGACATTACTTTACAAATTTTGAGGCTCTTTGACTGTTGATTCTACTAATTTTTTGATTGCCTCTTTATTTTTTGTGAACCAAAATTTGTCTTTTCTAGCCAATGATAGAGTTCTGTATGAGGCTTTTAGCATTCTGTTTTCCCTTGTTTGTGAACCAAGTTTTTGTGATTTGCAAACATATCTTTAGGCCAATGATAGGACACTATTTTGAGGCCTCTATTGGGCTTAAATTTCTTGATTTGAATCTTTTGCTAATGGGCTGAGAATATGGTTGGAATTCTTTTGAATTTGTTTATTGTGAACCAAGTTTTGTTTTGTGGTTTGCAATGATAATTGGCCCATGATAAAATTTGAAATTGTTTGAGGCCTTAGAACACAAAACCTCCTTTTCTGAACTCTTGATACTTTGTTCCTCTTTAGATTTTTGCACAGGTTTGGTCTTGGAAGTTTGTAGAATTGTTGTTGCTTGCTGCCTACTGAAACCTGTTGCTGTTATGTTTATGTTGTACTTGTTTTGTATGCCTGCTATGCCCTGTTTGCCTGCTATGCAACTTGTTTGCCCGCCCTTGTTATGCAGTTTATTGCAGGTTTTGTTTTGGCAGTTTGCAGCATTGTTGTTGCTTGCTGCCTGCTGCAGCTTGTTGCCTGCTATGCAGCTTGTTCTATTTGCCTTCCTTTGTTATGCAGTTTGTTGCAGGTTTTTTGTTGGCTCTGTTTAGCAGCTTATGCTGCAGCATTGCATCCTGCTGCTGCCTATTATGCTGTGTTGCTATTTTGTTTTACCTTGTTTGTGAACCAAGCTTGTACCTTGTGATTTGAAAACCATGAATTCTCAGGCCAATGATTAAACAAGAATTGTATGAGGCCTTTTGTTCATGTTGGGTTGAAATCTGTTGGGCTTGAAATTCTATCTGCACCTTTTATCTATTGTGAACCAATTCCCTTGAGATTTGCAATAGGAACTTGGCCTATGATAAAAATGAAATTGTTTGAGGCTTTAGAACATAAAACCCTTCTTTTCTGATTCAACAAAAACCACCCTAATGATGAATTAGAATACTTTGTATTTTTTGTTCATTTCTGGATGTTTAAGTTGCTAACAAACTTCTCCCTTTTATTTTATGAACATGAGGCATGGATGGCAAGCGAAGATTGAAGTGGTTGCTTGAAGATGAAGACTTTGAAGAAATAAAATTTCTCTTTTTTTGTAAACAAATCTTTGTAATTTATTGTATTTGTAGACAAGACAATTTTTTTTTTGTAAATTCAACTTGTAATGTAATGAACATAATGCCTTTGAATAAATTTTGTGTGAAATAAAAATATTGTACCAATCTCAACTTTGAATTTTGAAATTCTTATTTGAATGCTTTGAGTAAAACACCTTGTTTTGGGTAACTTGTATTTTAAGCAACCACAAAATATGATCAAGCAAAACAAACACTTTGTACTTCAATCAAACTTCTAAAACAAAATAAATGTTTAATAATTTAATTCCACTTGATTAACTTAAATCCAAAGACTTATGATCAAAATGTCTTAATCTTCAACCCTTGTCCAATGGCTAACTGGTAATCAAAATGAGTTCGCATGTCATTCTTGATTCAAACGGGGCTTCATTGTCTACCAAACATGTTTTAAGAACATTTGTCAGTCTTGTAGAATTATTAAACTTCAGCAGATTGTCCTTAAGAACATTTGAGCTTTTGAAGACTCAATTATCTCTGAGAAATCCCAAACCCTAATTATTGATTTTCTGCCTAGGAAGAGAACCTGTCTGTTCGACCTTTGAGCCAATGGAGTGTACGAGAACCCTAGGTTAATCATCTTGCATGAAAAATTGGAGGGAAAATTTTGGGGTACAACACCCCTTAATCTCCGGTAGAGTCATTGCATTCCCCAAAGGAGTCATTATTATCCTAGTAAGTTACTAAAGCCTGGACCTGACCGGATAATAGTTTAACTTCTCCAGTTACTATAAAACCTGGACCCGACCAGATAACAATTTGAGTTGCTGAAACCTGGACCCGACCAGATAACAGTAAATCTCAATTTTAAGTAACTAAAGCCTGGCCCGACCATATAATAGTTTAACTTCTTCAATTGATGAAACCTAGACCTGACCAGATAACAGTAAATCTCAATTTTAAGTTACTAAAGCCTGGACCCGACCAGATAATGGTTTAACGTATTCAATTGCTGAAACCTGGACCCGACCAGATAACAGTTTGAGTTGGTGAGACCTGGACCCGACCAGATAACAATAAATCTCAATTTTAAGTTACTAAAGTCTAGACCCGACTAGATAATAGTTTAACTTCTTGAATTGCTGAAACTTATACCTGACCAGATAATAATTCGAGTTGCTAGAACCTGGACCCGACCAGATACCAGTTAACCTCAAGATCAAATTGCTGAAACCTAGACACGACCAAATAATAATTCGAGTTGCTGAAACCTGGACCCGACCAGATAATCGTTCAAGTTACTATGAAACCTGGACCCGACCAGATAATAGTTTAACTTCTTCAAATCACTAACAAAACTCCTCTTCCCCAATAGAGTTTGCCACTATCCCCAGTGAGTTGCTGCAAAGCTTGGAATCCAACCAGATAATAGTTAACTTCTTTATCCCCAGCAAGTTATTGTGAAGCCTGGAATCCGACCAGATAACAGTTAAACTTTCTTCCTCTCCAATCAAGATATAGCTCCCCGATAAAGCAATGAACAACTAAAACTCCTGAACTCTATTCCCCAAAGCAGAAATCAACACTCCCCATAGAGTTTCCTCAAGCAAAGCAGGAATCCCCAGCGGAAACACTCTAAACAAAGTTTGAAGATGCACATACTCTTCATCCTCAACAGTGATCTGGGATTTAACTTCCCAAAACTCCCTAGCATTTGTCAAGGATTTATTTTCCCGGACAAAGATGCACTTCAATAACATTTCACGTTCATACATCATAACATATGAATACCAAGCACATATAGCACAACCTCATTTTTTAGAACACCATTACACAATGCATTTCATACATAATGACATTGCATACAACTAAATCTTTACCTTTTCAGGAAAGAACAATCAACAGATAAGTATCATTAATAATTTTCAACAGGTCCAAGATTAGTTCCTGAAATAAGACAAGGCAACTATCTATGAACAACAGGTCCAAGATTAGTTCCTGAAACAAGACAGAGCAACTATCTACGTGATCAGACAAAGCAATCTTACACGGGTTCCTTCCAATTTCCAGATGTAGCTTCACACGGGCTCATCATGAAGCAATCTTACACAGGTTCCTTTTAATTTCCAGATGCAACTTCACACGGGCTCATCATGAAGCAATCTTACACGGGTTCCTTCTAATATCCAGATGCAGCTTCACACGGGCTCATCATGAAGCAATATTACACGGGTTCCTTCTAATTTGCAGATGCAGCTTCACACAGGCTTATCATGAAGCAATATTACATGGGTTCCTTCTAATTTCCAGATGCAGCTTCACGCGAGCTCATCATGAAACAATCTTACACAAGTGCAGTTTCACACGGGCTCATCTGAAGCAATCTTATACAGGTTCCTTCTAATTTCCAAATGCAGCTTCACACGAGCTCATCATGAAGCAATCTTACACATGTTCCTTCTAATTTCCAGATGCAGTTTCATACAAGCTCATCATGAAGAAATCTTACACGGGTTCCTTCTAATTTCCAGATGCAGCTTCATATGGGCTCATCATGAAGAAATCTTCCACGGGTTCCTTCTAATTTCTAGATGCAGCTTCACACGGGCTCATCATGAAGTAATCTTACATGGGTTCCTTCTAAGTTCCAGATGCTGCTTCACACGGGCTCATCATGAAGCAGCCCTACCCAGGCTCCTCATAAATTTCTAGATATAGTTTCACACGAACTCATCCCGAAGCAGCCATACACATGCTCGTTCTCATATATTTCCAGATGAAGTTTCACACGGACTCATCCCTAAGCAGCCCTACCCAGGTTCCTTCTCATATATTTCCAGATGCAGTTTCACACAGACTCATCCCGAAGCAGTCCTACCCAGGCTCTTTCTCATAAATTTCCAAATGTAGTTTTACACGGACTCATCCCGAAACAGTTCTACCTAGGCTTCTTTTCATTTATTTCCAAATGCAGCTTCACACGGGCTCAACCGGAAGCAATCTTACACAGGTTCCTTCTAATGTATTTCCAAATGCAGCTTCACACAGGCTCATCACGGGTTCCTTCTAATACATTTACGGACACGGCTTAACATGGGTCCTTTCCAACATATCATTCAGACTCAATCGACCAAAGATTTATTCTGATACTTCTCCGACACTACTGTTTCAGTATAAATTTACCAAAGATTTATTCTGATGCTTCTTCCAATCTCTATCAACAGTCACCTTGGATGGCATCTATAAGCCCATCTCCGACAAACTCTGTATCACTTCTCAAAATGGCATCTTTAATCCCATTCCCGACACAATCAACTAACACATAGTCGAGTACAAATTTCTTGGCACTCTAGTATTCAATCATCTTCCACCTTTAAGTCACGAATGGAGGACTCGCCAATCTAACTCTTCCTGTTTAAGAAAATTGAACAGGGGCAGCTGTTTTACCCCAAAATCTCCCCTCTCTTTTATCAAGACATTTCATAAAGGATCTCCAATACTCAAGGATTCTCAAGGAATTGACCAAACAAAATCATCTTCGAAACACTAAGACCAAAAATTAGTGTTTTGACTGAGAACGACTAATCACCGACCTTTGACCTAATATACAATTTATTTGTTTAAAACATGGTCCCAAAGATTCAAATGCATAATTTTGACCTAATTGCATATAACAGTTCATTTCTCAATATCATTGGATTGACAGATGAAATTTGGTCAACTGATGAAAAAGTCAACTGTATACTGAAAAGTTAAACTTTGACTTTTTGACCAAATTTGAGTTTCAAAGATCAAATTCATCAAGACATTCAAGAATATCAAGCTTGATCATCAAGAAGTCCAGAAAGTCAAAAGTCAATGTGAAAAGTCAAAATTTTCAAGACTTAGAAATTTTTCTAAGTGTTTTTATACATGATAATTTCATTACTTCATGCCATTCTTTAACCAAGATGCAAGATGATTCAAAGAAAACTTTCAACATGAAAGTCGTAGATCTTAATGATATCTACAACTTTGCTTTGTTGATCAAGTCCTATAAGGGCTTGGATTTTGAGTTATAAATTCATGAAGTCATGGCATTTTTTGTATAAACATAGAGAGAAATTTTCAGCAGGTTTGGCCAGGTTTTATCCCAACTTCTTAGCCAATTTTTATCAAGTTCCAATTGTATTCTTCAAAAATAGAAAACATGAAGGTTGTAGAGGATGTTACAAGCTTTACAAAATGTCAAAGAGCTCATTAAGATCATACTTGAGCTAAGAGAATCAAAGCCATAAAGTTAGGGTGTCATTCTTGAATTACAAGGCAGATTTTGAGATGAACAAGAAACCAAAATCTTAGCTATGCTGCATAATCTTCACTTTACAGGACTCAAACTTGTATATCACTTCTTAATTGAATGCTTACATAGCTGGTTAAACTATGATCTAAGTGTTTGAGCCTTTGTCCAAGTGATCATTCCACTTTTGGAAGAAAGCAACATATATGTTATACGGTGGGATAACTGACTTGGGATGGGGGTATACAAATTTACAAATGGGGGTTTGTAAGAGAATTAAACCTAATTATCTATTACAACTATATTGAATAATGTACAAGAATTGAATAAATATACAAGAAGATAAATGGAAAAGAAATGATTTTTGTTTGGTTTTAATGAAAGGGTTTAGTTTTGACCTAATTAAGAAAATGATTAATTAAAATTAAATAAAATTAAACCTAAACTAATTAAGAAAATAAATTAAGTTTGAAATAATTTTTAGGTTTTTTTTATGAAAAGGTTTTAAGTGTAATAAAAATAATATGGTAATTAATTAATTAAAAGAAATTTAAGTTCTAAGTTAATTTTAATTAAGAAAAAGAAAATAACAAAACCTAAATTTCATTATTATTTATTAAAAAAGAAATTAAATTGTTAAGAAAATATGTTTGTTCTTTTTGTCTTATAAAGAAAATAAAAACATAAATGTGAGCATAATAAATAAAAATATTTTTGGATTTTTTGTTAATAAAAATAATAATAGTGATAATAATAATAATAATAATAATAGTAATAAAAAATAAATAATAAAGAAAATGAAATAAAACAAAATAAGAAAAAAAGTAAATAAATAAAAATGAAATAATAAAAGAAAGTTTGGGCCAGGTGTGTGAAAGCAGGCATGGGGGTTAGAAGTCAGCAAAAATGACATGGCCCAAAGATGGAGGCCCAAGTGTTGCTGTTTGTGACAAAAAAAGAGAAAAATGTGAAAAATGAACAAAAGGTAGCGTTGGGACTTGAACCCATGACCCTTACCATACACTTGCGCTACCTTTGCCACTAGAGTGGCTGTACATTCGGTAACATACACAAAATAATAAATACATAACACAAGTCAAGTCCTGAAAATGACTTCATCTTCAACCTCCAGCCACGGTTCCTGTAACTTGCTCATTTCTTAACAAAATGGAAAGATGCAAACATGAAAATTGCTCCATTTTTCCATATGAATCCAATCATATAAATATCATAAGTTATAAATCAAAGATGAATGAGATTTCCTAAAAGTACCAAATTGTGACCTAACTTTTTTCAGAGATTAAAACCTAAAATTCTCTAAGCTCAATCAATATAAATGAAATCTATGGACATGTACAGTTTCAGGGCAATGATATCTACATTTTATCTTCACAAATGCAAGCTTAACAATGCCTAAATGAAAAGATAGAAGTTCAGAGAAGATACCTCAAAACTGGAAACCGTGAAATGCAAATGAGCTTGATTCAAGGTGCTGCAATGATCGGGTTAGCTTCCTCAAATTTCCAGGAAGCTAATGCAATGATTAGCTTGAGCAATGGATGGCTGGAATGGCCTGGAAAGTCAACTTATAGACTCTGCTTTTTGGTTATGGAGGTTGATGAAAATGGTGTTACAATTCTGGAACAAGGACAAGGATGGACTATATTTGAGGTATAGAACCTTTGTGAATTATTAGAAATGAAAACGCACGAGGGAAATGTGAATTACAAGTTCAAAGTCAGAAACTGTGCATCAATGTTGTTTTTGGACAATTTATGGCTTGAGGGAGTTTGGGAGAGTTTCCGGGTGCTTTAGCTCGTGTCTTAGCTCACAAATAGTGCCTCTATTTATAAGCAACAAGTTTTGAGACTTGTATTTGATCATAATTCAAAATCACATGTTTAAGCTTAACATGTGATTTTCTTGAGAAATCAAGTTCCAATGCCTCTTGTACTTGTTATTTTAGAGTGGTTATGCTTTAAACAAACTTGCTTCTGACTTTATAGATGGAGTATGATCATAGGGAACAAGTGAGAGGCTCAATAATTTACTTTGTGCATAAAGCTTGCTTTTCAAGAATGACATTGTTAACTTTCTTCCCAAAATGGCAAATTAAATTGGACCATGCTTAAACCACTTGGATTATAGCTCAAAAGTTTGTGTAATCCATTGATGATGGATATACACACAAGTTAGAAGGCCTGCAAATCAAGATTATGAAGTCTAACATTGAGATTGGATTATGTGTTCATCAAGAAATGGCTTGTAATTCAAGTTTGAAACCCTAACTTCTTGCCTTCGATTCTCCTAGATCAAGTATGATATCAATGAGTTCTTTGACATTTTGGAAAGCTTGTAACATCCTCTACAACCTCTATGTTGGACATTTTTTAAGATTCGTCTTGGAACTATGTGAAAAATTGTCATGAAGTTAGGTCAAAATCCTGCCTAAACTAGGGCAAAATTTCACTAAGTCTTCAAATTTCATGAGCATGTCTTTACAAAATCATAACTTGAAATACAAGCATTTTTAGAAAAAGTTATGCTCTACAATATTTTATATCTCATTGAGATCTACAACTTTTATGTTGGAAGTTTCCTTTGAATCATCTTGCATCATGGTGTAAATTTGGCTCAAAGTTGTGGAAAAAAAATGTGAATTTCCAACACATAGAAAAAATTCTAAGTTTAGAAAATTTGACTTTTCAAAATGAAATCTTGACTTTTTGATTTCTTGATGAACAAGTTTAAGAAGATTGAACAGGGGCAACTGTTGTCCGGGATATAGGCTTTACAGTAACTTAATGACATTAAACTGATATCTGGTCGAATTCCAGGCTTTGCAGATTCCTGAGGTGGATGAAGTTAATTACAATCTGGTCGGGTCCAGGTTTCACAATAAACTAGTCTGAGGAGATAGGGTTGAACTGGTATCTGGTCTGTTCCAGGATTTATAGTAACTTGCTTAGAGCTTAGTTATTATCTGGTCAGATTTCAGGTTTCACAACAAACTTCTGAGCGAAATTGTTATCTGGTCGGATCCAGGATTCACAATAACTTACTTGAAAAGATGAAGTTGAAAACTGATATCTGGTCGAATCCAGACTCTACAGTGACTTGCTGGGGTAGAGGCAAACTCTACTGGGGAAAGAAGTTAAACCCTGGTCTGATTGAGTCCGGGTTCTTCAATATCTCGGAGAGTTAAACTATTATCTGGTCGGGTCCAGGTTTCATAGTATTTTGAAAGTAATACTATTATCTGGTCGGGGCCAGGCTTCATAGTATCTGAAAGGTTTTCACTATTATTTGATCGGGTCCATGCTCTATAGTGACTTGAGAAATATGCTATCATCTGGTCGTGTCCAGGCTTCATAGTATCTTCTAGAGATAGTAAAGGCTTTGTTGATAACTTTATTGGGGATTAAGGGTTGTGGCCCTATGATTTGTAATAGTCTAAAAGGAAAACTCAAGCTGGAGAGGATAGACTCAGCTGGGGAAGACAAACTCAGCTGGGGGAGACAGAATATGCCGAGGGAATTTTTATGTTCGTTGATTGTTGTATGTTATTTGTTGGGGAAATAAACTTTATTGTGGAATACTTGATGAACTGTTGATGAGGTGAATTCTTTGAGGAAGAGATCCAAAAGATTTCTTCTTGTAGGATTAACCTAGCTAGGGAGAGTGTTGTCAAGAGGTTGAGACTCTGGTTGGAGATTGGTTTATTATATTCGTTCTTGTGGGGGTAATGTTAATGAAATAACTCTTTGGGGATATTCCATATACATTAAAGAGATGCTTGCTGCTGCTCAGCAGGACACATGTGCTAAATAGTTTTAATTATGCTCATATGCATATGTTCGTTCAATTTTAGTCATTGGACAACTTTGCATTCAAAACAAAAACAGAAAGTTTGCACTTCAAAGTATATTTGTATTGATATTTTTCCCATGAATAGGGTTTTTGTACAAAGGGACGGAGATCCTAGTAAGAGAAAATTGTCGGAAGGAAAACAAAAATTGAAAACAAAAACAAATAGCCATGTGGAAATGATCTCATTACATCCCAACTTTACTATTTCCCCAATGTCTTCGAATGCCCCTTGCCGTTAACAGAAGTTGATTGGATTGATCTTGGACCGTTTTAACTTGGACCTTGGTGATAAAATTGATTGTGGTGATTTCCACGAGACATAGTAATACGCTTTCAATCCTTAACTTTTTCCTGGACCTCCCTTTCGGGTTTTCAGCCCACCAGGATACCCATTTTTTCCCAAGTCTCCCTTTCGGGTTTTCAACTTGCCGGGTGTACAATCTTTTACATATATCCCTAATTTTTTCCTAAACATTTTGGTTTGCCGGGATGCCCTTATTTTTCCTAGGTGTGTCAACCTAGAGGGTCTCTTATGCGTAGTATTTTTTAACTATGTCTGTGTTTATAGGATGTGGGAAGTCTTCACCATCCATGGTAGTCAGCATCATGGCACCACCAGAGAACACTCTCTTGACAACAAATGGCCCTTCGTAGGTGGGAGTCCATTTTACCGTGGGGTCGCCTTGAGGCAGAATGATGTGCTTTATCACCAAGTCACCAGCTTGATATACTCGAGGCTTGATCTTTTTGTTGAAATCCTTAATCATGCATTTTTGGTGCATCTGACCATGACAAACAACAGCCAATTGCTTTTCATTGATCAAGTTCAACTGATCAAATCTCGTTTGAATCCACTAGTCTTCTCCAAAGTCTGCGTCATTCATAATCCTTAGTGAGGGAATCTGAACTTCTACTGGAAGAACTGCTTCCATGCCATAGACTAAAGAAAAGGGAGTTTCCCCAGTTGATGTCCTAGATGAAGTACGATAGCCATGAAGAGCAAACTGTAACATCTCATGCCAGTCCTTATAGGTTACTACCATCTTCTGCACAATCTTCTTAATGTTTTTGGTTGCTGCTTCGACTGCACCATTCATTTTAGGTCTATATGGAGAAGAATTGTGATGCTTGATATTGAACTAAGTGCAAAGCTCTGTAATCATAGCATTGTTGAGATTAGTCCCATTGTCAGTTATGATCCTTTCGGGGATACCATAGCGACGAATGAGGTTATGTTTGATGAATTTGGCTACCACATTCTTTGCGACTGAGGCAAAAGAGGCGGCTTCGACCCATTTGGTGAAATAATCAATAGCGACCAGAATGAAGCGATGTCCATTGGAAGCGGTTGGCTTGATCTCTCCAATCATGTCAATGCCCCACATTGCAAATGGCCACAGAGCGGTCATGGTGTTCATAGGGATAGGAGGCACATGGACCTTAACAACATAGATTTGGCATTTGTGGCATGCCCTAGAGTGTTGATGGCAATCATTCTCCATTGTTGACCAATAGTAACCAGCTCTCAAGATTTTCTTGGCCATCGTATGTCCGCTTGAGTGAGTTCCAAAGAGACCGTCGTGCATGTCTTCCATAATTTCCTCTGCCTCCTTCGTATCCACACATTGGAGTAGAGTAGAGTCATGGTTGCGCTTATACAAGATTCCGTTACTAAGGAAGAATTTGGCTGAAAATCTTTGTAAGAACTTTCTGTCGTTGATGTATGCTCCTTCGGGATACTCTTGTACTTCAAGGTATCTCTTCACCTCATAGTACCATGGATTTTTCGTGTCAGTCTCAAGCTCACAGCAGTGTGCAGGTTCATCGAATCTCTCAATCATAATCATAGGGGCTTTGTTTTCCCATCTGACCTTGAACATTGAAGACATGGTTGCCAAGGCGTCGGCCAACTGATTTTCTTCCCTAGGGAAGTGTTTAAAGGTGATCTCCTCGAAGTAGGAAATTAGGGTAACATAAGTTCCTTGTAAGGGATGAGATTAGGATGCTTAGTATCCCAATCTCCTTTTACTTGGCTAATCACTAGAGCATAATCCCCAAACATATTCAAATGCTTGATCCTCAAATCGATGGCAACCTTCAGACCTAAAATGCATGCTTCGTACTCAACCATGTTATTCGTACAATCGAAGCATAGTCTGTCAGTGAAAGGAGTGCAGAAACCTTCAAGAGAGATGATCACATCACCAATTCCATTACCCAAAGCGTTGGAAGCCCCGCCGAAGACCATAGTCCATCAGGATCCTTGTTCACGTCCGTCACACGGTCCAGGTTTTGCACAGTCGATCACTAGCATGATGTTCTCATTTGGGAAGTCAAAGTTCATAGACTGATAATAATCAACAGCTATATGGGCAAAATGACCTGCTAGTACGCTTCCTTTGATGGCCTTTTGCATTGTGTATTAAATGTTGTACTCATCCAAAATCATTTAACATCTGGCTATTTGTCCAGAAAGAGCATGTTTCTCAAAGATGTACTTGATTGGGTCCATCTTAGAAATAAACAAAGTGGTATGAGTCAACATATACTGTCTTAGAAGGTGAGCATCCCATGCCAGAGCGCAACAAGTTTTCTTGAGCAGTAAATATCTAGTTTCAGAGTCGGTAAACTTTTTGCTCGGGTAATAAACAACATGCTCTTTTCGGCCAGACTCGTCATGTTGACCCAAAACACACCCCATAAAATTCTCTAGTACTGTCAAGTACATGATCAAGGGTCTTCCTTCAACTGGAGGCATGAGAATAGGCAGTTCTTGCAGATATTCTTTGATTTTTTTGAAGGCAGCTTGGCATTCATCATTCCATCTGACTACCTGATCTTTCTTCAAGATTTTGAAGATTGGCTCACAAGTAGCAGTCGAGTGAGATATGAAGTGGGCGATGTAATTGAGACGACCCAAGAATCCTCTATCTTCCTCTTTAGAGTGGGGGACTGCAATTTCTTGGATGGCCTTTACTTTGGCAGGATCAACTTTAATGCCTTTACCACTGACAACAAAACCTAGAAGCTTTCCAGATCATACTCCAAATGTGCATTTGTTAGGATTTAACCTTAACTTGTACTTTTTCAACCTTTCAAATAGTTTCTACAGGTGATCGAGATGTTCTTCCTCAGTTTGTGATATGGCAATCATATCATCCATATATACCTCTATTTCATGATGGATCATATCATGAAACAAAGCTACCATGGCTCTTTGATATGTTTCCCCTGCATTCTTCAATCCGAACGGCATGACCTTGTAGCAAAAGGTGCCCCATTGCATAACGGAAGTTGTCTTCTCCATGTCTTCGGGAGTCATCCTAATTTGATTATAGCCGAAGAAGCCATCCATGAAAGAGAAGACTTTATGTTGAACAGTGTTATCGACTAATACATCAATATGAGGTAGAGGGAAGTCATCCTTGGGGCTTACCCTATTCAGATCCCTATAATATACGCACATACGAACTTTTCCGTCTTTCTTCGGTACTGGCACCACATTTGCAACCCATTGGGGGTAAGATGTTACAGCTAGGAACCTTGCATCAAATTGTTTCATCACTTCAGCTATTATCTTTTCAGACATGTCAGTCCTCATGTGATAAACTTTTTGTTTGACCGAGGAACAATCTTCTTTTGTCGGCAGACGATGAACTATGATGTCGGTATCCAACCCTGGCATATCTTCATACGACCAAGCAAACACTTCCACGTAATCATGCAACATCTGAACCAATCTGCTTTTGACACTACTTTCCAGGTTAACGCCGATCTTGACTTCTTTCTTGTCTGTCTCGGTACCCAGATTGATAAACTCAACTGACTCTTCGCGCGGTTGAATAGCTTTTTCCTCTTGTAATAGAAGTTTGGCTAGTTCTCCTGGTATTTCACAATCTTCTTCGCCTTCGTCTTCAGCTTGGTTAATTGGACATTCAAAGTCATAGTCAGCAATAGTAGAGTCATTGGCAATAAGATCTATAGTGGATGAGGACCTACAAGAGTGTGCGTGTGTGCATGTAAGATACATGGCTATTTTGAAAAATGTATTTGAAGAAAAGAAATACAATGAACACAAATATTTGAATGCGAAAGAGTCCAATGGTTTGTATTGAATGATCATATAATAAGATGAATATAAGTAAAACCTTTGACAAATGGACCATAATGCCCCGGGCCAGGCACATGGCCTAAAAGTCACTGTTAAATATTACAGACAAAATGTTCTTGAATTAATAAGAAAGCAATAAACGAGTGATTACTCCTCAATGAAGGGGATGGGCACAAAGTCCTTTGCATGCCAATTGTTGAGTTTTGTTGTAGTTGGATACACCCAATCTTCAAATGCAGCTTCATCATCAGAATTACCCACAACGTTAACTTCATTGACACCCTTGCCATGATTTGGCATAGGCACGGTGATTACATTCGGAGTTGGAGGAGGATCAAATTCAACAGTCTTGTTATCTATCAAATCCTGAATTTTATTCTTCAGGGCCCAGCATTGGTCAGTCTCATGCCCAGGACTACTTGAATGATATGCACATTTGGCATTCGGATTATACTTTGGTGAAGAGGTATTTGGATTGGCCAGAGGATCGTGCAATGTCGCCAAATTAGCCTTTAGCAAGTGTTATAAGGCTTGGGATAGTGACGTGCCTATCCTCGTGAATTGTCTTCTCGGAGTTTCAAAATGTTGATGATTTGTAGATGGTCTTTGAGCAGGAGTTGGATTGGAGATTCAGACGGTGTTAACAGGCTGACGGTCATCCTTCTTGGTACGGGCCCTTATCCCGTACATAACATTGGTTTCTTTCTTTGCAGCAAAAAGTTTCTTTATAGGATTGGAAGTGGAGGCAAATGCCATGATAATCTTCCCACTTTTGATGCCGCTTTCAACTCTTTCACCGGTTAAGATTAGCTCGGTGAAGCCGGAAGAAGAACAACCAACCAAAAAGTTAAAGAGTGGACCAGATAAGGTGCCCATAAACATTTCAATGTGCTCCCTATCAGTCAAATGTGGTTGAACCCTACCGGCAAGGTCTTTCCATTTTTGGGCGTATTCTTTAAATCCTTCATTCTTCCCCATTATCATATCTTGCGACTGAACTCTTATCGGCGCCAAGTCGGAATTATATTGGTATTGGTGGTAGAAAGAGGTGGCTAAGTCTTCCCATCTATTGATACAAGAACCATCCAACTGGTAAAACCACTCTAGTTGTGTTCCATCCAAACTTTCTTGATAAAAGTGAACCCAGAGTTTCTTATTAGCGGTGTGCGGCTGTATCTTGCGCACATAAGATTTCAGGTGGAGTTTTGGATAGGAAACCCCATCGTATTTTTCAAATATTGTTATCTTGAATTTATGGGTAATGACAACCCCGAATATCATACCCAAATCATCAAAATCCAAACCCGGGACGGCTTAAATCTCAACGTCCTTTAATCTGTCTTCTAACTGCTTGTACTTGACATTGGCGGGAGGATACTGCTCGTCAAAATAATCATCATCAGACGCTTGATCATTGATGCACCCAACCTGGGTACTTCTAGCTTCTCCAATCTGATTTTCATCTTCCTCAGATGAGTCTTCCACTAGCGGGATCTGACGGATCGACTCTTTAAACCTTCTACCCATGTTGACCAGGGCTTTCCTCCTGGTTTCTTCTTAACTTCCAGCAATGGCATCATATCTTGTTTCCCCTTGGCTAGGTCCAGTAGAGTCTCTTGGAATTGAGAGTTTTGTTCTTGAAGGTCCTTCACAGTTTTCTCTAGATCCATCTTGCTGAAATAAACAGCAGAAAGATAAGGAAACCTGTTGTGTGAAAACATGTTATGTTATGGTGCATGGGAGATGTATATGCAAATGATTTCAAGGATTTATGAAATTTAAATTTTTATAGAAAAAGAATAAACAAACGTTAATTTTCATTAATCAGTTCAAAACGATTACAACATGCCTCTTGGGCTTACAAAATAACCCTCTAAGATAAAAAGACTGAACGTATCCTTTTCGGTGCAAGGTAGGCGTTCACACTTTGCTCTTCATGTAATTGCTTTGTAAGCTCCAAGACCCTCTTCTCACTAGTGTAGAATTGAGCTTCGAAAGTATCTCATTCTTCCTTTAGCTATATCTAACCTTTTTGCAAGTCTTAAAGAGAAGCAGGCATGTCGGGATGGAGGACAGTGTACAGGACATCTCCTTCAATCACAGGTTCCATGATAACTGGTAAGATGGAGGGATAAGGCATCACAAGTTTCTGAGCACGAGCTTATACCCACCTAAGGTAAGGCTAAAGGGGAATGGAATTCTTGTGTCCCAGCGTCTTACTATCCACTTTGATTACCATCCTCCAAGCTCGTATAAACCTCTGACGGTAAGCTTGATCGTCGCTCTCATAGTCGAATACCACTCCTTGGATGAGCATATCATGCGGATTATCCCTTCGGGCATAACCAAATTGTCGTAAGTCTAAGCAAGGGTTGTAAGTGATACCTCCTATAATTCCAATTAAAGGGACATTAGGGAATTCCCCACAATGTTCGCCGATAGTAATGTTCTCCAAGGATCGAGAACACCAATGAATATCTGAATATCTGAGCGTCATCAGCCTATGGGACCACCTCAAACCTTGCTCATTCTTCAACACAGATCGGGGAAGATGTGAAATAAACCATCTAGCCAAGAGATGATTGCAACACATGAGGATCCCCCTCTTCATCATAGTGCGAGAGTGAAAAGAATTTAGGATATCTCCCAATAAATTAGGCACGGGATAGCGAGACATGAAGATTTTGACAGCATTTACATCTATAAGTTGGTCAGGGTTTGGAAACAAAACCATCCCATAGATGATAAGGGCCAATATTTCTTCAAAAGCTTGTAAGTCCAAAGAGTCCCAACAATCTTGAGTTTCTCAAACAAGAACTTGGCTAAGAATCCTTTGACACCACTCCTTGTTTCCAAATTAGTTGCGATATCAAATTGTTGCAAGTGTAGTGCTTGAGAAATCTCTTCAGGTTTTGGATCTCTTTCCGTACTGTTGAATGGTAGTTGATTGAGAATGGGAATCATCAAGAGTTGAGAGAATTCTTCTAGAGTAGGCACAAGCTGATAATCGGGAAAAGTGAAGCAATGGTGTAGAGGATCAAGGAATTAGAAAACCACCTTCATCATATCTTCATCAGTGTTGGAGGTAACCAAGTTTAGGAGGCGACCATGTCTTTCGGTGAGTGAAGAATTCTCAGGGACTCTTGATGCTAAATCTTTGAGTTGAGAAGGAATTCTTACGAGATTGATTTGAATGGTTTTCCTGCGGATGGAAGTCATGTCCTACAAAACAGAACAAAGATAAATCCCAAAAATCCTTGAAATGGTTAGTGAGAATGAGTATGATGTTTATGATGTTATGTAAAAGTAAGCATATACAAACAAGGCAAACAAGTCCTTAGGTTTAGGCTTGCATGGAGTCTCATAGGTAAGTACCCTCTTGAAGTTTAGTTGGCTCAAACCTGTCCTAGAAATTGTAACCGGGTTCTAAAGGATCTCAATATCACTGATCTTTCTTATCGGGCATTGTTTCAGCATAAGCCTCTTTCGCGACGACCAAAATATCCCGAGAAGTCAGATCTCAATGAGTGAACTATCAAGTATCAACCAACTTCAGACTGCACCAAAGCCAGCTATCTCACTACTTCCTAATGGCCAAGTTGGTCAAATAAAGGTTCTAAAAGTCAGTTAGTGCTTCATGACACCACACAATGGCCCTATATTCTCCTTGGCTACTCAAGGGCTACTGGTACCCACAAATGTGGCACACCAATGTAGCTATTGCTTAGACCGTGTTGGTATACCCTGCACAGTTTCTACAACGTATTGCTACTTACCTATAAGGTATCCCATGTTTGGGTAGAGGATTTAAAACAAGCCCAAACAAGGAACCAAAATGTAAAGCAAGCAAGTAAAACAATGAAAGCAAATAAATGTGATCTAGCCCTAAGGTAACCCCACTTTTAAGTTAATCCCCAACAGAGTCGTCAGTTATGTGATACGGTGGGAGAACTGACTTGGGATGTTTTGTGCTTATCGTAATTTTTTGTGGTTAGCAAGAGTCGCCACCGACTTTTCTTTTATCCAAAAGGAAATATGGAAAAGAACATGAAAGACCTTTGAGATTATTTCTTGAGTTCGGGGGGTAGATTATGAAAAGGGAAGGTGTTAGTACCCTTTTCATCCATAGTTATCTATGGGCTCTTAGTGGTTTTCTAGATCACTTGCTTTTATTTGAAAATGTGCTTTTTGAAAGTATTTTGAAAAGGTGCCTTCATTTAGGCAAACTTTGTAATAGTTCTCGTTTGTAAGAACGTATGCAAAGTGTTGGACTTTTGAAAATATTTTAAGTTTTGAAAGCTTATTTTTGAAAGTGTTTGGTGTTTGTTTTGAAAATGAGCAAGGATGTTTGATTTTGAAAGTGAGAAAGCAACTAGGAACAATATACCTACTCAAAAGTCTTTTATTCATTTCCTCCTTTCCTATGATATTGCTATCTTACCATTGATTGGTAAGAAGCCTTATCTTTGGATGTAAAGGGACGGGCGTGGGTCATCGAATAGTCATGATAGCAATGTTGTGAGATATCTTAGCATTTCTCTTTGAGGGACTAAGATCATTTTGAAAGGAAACATTTGTAGCATCAACGAGGGACTATGATCTTGTATTTTTGATTTGTTTTTGCTAAGATATTCCACATGCATAACATGACCATTTTTGTAAGGCAACAAGTGGAATTACCCTGAGGGTGCAAGTATGCAAATGTGTTTGATTTACATTCATTGTTTATCTTGAATTAGGGTTTACTAATTGTTGATTTTAATCTTGCCATACAAACCCTAATAACTAACATTTATATAAAAGTGGCAAATTGCAGAAAGTAAAACTACTACACTATTACATCATTAGGGGAGGGGGTATACAAATTTACAAATGGGGGATTGCAAGAGAATTAAACCTAATTATCTATTACAACTATATTGAATAATGTACAAGAATTGAATAAATATACAAGAAGATAAATGGAAAAGAAATGGTTTTTGTTTGGTTTTAATGAAAGGGTTTAGTTTTGACCTAATTAAGAAAATGATTAATTAAAATTAAATAAAATTATACCTAAACTAATTAAGAAAATAAATTAAGTTTGAAATATTTTTTAGGTTTTTTTTGTGAAAAGGTTTTAAGTGTAATAAAAATAATATGGTAATTAATTAATTAAAAGAAATTTAAGTTCTAAGTTAATTTTAATTAAGAAAAAGAAAATAAAAAAACCTAAATCTCATTATTATTTATTAAAAAAGAAATTAAATTGTTAAGAAAATATGTTTGTTCTTTTTGTCTTATAAAGAAAATAAAAACATAAATGTGAGCATAATAAATAAAAATATTTTTGGATTTTTTGTTAATAAAAATAATAATGATAATAATAATAGTAATAAAAAATAAATAATAAAGAAAATGAAATAAAACAAAATAAGAAAAAGAAAATAAATAAAAATGAAATAATAAAAGAAAGTTTGGGCCAGGTGTGTGAAAGCAGACATGGGGGTTAGAAGTCAGCAAAAATGACAAGGCCCAAAGATGGAGGCCAAGGCGCTGCTATTTGTGACAAAAAAAAGAAGAGAAAAATGAACAAAAGGTAGCGCTGGGACTTGAACCCATGACCCTTACCATACACGCGCGCTACCTTTGCCATTGAGGTGGCTGTACATCCGGTAACATAAACAAAATAATAAATACATAACACAAGTTAAGTCCTGAAAATGACTTCATCTTCAACCTCCAACCATGGTTCCAATAACTTGCTCATTTCTAAAAAAAAATGAAAGATGCAAACAAGAAAGTTGCTCCATTTTTCCATACGAATCCAACCATATAAATATCATAAGCTATAAATCAAAGATGAATGAGAATTTCTAAAAGTATCAAATTCTGACCTAACTTTTTTTAGAGATTAAAACCTAAAATTCTCTAAGCTCAATCAATATAAATGAAATCTATGGACACGTACAGTTTCAGGGCAATGATATCTATAATTTATCTTCACAAATGCAAGCTTAACAATGCCTAAATGAAAAGATAGAAGTTCAGAAAAGATACCTCAAAACAGGAAATCGTGAAATTCAAATGAGCTTGATTCAAGGTGCTGTAATGATTAGGTTAACTTCCTCAAGTTCCCAAGAAGCTAATGCAATGATTAGCTTGAGCAATGGATGGCTGGAATGGCCTAGAGAAGTCAACTTGCTGACTCTGTTTTTTTGTTATGGAGGTTGATGAAAATGGTATTACAGTTCTATAACAAGGACATGGATGGACTATATTTGAGGTATAGAAGCTTTGTGAATTATTATAAATGAAAACTCATGAGGGAAATGTGAACTACAAGTTCAAAGTCAAAAACTATGCATCAATGGTGTTTTTGGACAATTTCTGGCTTGAGGGAGTTTGGGAGAGTTTCAGGGTGCTTTAGATCGTGTCTTAGCTCACAAATAGTGCCTATATTTATAAGAAACAGGTTTTGAGACTTGTATTTGATCAGAATTCAAAATCACATGTTTAAGCTCAACATGTGATTTTCTTGAGAAATTAAGTTTCAATGCCTTTTGTACTTGTTATTGTAGAGTGGTTATGATTTAAAAAAACTTGCTTATGAATTTCTAGATGGAGTGTGATCATAGTGAACAAGTGAGAGGCTAAAGAATTGACTTTGTGCATAAAGCTTGCTTTTCAAGAATGGCATTGTTAACTTTCTTCCCAAAATGGAAAATTAAATTGGACCATGCTTAAACCACTTGGATTATAGCTCAAAAGTTTGTGTAATCCATTAATGATGGATAGAGACACAAGTTAGAAGGCCTGCAAAGCAAGATTATGCAGCCTAACATTGAGATTGGATTATCTGTTCATCAAGAAATGGCTTGTAATTCAAGTTTGAAACCTTAACTTCTTGCCTTCGACTCTCCTAGCTCAAGTATGATCTCAATGAGTTCTTGGACATTTTGGAAAGCTTGTAACATCCTATACAACCTCTTTGTTGTACATTTTTTAATATTCATCTTGGAACTATGTGAAAAATTGTCATGAAGTTAGGTCAAAATCCTCCCTAAACTAGGGCAAAATTTCCTTGTCTTCAAATTTCATGAGCATGTCTTTACAAAATCATAACTTGAAATCCAAGAATTTATAGAAAAAGTTCTGTTCTACAATGTTTTAGATATCATTTAGATATAAAACTTTCATGTTGTAAGTTTCCTTTGAATCATCTTGCATCATGGTGTAAATTTGGCTCAAAGTTGTGAAAAAAATGTGAATTTCCAACAATTAGAAAAAATTCTAAGTTTAGAAATTTTGAATTTTCAAAATGAAACCTTGACTTTTTGATTTATTGATGAAAAAGTTTCATATTTTGGCATGTCTTGATGAATTGTAACCTTTGAAACTTGATTTTGAGCAAAAAGTCAAAGTTTGACTTTTTAGTGTACAATTGACTTTTCATCAGTTGACTGAAATTCATCTGTCAATCAATTGATCTTGAGAAATGTTTTGAGCCATGCCATTAGGTCAAAATGAAGCATTTTAATCCTTGAGATCATAAACTAAACCAATAAATCATTTTCTAGGTCAAAAGTCAAAAATTGAACTTTCTCAATCAAAACCCTAATTTTGACCATTTTGCCCTTTTGATGTTCTGATCAAATTTCTTGAGGAATTGTGATCCAAAATTGATCAAATGACATATATGAGTTCATAATGTTGACGTGGATAAAAAATTATGAAGTTTGACTGTAAATTGACCACAATTGACTTTTTCCCCAATACAACTGTTTTTAGGTCATCTGATCAATTGATTGAGCAAAAATGTGATCCAAGACTTGAAACTTGACATGAGAAATCTTGAAGGTCTAAAATGATACATGAAAGTCATATGGGGCATTAAAAGTCCATTTGTCCTTGTGAAAACTCAAACCCTAATTTTCAGTTATCAGTGCTTGAGGAGGTGTCTTGAGCTGATCAAACCTTGTGCAGTCTTGAATCAATAGAGATCTTGAGAAATGAGAGGAAAAATTTTAGGGTACAATAATATCAATTCTTGAAAAGTTCACTTTAATCACAAAGTCAATTTCTTGATTCCTCTAACTTGTTGTTCTGATCACACTTAACTCCTACAAGTCAGAACAAACATGTTTAAAGTGATCAACCACTTTAGATAGTTCCGTATAAACATTGGAAACATGTTCTTCATGCTTGCTTCAAACACAAGAAAGATATACATAACATGTGATTCAAAATATGAGTTTTTTCAATTTTAAACCTTCTCTATAAGTAGAGAGGCCAATTGCAAGAGAAAGAGGTCAGAAAAATAGAGAGAAAAGCCAGAAGTGTTGTTGTGTAGACAAGCCCTCAAAATCTCACACCTTCAAAAAGCCATAACTGTCCATAAAGCTTCCACTCTTGAACTTTGAAATCCAAATCCTTGAACCTCCCACACCTTGTAAGTTCTATATAAACAAACCAACCAAGCACTCCACATACATCATATAGAGGTTGTTCAAACACAAGAACAACTTCTGTAACATCATTATTTCCAAGCTCAAGAACAGTCAAGACAACAACTCAAGGTCAAAGCACAAATTCCAGCTTCAAGGTAAGTCTTCTTGACTTTTAACTCTTTATACAAGCATCACTAGTGGTTCATTTGTGAAGATAAAATGTAGATATCATTTCCTTGAAGCTAACCATATGCATATCTTTCATTTTCACTAACCATGTGTTGAGAACTAACCCATGTATCTAGAAAAACAATGATAGAGTGAAAAAATTACAGTATGAGTCGACACATACCTACATGATTCGACTCATTTTAGTGTCAGGACAGGTTATGAGTCAACACAAAACCTCATGAGTCGATGCATACTACTATAACAGGCACAAAACAGAAAAAAAAGGCACATGAGTCGACACAAAACACGAATGTGTCGACACATGCAAGAAATGAGTCGACACATACCATTATGCATCGAATCATACTTGGCTTATTTGCTTTTACATGAGCAAGGAAAAGTTATGTGTCGATGCATAGATACATGTGTCGACACATAATGGTTAAAAATGCAATTTTCCTCTCTTTTGTATTGTTTTTATATTTTCTACATATTTTATTTCATTGCTATTCAATATGATTGTAATAATTAGGACTTTTATTGCTTTCCACCCCTTCATAAATTGTTCTCCCCATCCCCCTAACAATGTAATAGCATAGGACTTTAAATTTCTGCAATTTACTGCTTTCGAATATAAATGCTAGTAATTAGGGATGTGTATGGAAAGATCTAAAATCAACAAATAGACCACCCTAATTCAATATAAAAATACATGAAAACAAAAAACTTGCACACTTGCACCTCTAGGGTTAACTCCACTTGTTTCCTTAAGAAATAAATAGTCATGTCCCTCGAACGCGGGATACTTTAGCAAAGACCCTCGAATACAAGATCGTAGTCCCTCGATGACCCTTTGATGTTGACTTCGTAAATAATGTTAGTCCCTAACAAAAAATTGCTAAGGTATCCTACAATGTTGCCTTCTATGACTATACGATGACCCACACCCATCCCTTTACATCCAAAGATAGGGCTACTTACCAATCAATGGTAAGATAGAAATGTCAAAGGAAGGGAGAAATGAACAAAATACTTTTGAGTATGTAGAACGTTCTTAGTTGCTTGCTCACAATCCATCTTCAAAAATAAACATGTTTTCAAATACACTGTAATACGGTGGGAGAACTGACTTGGGTGTTTTGTGTTTGATCGCAATTGTTGGGGATAGCAAGAGTCACCACCGACTTTTCTTTTATCCATTAAGGAAAGGTTGGAAAGAACAGGAAAGACCTTTTGATATTATTTCTTGAGTTCGGGGGGGGGGGGGTAGGTTTTGTTAAGGGAAGGTATTAGCATCCTTTTCATCCGTAGTTATCTACGGGCTCTTAGTTGCTTGCTAGATCACTTGCTTTTGTTTGAAAATGTGCTTGTGGTGTGGGTTTTGAAAGTATTTTAAAAATGTTTTGAAAATAGTTCAAATAGGTGTTTGTGGAATGTGTTTTTGAAAGTGATTTTGAAAAGTGTCTTTGTAATGGCTCTCGTTTCTATAAGAACGGTACTAAAAGCTTTGTCTTAAAAATGTTTCAAAATGAAAGTGTTGGTGTATAAAATGTTTTTGTTGTGAGCAAGTGAGAAACTAGGAGCATCCTACCTACTCAAAAGGTCTTAAAATTCTTTTCCTCCTCCTTTATATGTTTCTATCTTACCATTGATTTGGTAAGAAGCCCCATTATTGGATGTGAAGGGACGGGTGTGAGACGTTTGTATAGTCATAGAAGGCAACCTATGAGACATTTTAGCAATTCTTTTTTAGGGACTAGATCGTTTACCGAAGTCAACATTAAGGGTCATCGAGGGACTACGATCTTTTATTGAGGGTCTTTGCTAAAATGCCCATATTCGAGGGACATGACTAGTTTTCCGAGGCAACAAGTGAGATTACTCTAGGGGTGCATGTGTGTTAATAGTGTGTTTGATTGCATGCATTTTGTATTTGAATTTTAGGTTATCTACTTGTTGGTTTTATCTTTCCACACATCCTAATTACTAACATTTATACCAAAATAATAAAAAATGCTGAAAATAAATCCTACACTATTACAACCACATTGAAGAGCAAGAAATGTAAAGGCAAAACAAAAATAAAAGGAAGAAAAATGAGCTCTTTCAATTTAGGAAGAAGCATCCTTCGATTATTCACTTCTTGACTTCCTTCGATTTGGGTCTGGAGTCAGCAAGGTCATGTCTTTCGATTTCACCTCTTGTCTGTTCCTTTCGATTGGGACCTGGAAGGCAGCGTGACCATCCTTCTGGCTGCTTCTTTCATTTGAGACTTGTCAGTCAGTGTAAGGTTCACTCTTTTCCTCAGGCTCCTTGCTGCCTCCTTCGACTGTAGGCATGCTAGGCCCTCAGGCCAAGATTCGAAAGGCTTGAGTACTTAGCCAATCGAAGGATACACTGAACCTGTTTTAAACTTTTAAAATGCAACGTTCAAGTGTAACTTTCGAAAGCTACAGGCCAGGGGTTGGCACAAAATTATTAGGTCTCAAAGTACAAGGCCTAACTAGTCAGAGTTGAGATTTTCAACACATGGGCAGTCAGAATCAAAGGTTAAAATATGGTCAAGCTCCCTATATGAAATATCTACATTTTTTTATTGGCATGTGCACATGATACTTAAATGAAATAGTTTCAAGTTTAAAGGGAACTTACCTCTTGAAGTTCTTAAATAGAAGGAAACTGCAGGTGTCTTCCTTGGTGGTGAATGGAAGTTCGTTGGGGTCTTCCTAAGACAAATCCAGTTACTACTTTGTTCAAGCAGTCACTGAATCGAAGGAGGGTGTGTGAGTCAATCGAAGGTTTTTTTTATATAACAAGTAAAAGGGTAAATCAAAGGATTGTTATATTGTGGTTGGGGGAGTGGGTCGAAGGTTAGATCTCTGGTCACTTAGGGAGTGAATCGAAGGATTCACTTAGTGTACAAAAGGGGTTGAGTTTTTTAGAAGTGTTTGGAATATTTTATATAAACGTTGGGAGGTGTCTGAGAGTTTTTGGAATTTTTCACAAGAGTTTCCTTGAAACTCTCCCAGGGCCCCTAATATGTGTGGTGGAGGCTCATATTTATAGATGGCTTTGGTTGATGTTTTAGGAGGGAAAACAAAAAGTTTAAACAAAAAAGGCATGATGTGCTTGTAGCTTTCGAGGGACAGTGTTTGTATGCCATTTTGGTGCAAGAAATAAGGTAGTATTGCAGGACTGCTGTGCAACTGTTTTAGATTTTTATGGCCAGTGTATCAGGCCTGAACTTGGCAGCGCATGGGACTTGGTCAACAAGTACCTTTGGGCATCTCAACCTTTTTTTAGACCCCTTAGCCCTATCCTTCGACCAGACTCCTCAATAACATTTCCTTTTTTCAAATCAAAGTGTCCTTCGAAGGGCTCATATGGGTACCCTTCGACCAGGCCCTTTGTGGGTTCTTTCGAATGTGACCAAATGCATGGCCCTGGAATGGATCACTAAAGTATGTCATTCTATTGGGGCATCCGGGAATTTCTGGCAAGTTCATCGAATGTGCCACCATGGCATAGTATAGATTTAGTGTGTTGAAGCAAACTACTTCCAAGGGATATAATGCTCACTCAAACTTTCCTGCAAGGGGTCATATGGCCAAACGAAAGGGTGTATGTAGGGGGTCCCTGCTTTGTGATTTCATGCAAACATGCAAGAGATCTTTGCTCAAATGAAGGCTTGCATGAAGGGAACCATATGCCCAAATGAAAGGTGTAGCCAAAAACTTGTACTGAAGGATTCACACGCCCGAAACGAAGAATGCATGAAGAGGATAAAGGGTGCAATTGAAGCTTGTAACAAAGGAGGGCCACATGCCCCAAACGAAAAAGGCATGCAGGAGGCAAAAATGTGCAATCGAAGGAGATCAGAAAAGAGGCCTTTGCCTCCTGAATCGAAGGAGATCAATCAAGAGGCTCTTTGCTTTGGAATCGAAGCAAACTACATGAGGCTCTTGCCTTGTGCCTATTTTCCTGGTGGGAGCCTATTGTACCCCAAAATTTTCTCTCTCATTTTACTCAAGGCATGCCCATTGAGGTCCCCAAATTGCTCCAGGGTGACTAAGAATTGACCAGACAAATTCTCCTCCTAAGGCAATAAACCTCTAACTAGGTTTTCAATTTTCATCAAGACGTGTGAGATCCAATGGTCTCAAATGTTTTACATGGTCCTAATATGTCCTCAAGATTATCCATGTCAAATTTCATGCCTTGCACAACAAGTTTGTTCAGTCAACTTCTCAAATGCCTGAAAATCAACTATATTAGGTCAAAAGTCAATGGTGGCCTATATACAGTCAAACTTCAATATTTTTGGTCAACATAAACATTTTGAAGTGATATCCATCATTTTATCAAGGGTTGATCATGATTCCTCAAGAAATGCTCTTATTTCATCAAAAGTCAAGAATTGCTAATTAGGGTTTCTATAGGAAAAGTCAACCAAACTTTGACCAGTCATAAGTTTCTCATACTTTATCAGAAATTTTTCCACAAAAGCTCATTTTGAAGAGAATACAATTCTTTACAACTTAACTTCATCCCTCAAGTTCAATAAATGCAGCAATTGAAATATACAAGCTTATACATTATGGATCCTTTCAAAAAGTCAACAAAAACACCTTTTGGGTCAAAGCTCCTTACATGAACATGGAAGATCCAATTGAGATGAAACCAAAATGGTTGTTTATAGGACATCCTAAACTCTCTAAAAAGTCCAAGAACACTCTCATAGAGTTAAAATGGAGAGAGATATGCATTGCTAAAGTTGACCAATTTTTGAAAAAATGCATGAAGCAAATATTGAACTAACTTGGAATTTTTCCAAATGGGCCTATCTTTTTATGTTTGAAACTTGTTTCTAACGTGGTCCACGACCTCTAAGCACATCCATGCCTTATTTAGTCATTTATTTTATTTATTGTGATTTTTAGTCATTAAAAATTCAATTTAAATTAAATAAATGATAAAAAACATATATGAAGATTGCATGGGCTTGATCTCCAACTCTCTTAAGGCCTAAAATAACTCAGGATAGGTTGGAAAAATGTGTGGAGTTCATTTGTGCAAGATTTGGCTAATTTTGGAAATATTTCATATTATTCCAAAACAAATATTATGTGATTTGAATGCATGAGATCCTTTTCACTTTGGTTGACCTAATGTTGTCTCATATATATGCACAACCATTCAGAAGTAAAGACAGGCGCAGCCAGCCACAAACAAACCCTAGAGAAAGTTCAAAAATTTGAAAGAGTGGTGCAATTCAAAAATGCTCGATCCAGCCAATCACCATCAGATCCAAGCATTCTATCATCCTTCTGAGGATCCCAGGGGTTGAACCAACCCAATTTTGAAAGCCAAAGCATACAGGATCGTCCCCTCCAACAAATCACAGTTTGGTAAACTTCTCAAACTTCACACTTTTGATTCATGGCATATAAATGATATCTCTGCATATATTTATGTTTAACATCATGTTTGCGTATGTTTAGAACCATTATATGCAAGCTTTGAAGTCAGAATCAATAAGTGACATTATTAAGGCACGAAGATTCTTTTTCTTCGTATCTGAGTTTGCAAGTTATTTCAACCAAAAAGGTGACCGGAGTTAGACTCCGGCACCATTGACTGGCTTGGACTCTGATGGATTAATTGTCATCCTTTTATTAGCCCGGTTAAAATCTGATCTGGTGCGTTTGAAAGTTTGACGCTTTGACCAAGGTTGTTATTATATGATTTTTGTGTTATTATAATTATGAATTAGCATGCATCATAGATGGTAAGGGTGCAAGCATGTGAAGGAAGGGGCCTGGGTTCGATCCCCGGTCTAGCAATTTTCTATTTTTTTAACGTTTCTTGCAGGATCCAGTGAATTGCATCCCAATACGTCCACCATGCATCTCCAGATCTCATCCATCAGATCACTACAAGATCAGATCCAGCTCCCAGAAATAAATCCTCATGGTGGATATTCAAGATGAGATCTCACTGGATCTCAGACAAGGTGTTGGGCTTATTTGATTTGGGCCTAACCAAATTCAGCGCCACACCTCCCAAATTGCCTAACACCATCAGACCCATTCTCTTATTTTTGTTTTCATTTTCTTTATTTTTATTTTAATTGTTTTAAAATCATTTTTTATTTTAATCATAAAATCAACAAAAATCACAACAAATAGAATTAGGTTTTTCATAATTAAATTTAAATTTTGTAAGTTAATTAACTTAATTACTTTAACATGACTATTTCATTAAATAAAATTAATTAGAGATTAGGTTAAAATTTCAAATATTTTTCTCAATTAAATACAAAAATATTTTTTCTAAATCAATTAGATTTTTAGGACTTTTCAACTTGTTCCCGTCTTGATCTTCGCGCGTTTATCTTTTTCTGTTATATTTTATTTTCCAATTATTGTAATTGTTGATGGTTTGTAATAGCTTTAGAAATAGGGTTTATTTACTGATTTTTGATTTCCGTACTCCCCAAAAGTTTGGTTATGTATCCCCCTTCCCGAGGCCCTGTAATAGCTAGGTTTAATTTCTACCTTTTAAATTCTTGCACTATTATTAACTGCTTAGATTAATAGCGTTTCATGGAAAGATTGTAAATTAAAACGATTAGATAACTCTAATGCGCAAGATAAGTGAACTGAATCATTACACTTGCACATGCTCACCCCTAGGGTATCTCTCACTTCGGTTGCCTTCGAAAATGGTCACAATTCTCGAAACGTGAGAATTTTTAGTGATTGTCCTCTAACTAAAAAGATAAAAAATCCCTCGATGACCCTTTCGATGTTGCCACGGTTAAAAAGTGATCTTAGAACTTTCAGATAGTTACTAAAAGTTCCTGCCCAATTGCCTTAGTGACCATAAAATTCCCTTCGATAGTCCCTCAACATCCAACGATAGGGATACCTACTCACTAATAGTAGGATATCACTATATAAAGCAAAGGAGGAAAAGAATACCTTTTTCGAGTAGGTAGATAATTGTTAGGTACTTGCTCAAAATGTCCTTTTTCACACTACACTTTCAAAACATTTTTCAAAAACGCTTTATCAACACTCTTGAGGACTGATACAAGAGTTAGCATAAAGCAAACGAGCTTTTCAAAACACATAAAAGAAATTTTCAAAAATGAGTAAGTGCCTAAGAGCCTGTGGAAAACCTCAGATGGAAAGGGTGCTAACACCTTCCCTTTCCTTAATCTACCCCCTTACTCATAAAATCTCGAAAAATGTCTTTTTCTATTCTTTTCACCCTTTTCTTTGTTGGATAAAAGAAAATTCGATGGCGGCTCTTGTTTACCGCACATTTGTGAATACAAAATGCAAAACCAGTATTAACAGTCGGTTCTGCCACCGTATCACAGAACTGGTGACTCTACTGGGGAATACAAAAAGTGGGGTTACCTTAGAGTTAGTTCATTATTTAACTGCTTTCTGTGCTTTGATTGCTTTACTTTTGAGGGCTTTGTCTGGGTTACTATAGATCCTACACCCGAATCTAGGGAACCTTTTAGGTAAGTAGCAATAGATCATGGAAACTATGCGGGGTATACCGACACAGTTGAAGCGATAGCTACGTTGATGTGACACTTTGGTTGGTACCGGTAGCCCTTGAGTAATCAAGGAAAATACAGGGCCGCTGAATGGTGTCATAAAGCATCAGCTGACCTTAGAACCTTTAATTGACCAACTTGGCCATTATGAAGTAGTGAGATAGCTGTCTTTGGTGTAGTCCTAAGTCGGTTGATACTCGATACTACACTCATTAAGATTTGACTCCCGAGTTTTGTTTGGTGGCAAGTCAGTTGTCGATCAGAACGAAACTTGTGGGAAAGATCAGTGATATTGAGATCCCTTAGAACCCGGTTACTATTACTAGGACATGTTGAGCCAACTGTGATACAGTGGGAGAACTTACTTGAGGGTTTTGCGTTTGATCTCAAATGTTGCGGTTAGCAAGAGTCGTCACCCACTTTTCTTTTATCCAATAGGAAAGGTGAAAAAGCACAGGAAAGACCTTTGAGATTATTTCTTGAGTTTGGGGGTTAGATTATGAAAAGGGAAGGTATTAGCACCCTTTTCATCCATGTTTTTCCATGGGCTCTTAGTTACTTGCTAGATCACTTGCTTTTGTTTGAAATAGTGCTTTGTGTGGTTTTTGAAATTATTTTGTAAAGAGGCCATTGTTTAGGCAATCTTTGTAATGATTCTTGTTTGTAAGAATCTATAAAAAGATATTGATCTTTTGAAAATGTTTTCAATGTTTGTAAGATGTTTGAAAGTGTAGGTGTTTGTTTTGAAATGGAGCAAGTAATTATGAGCAATCTACCTACTCAAATGTCTTTCTTGTACATTTTATTTTCCTTTGATATTGTTGTCTTACCATTGATTTGGTAAGCAACCCTATCTTTGGATGTAAATGGGACAGGCGTGGGTCATCATATAACCATGATTAGCAACGTTGCAAGTTATCTTAGCATTCTTTTTTAGGGACTAAGATCATTTATAAGGCAACTTAGATAGCGTCATCGAGGGACTATGATCTTGTATTTGCTTGTTTTTGCTAAGATACCTTATATGTGTAATATGGACATTTTGTATAAGGCAACTGTTGTACCCCAAAATTTTCCTTCTCATTTTATTCAACATATGCCCATTGAGATCCTCAATTTGCTCAAGGTTCCCCAAGAGTTGACTAGACAACCTCTCTCCTAAGGCAATGTGTCTCAAATTAGGGTTTCCATTTTCATTAGGATGTGTGTACTCCAAAGGCCTCAAATGCTTGACATGGTCCTAACATGCTCTCAAGGTCATCCATATCAAATCTCATACCTTGCACAAGAAGTTTGCTCAGTCAACTGCTCAAATGCTTCAGAATCGACTGTATTAGGTCAAAAGTCAATTGTGGCCCACACATAGTCAAACCTCAAACTTTTTGGTCAAAATCAACATTTTGAAGTAACTTTAATCATTTTATCAAGGGTTGAACATGATACTTCAAGGAATGCTCCTAATTCATCAAAACTCAAAAGTTGCTAAATTAGGGTTTCTTAGGAAAAGTCAACCAAACTTTGACCAAGCATAACTTCGTCATACTTTATCAGAAATTTTCCATCCAAGGCTCATTTTGAAGAGGATACAATTCCCTACATCTTCAGCCCTCAAGTTCAAAATATGAACTCATCAAAAGATATAAATTTCAATATTATAGGTCCTTTTGAAAAGTCAACAAAAACACTTTTTGGGTCAAAGCTTCTTACATGAACATGGAAGACCCAATTGAGATGAGACCAAAAGGGTTGTTTTTGGGACATCCTAAGATTTCTAAAAAGTCCAATAACACCTCTCTAGGGTTAAAATTGGAAGAGATATGCCTTGTCAAAGTTGACCATTTTTGCAAAATTTCCAAAAGTCAAATGTGCTAAAAAATACACTTTTTGTTAAATGGGGCTAACTTTTTATGCTTGCACCTCACTCATAACATGGTCCACGACCCAAATATTCACCCATACATTATTTGCTTCGTTTTCCATTTTATTTTGATTTTTTATTAATTAAAAATTAAATTAAATTAAATAAATGACAACTAATAGCAAAGATTTGTTTTGATCTGATTTTTGGACATGATCACAAGCTATTTATGTTGACATATCAGGATCAAATTGAATCAAGGTGGATTAGCACAAGAATGGCATGATTAGTCCTAATTTGGAAAAAAAATCATACAAGGAAGGAATGAGATCAAATCTTCAAAATTTTCAAAGATACATGTAGTTTTTATAACCCTAATTCATCCAGGGATATATATTGAGTAAGACCAAGTGCAGAAAAGAAGCTAGCAGTCGTGGAAGGCACAAAGAAAAACTAAAATTTTTGGCAAAAGTTGGTGAATCGGATTTCAACATAGAGGATGATTCAAAGCATTCCAACACTCCCAATCGATCCCTGGAGCATCTCTGAAGCCAACAGGATCCATTACAAGTGCTCTCATGCCCAGAATCACTCCCTAGACCTCACACGGTTTGCCCTCTTTTTCAAAATCGATTACTGCAATTCTTGCATCATTAACATGTTTGAATGATATATTTGTGATTGTTGATATGTTTGCAACATGACTGAATGGTTGAATTGAATTTTTGATGCCTACATACGCGTTTTCCATTACTATGGTTTTCGTGGTAGTTTTAGGGTTTTTATTTACAGGTAAAATTAGACCAAGAACAAGGCACTATGATGATCGTGGCATCAAGACAAATTGAACCATGGCCTTCAATTTCATTTATCATACATATCATGAGTTTTTGAATCTTGCAGGGTTATGGCTACAGACGTTTGTCTATAGGTAAAAGGTAAGAACCTAAGGCGACGGATGCGGAGGAAGACGACAACGTGTCTGGACGCCACTAGATGATTTGAATTTCGCGTGCTTTTTATATTCAGCCACTTGATTTCATATATTATATTTTATTGTTATTATGTTAACAAATAAGAACAATAGCCCAGATGGCTAGGCGCGTTGGTGTTGAACGTGAGGACCTGGGTTCGATCCCAGGTCCCAACAATTTTCTTCATTTTATTTCTCCTTTACAGATCAGGTGCATCATCCTCTCAAACGCTCACCATGTGCCATCAACATCCAGCCATGGGGTTCACCATCAATCCAATCCAACGCCCCACCTGCCAGAGACTATGGCACACCATCAGGAGGGAGCACCACTGGATCAAGCGTTGACTGGGCTGACTGGCTCTTTGGGCCTAAGCATTTTCACAATACACTCCCCTTTCATTCAGCAAACAGGCCCAAATCTTCTTTCTTTCATATTTTTATTTATTTATTTATTTACTAATTATTTTATCTTTTATCAAAATAACACATAAATCATTTTTTTATTTACTAAATCAAAATCACAAAAACACCAAAAAAACCTTTTTCATAAAAAATATTTTGTTTCCTTGAATTAATTAATTTAGTTAAATTAGGGAAATTAAATATTATTTTTCATGATTAAACATAATTAGAAATTAGGGTTTAATTTTGTACATAATTAATTTTTTTCTACAAAAAATAACTTAAATATTTTTTCAACTAGGGTTTTTAGGTTCTTTTTAATCATCCTCGCATTTAACTCGCCGCGCGCATTTTAATTACTTTTATTATTAATGTAACTGTTGATGGTTTGTAATAGTTTTAAATTAGGGTTTTATTTATTTCTCTTATTCCCCAGTTTTGGTTATGTAATCCCCATCCCCGAGGCCCTGTAATAGTTAGGATTTCTATTTCCGCACTTTAAATTCCTGCAATTTTTTAACTGTCTAGATGCATGGCTAATAGGATTGTATGGGAAGAATGCTTGAAAATTAAAATGGTAGATAACCTAAATGTGCAAAGACTAAATTAACTAAAACATAAACACATGCACATATTCACTCCTAGGGTTTACTCCACTCTGGTTGCCTTCGGTTAAACAGTCATGAAGCATAAGGTTTATTAGTGGTCATCCTCTAGCCCCGAAAGATCTAAAAATGACCCCTTCGGATGTTTCCTCGGAAAAAATCTTTAAGGCTTTAGGAGGATTACTAAGATTCCATAACATTGCTTTTGTGACCGTATCTGTCCCTTCAAACGTCCCTTAAAACTCCAACGACGGTGCTACCTATTCCTTAATAATGGGATAGAGTTGTCTAAAGGAAAACGAACAGTCTTTTTGAGTAGGTAGATTAACTCTTAAGTACTTGCTCAATCAATCAAACAAAACTTTTCACACAAACACTTTCTCAAAACAATTTTCAAAACAACTTCGTCACACCCTTGAGGACTGATACAAGGGTTATCACGAAGTAAAACTTTTTTTTCAAAACAAGCACACACACAAGCAATTTAAAAACGAGAAAGTACCTAAGAGCCCGTGGAAAACCATGGATAGAAAGGGTGATAACACCTTCCCTTTCTATAATCTACCCCCCGTACACAAAAATATTCTTGAAAAAGGTTTTTTTTGTTCTTTTCCTTTTCCTGATTGGATAAAATAAAAGTCAGTGGCGACTCTTGCTTATCGTGATATTTGCAAATACAAAATGCAAACCAGTATTAACAGTCGGTTCAGCCACCGTATCACAGAACACGCGACTCTGCTGGGGATTCTAAAAAGTTGGGTATACCTTAGGATCTAGGTCATTTTAAAATTGCTTCTCTTGATTGTCTTGATTGCTTTACTTTTGAGGGTTTGTTCGGGGTTACTATAGATCCTACACCCGGATCTGGGGAACACCTTTTAGGTAAGTAGCAATAAACTATGAGGGAACTATGCTGGGGTATACCGGCACAGTTGAAGCAGTAGCTACGTTGATGTGGCACTTTGGTTGGTACCGGTAACCCTTGAGTCAATCAGGGAGAGTACGGGGCCGCTGCATGGTGTCGTGAAGCATCAACTGACCTTAGAACCTTTAATTGCACAACTTGTCCAGTAGGATATAGCGAGGTGGTCAGCCTTGGTGTATTCCCAAGGTCGACAGATACTCGATGCTACACTCATTGAGGTTTGACTCTTGAGCTTTGTTTAGTTACAAGTCAATCGCCTATTGAACGAAGCTGGGAGAAAGATCAGTGATATTGAGATCCCTTTTAGAACCCGGTTACTATTTATAGGACGTGTTAAACCAATCCAACTTCAATAGGGTATGACCTTAAAACTCATGCAAGCCTTAAACCTAAGGAATTAGTGTGACTTGTTTGTTGTTTGCTATACCTGTGATTTTCTAACCTAATCATGACATCATAAGCATGGCATATCATGACTAACCATTTCAAGGATTCCCCAGGGCTAATTTTTGCTCTGTTTTGTAGGACATAGCATCTGCCCGTAGGAACACTATATAGATCAACCTTGTGAAAGTGTCTCTCCAACTAAAGGATCTGGCATTAAGGGTTCTTGAAGGTTCTCATTTCACTAGAAAGCATGGTTAGTTGCTCAATTTGGTCACTGCAAATCCTGATGAAGAGTTGTTAAAAGTGCTATTTCAGTTCTTCGATCTGGTGCACCATTATTGCACCTTCCCGGATTACCAGCTAGTACCTACTATGGAGGAATTTTCTCAGTTGTTGGGGGTACCTATTCTTGACCAGTTGCCTTTCAACGGTACAGAAGGACATCCAAAGCCTGAAGAAATTGCTAGAGCTCTGTCTTTACAACAGTCTGACATAGTGGCAAATTGGGAGACTAGAGGGAGTGTCCAAGGAATTCCAGTTAAGTTTCTATTTGAGAAGGCTTATCATTTTTGGGATACCTTAGATTTACAAGCTTTCGAAGAGGTGCTGGCACTTCTTGTTTATGGGACGATACTTTTCCCTAATGCTGATCAACTCGTAGATGTGAGCACTATCAAGGTTTTCCTATCTCATAATCCAGTGCCTACATTACTCGGGGATATTCTACACTCTCTACATGCTCGCACTATAAAGAGAAGGGGGACCCTCCTGTGTTGCACTCCTCTATTGGGTAGGTGGTTTATTTCCCACCTACCCAGAGCTGTTTTGAAGAATGAACAGGGTTTGAAATGGTCTCGTAGGCTAATGTCCCTTAAGCATTCAGATATTCATTGGTGTTCGCGGTTCTCGGAAGATGTTACCATCATCGATCGTTGTGGTGAATTCCCTAATGTCCCTCTCTTAGGCATTAGGGGAGGAATCACTTACAATCCCTATTTGGCCTTACGTCAGTTTGGGTATGCGAGAAGAGATGGTCCACATGATGCATTGATCCAGGGAATGGCCTTTAACTATGAGAATGATGCTCAGGGATACCGCAAAAGGTTCATAAAGGCTTGGGTCATGGTGCATAAAATTGATAGCAAGGCTCTAGAGTACAAGAATTCCATTCCTCTTGAGCCTTATCTCCGGTGGGTACGAGCTCGCGCCCAAAGTCTTAGGATGCCTTACCTAGCTGTCCTACCAATACTCATGGAGCCAGCTACTGAAGGAGACACTACTTCACTTGGTCATCATCCCGACATGCCAATCGATCATGAAGAGTTATAGAAGTCCTGAGCTCAACTCAAAGAGAAGCGGGACACGTTTGAAGCTCAGTTCTATGCTAGCAAGAAGAAGGTCTTGGAGCTCACTAGGCTACTTCATGAAGAACGGAACATAAATGCCTACATCGCGCCAAAGAGGATGCGCTCCTGGGAGACCTAATTTCTTTTTGTTTTAAGTTTTGTTTTGTTTAATTGTAAGCCTAAAAGGAATTCTTTGTGACAATTCGAACTTATTAATGCAATTAACGTGTGTTTCTTTTGGTTAAACAAATCCAAGCCTTTAAAAATCCTTGAAATCATTGCATACGCATCTCATTCATAACATTGTATGTACAGGTACCATTACACATCAAGGACCTTCAGGCACAAAATGCCCAGTTCCAGCAAATGTTCATAAATCTGGCAAAAGGGCAGGAGGATCTTAAAGCCCTCATCTTGAAAGAGAAAAAGAAAAAGAAGAAGGTTGTCGGTATTCTGAATATGGGCAGAAGGTTTAGAGGGCCATTGAAGCAACAAGTTGATCTGACCTCTTCATCCAAGGAAGGGGAGAATCAAGAAGAAGAGGCAAGGGAGAAGGATCTCAGTCCTGAAGTTTCTGAAAATGATACCGACTACAATGATGAGCAGTATCCTCCCACTGAGGATAGATACAAGCAGTTGGAAGATCGCTTGAGTACTATGGAGATCCAAAGAATACCAGGACTGGATTTCGAAGAGTTGGGTTTGATATCTGGGGTAGTCATCCCACAGAAGTTAAAGGCTCCGAAATTTGCGAAGTATGATGGGGTGTCTTATCCGAAACTTCATCTCTATTCCTATGCGAGGAAGATTAGGCCTCACACTGCTGATAGGAAATTGTGGGTCCATTTCTTTCAGGATATTCTGTCTGGGACTCAGCTTGAATGGTTCTATCAATTAGAGGGAACCAATTTCCGCAACTGGGAGGATTTGGCTGCTGCTTTTTACAAGCAGTATCAATATAACGCTGACCTTGCCCCTACCCATACTCAACTCTAGAGTATGTCCATAGGCGCAAGCGAAGGTTTCAAAGACTATGGGCAGAAATGGAGAGATCTGGAAGGGAGAGTCCAACCCCCTTTTTCTGATAGGGAGTTGGTTGACATGTTTCTTGGTACACTGTCTGGTCTGTTCTTCAATCACATGATTGGTAGCTCCTCAGCTGGTTTCACTGAGCTGATATTGACTGGAGAAAGGGTAGAAGTTGGGATCCGGAGCAGAAAAATCCAGAAAGACACCTCTTCGAGTACTATAAAGAAGCCATTCACGGGTAAGAAGGAGGTCAATGCCATGTATAACTCAAGAGGTTAGAGCAGAGATGAGTGTCGTCCAACGGTAGGGGCTGTGATGATACCTAGGCCTACGACTACTCAACAAAGAAACAATCAGTCAAGGGTAGAAAGACCTCAAAGGCAGTTCACCCGAATCAACATGCCACTATCACAAGCATTGCAACACATGTCGAAGATGAATCTGATCACGGTGATAGACCCTCATCTGAATCCCAAGACTTCCTCTCTTAACTACAATCCGGATGCAAGGTGTGCTTATCATTCTGACAGCCCTGAACATGATACAAATGGTTGTTGGGCTCTAAAGAACAAAATTCAGAATATGATTGATCCTAAAGAGATTGAATTCGACCCTCCAGAGACTCCCAACGTGATCACTGCTCCCCTACCAAAACATGGCTAGGATTGAAAGAATTTTTGTTCATTTGAATTCTCAAGCTGTATTTTCTTTGTTTATTCAAACAATTATTATCATGTCAAAACTTTGTTATTTCATTAATGCATTATACATGTTTGTCTTTAATTAATCTGTTTTCACTATGCTTAAACTTCTCTATACTTCCTTTTCATGATATTCAACTCTCGATTAAAAACTCTGAGTCTTAGAGGGATGATGACGAAAATGATACCACAAGCTCTACAATATGCTTTTGAATAGACCCCGCTGGCGATGTACAGGCATTGTTTCAAATCCTAAATAGTGGAGTTATACGGAAGATAATCCCTAGTCGACCCCTTCGAGCCAAAGAAGTTGGAGTTTTTCTTTTCACACAAATTAAAACCCTTAATCATAACCTGGGGCAGGGTAGTTTTCTCAGTTAATTCAGAGGCGTATTCAGTCATAATCGGAAGCTTCGTACACAATGAATGGCATCGAAGACGTTCTTCCAAAACAAAAGATGGTGATGGTTCCGCATAATCATTAATAACAGGCAGTCATTATCTCTCAAAATAAAAGCCCGTTAAGTCAAAACCTATGAAGGCGAGTTAAGGAAAAACTGGGGCATCCCATTGACTGTAATCACAAAAGAAACAGTTCAGGCAAAAGACAGGGATAGTAAAACCAAAAAAGAGGTTACTACAAATCCTCGAAAAAAAAAAAGATTACAAAAATGACTGCCTTTTCAAAACAAATGTTCAATTTCTGAATCATCACCAAGTATCAGAGCAAAGATTCCAGACTCAATCGGGATCTAAATGCGCAATTAACTGAGCATAGGACTGAAGAACATCACGAAGAGCAGGTTGGGTACAAATAAAATTTGAGTCTTTATCCTTTGTTTCTTGAACCGTGAACCAGGCCATGTTATAACCCTTAAAAGTCCTAGCGGAAGCATGGGTTAGTTTGAGAGCATACTGTTACAAAGGTATCATGACTCCTGTAGGCTTTGTTACGAATCCTGAGTTGATATCACATTCTTGCAAATTTCATTTTACTACACAAAACACATTTCCAAAAAAATTCCAAGACAGACATGAGTTTTGCATTCTTTAAATGACATTGTTTGTATATGATTAATTGTTTGACAGCAGAGAAATCCGCACAATGGATATTCAATGAACAGACATCCTCTCAACGGACATAATTACCTAAGCGGGAAAGACACTTCTAATAACAGGTCTTCCATAAGAAAGGGGCATGACATGATGTATAAACACACCTGGGGCAGTCTCTCCAAAAGTGCCAAATAACCAGGGGCAGATGTCCATCTGAATTGCTTGGGGAATTACACACGCATTCTAGCAACGAATCATGTGCCATCAAGAAAAAAAATTTGACAGTACCACAACACAACACTACGGACAATGACAACTCTCTACATCCTAAAAGCGTGGACATAGTCAGAAAATACTACGCATGAAAAAAATACTCGCTAGGTTGACACACCTAGGCAAAAATAAGGGAATCCCGGTGAACCAAAAGGGTTCGGGAAAAAGTTAGGGATATACATAAAAAAAATTTGTACACCCGACAAGTCGAAAACCTGAAAAGGCCGCTTAGGCAAAAAAGGGTATCCCGGTGGACTGAAAACCCGAAAGGGCAATCCAGGAAAAAGTTAGGGATTTAAAATGTACGACTATGTCCCGTCACCTGTCTATTAGTGGAAGACTTATACCTTGATTATCATTCACCAAGAGCACTAGAATCGAGAACAAATTCAGATACGATCCAGATGCGGATGTCATTCAGCTACTTATTCAAGATTTTCATACATTGAGAAATGGTTCAGATACGATCCAGATGCGGATGTCATTCTGCTACTTATTCAAGATTTTCATACATCGAGACACGATTCAGATACGATCCATATACGGATGTCATTCTACTACTTATTCAAGATTTTCATACATTGAGAAACATTTCAAATATGATCCAGATACAGATATTATTCTGCTACTTATTCAAGATTTTCATACATTGAGAAAAAGTTCAGGTACGATCCAGAGACGAATGTTATCCTGATACTTATTCCAGATTCTCCTCTAAATACAATTCAGATACGATCTAGAGACGGATTTCATTCTGACACTTATCCAACACATGTTTCAAATACAGTTCAAATACGATCCAGAGACGGATGTCATTCTGACACTCATTCGACACATGTTTCAAGTACAATTTAGATACGCTCCAGATACGGATGCCATTATGATACTCATTTAGACTCAGCTTTCAGATACAGTTCAGATACGCTCCAGATACATATGCCATTCTGATACTCATTCAGATTCAGCTTTCGATTACAGTGCAGATACGACCCAGAGACGAATGTCATTCCGACACTCATTCAACACATGTTTCAAGTACAGTTCAGATATGATCCAGATACGGATTCCATTCTGATACTCATTCAGATTTAAATTTCAGATACAGTGCTGATACGACCCAAAGACGAATGTCATTCTGACACTCATTCAACACATGTTACAAGTATAGTTCAGATATGATCTAGAGACGGATGTCATTCTGACACTCATTCGACACATGTTTCAAGTACAGTTCAGATACGATCTAGAGACGGATGTCATCCTGACACTCATTAAATACATGTTCAAGTACAATCATGACATAGATCCATCCACAAAATCTCCGCATGTACTCTTTCCAGCATGGTACAAGGGGAAGAGACAGTTGGAAGCGAAGTCACTACCACATACACGCCCGTGATACTTACATTCCCCATAGAGTAAGGACAACCAAGGTCCGACCTCCTTATCCCCAAGCAGGAATTCCTTCCCCAGCAGGTTCCTTCAGAAAGTTGATATCTGTATTCCCTAGCCGATATTTATTACCATGAGCAGTTTATAAAGCCATCTCCCGAGCATAGTTTGTTTCTCTGGCAGCGGAAGCTCAATCCCCAACAAAGTTCTCTTCTCCAGCAACGAAAATTCATCCCCAACTGAGTTTATTTCTCCAAATCAACCGATCATCCAACAGAGTATCTCTCTTCCCCACAGAGTCATTCCCCCGCATGATTATTCTCAGAGAGAGTCTCCTCCGGCAGAATGTTCTCAAGAAGAATGGATGTAAATCCCCAGCTAATCATCTTCGGTCACTATCCCCAGCGGAAACGAAGAACTCAACTCCTTATACTCTCCAGCAGCAGTCTAGGATTTATTTTCCCCAGCTAGAGAATATCACAATAGCATTGCATATCCATACATCATGGCATATGCATACATATTATACATCACAATCTCATTTATTTTGAGAACATCATTACTCAATACATTTCATACATCATGACATTACATATGAATAACTCTTTACATTTCAGGGAAAGATGCAATCAAGTTCTCACAAGTTCTCTCTGGTTCATTCAAACCGACACCAAGGTTTCTATTCTAGTTGAAGATATTCCAACACTTTTCAAGATTTTCTCTGGTTCAGTCAAACCGACACTAAGGTTTCTATTCTAGTTAAACATGTTCTAAGACTTTCGTCGGGGTCAGCCGGATTGCCGCTAAGATTCTCCTGATTTCTATGCCAGTCAAAGTCAATCCGAAACATTCCCCTGGTTCAGTCAAATCGATGCTAATATTTCTTTCCCGATTGAAGACAGCTCGAGACCTTTCCCTGGTTTAGTCAAATCGATACTAAGATTTCTATTCTAGTTAAAAAAGTTATGAATCCCAGAAACTGACAGGATAACAGCTTAATTTCCCTAAATTACTGAAGCTTGGAGCACGACTAGATAACTGTATAAGACGCTGTGAAGTCCGGAGCACGACCAAATAGTGACAAGAGACACAGTGAAACCTGGAGCACGACCAGATAACAATATAAGGTACTGAGAAGCTTGGAATTAGACCAGATAACAGTTTGTTCGGTCAATTACTATTGAAGCCCAGAAACGACCGGATGTTAGTATGCCTTAAATTCAAGTTGAAACTCGGACGCAACCTGATAACCACTTAATTCCTTCTGAAGCCTAGAGCACGACTAGATAACAGTTTTTGAGATTGCACAGCCTGGAGAACGACCAGATAGAAAGTTTAATCTCATCTCCCCAGTAAGTCACTGTAAAACCTGGAGCACGACCAGATAGCAGTCAGTCTTATTATCCTCAGCAAATCACTGTAAGGCCTACAGCACGAACATATAGTAGTTCATTTTCATCTCCTCGATTAAGAGATGATTCCCCAGTAGAGTAACAGACAACTGAAGCTCCTAAAATTCTATTTCTCCCAGGACAAAGACCAACATTTCTCGACAGACCCCTCCTCGACGACGGGAACAGAAATTCTCATCAAAGGAATATCTCGGGAAATCAACATCCTCTAGATGGCATCTTTAAGCCCATATCCGACGACTCTCCTTCATATCTGGATGGAATATTTAAGCCATTATCCGACGATCTTCCGTCATCTTTTCCAAATGGCATCTGTAAGCCCATTCCCGATACTACCTACACGGCCAAGTATCATTTCAGACGAGTGCAAATTTTTGGGCACTCTTGTGTTCAATCATCTTCCACCTTCGGATTACGAAAGGCAGACATCTAATCTACATCCTCAGGTTTAAGAAGATTGAACAAGGGTAGCTGTTGTACCCCAAAATTTTCCCTCTCATTTTATTCAACATATTCCCATTGCGATCCTCAATTTGCTCAAGGTTTCCCAAGAGTTGACCAGATAACCTCTCTCCTAAGGCAACGTGTCTCAAATTAGGGTTTCCATTTTCATCAGGATGGGTGTACTCCAAAGGCATCAAATTCTTGCCATGGTCCTAATATGCTCTCAAGGTTATCCATGTCAAATCTCATATCTTGCACAAGAAGTTTGCTCAGTCAACTGCTCAAATGCTTCAGAATCGACTTTATTAGGTCAAAAGTCAACTGTGGCCCACACACAGTCAAACCTAAATTTTTTTTGTCAACATCAACATTTTGAAGTAAATTTCATCATTTTATCAAGGGTTGATCATGATACCACAAGGAATGCTCCTAATTCATCAAAACTCAAAAGTTGTTAAATTAGGGTTTCTTAGGAAAAGTCAACCAAACTTTGACCAAGCATAACTTCCTCATACTTTATCATAAACTTTCCATCCAAGGCTCATTTTGAAGAGGATGAAATTCCCTACAATTCATATTCATCCATCAAGTTCAAAATATGCACTCATCAAAAGATATGAATTTCCACAGTATAGGTCCTTTTGAAAAGTCAACAAAAACACTTTTTGGGTCAAAGCTTCTTACATGAACATGGAAGACCCAATTGAGATGAGACTAAAAGGGTTGTCTAGGGGACATCCTAAGATTTCTAAAAAGTCCAAGAACACCTCTCTAGGTTAAAATTGGAAGATATATGTCTTGTCAAAGTTGACCATTTTTGTAAAATTGCCAAAAGTCAAATGTGCTCAAAAATATACTTTTTGTTAAATGGGCCTAACTTTTTATGCTTGCACCTCACTCATAGCATGGTCCACGACCCAAATATTCACCCACACATTATTTGCTTCATTTTCCATTTTATTTTGATTTTTTATTAATTAAAAATTAAATTAAATCAAATAAATGACAACTAATAGAAAAAATTTGTTTTGATTTGATTTTTGGACAGGATCACAAGCTAATTATGTTGACATATCAGGATCAAATCGAATCAAGGTGGATTAGCACAAGAATGGCATGATTGGGCCTAATTTGGAAAAAAATCATACAAGGAAGGAATGAGATCAAATCTTCAAAATTTTCAAATATACATGTAGTTTTTATAACCCTAATTCATTCAGGGATATATATTGAGTAAGACCTAGTGCAGAAAAGAAGCTAGCAGTCGTGGAAGGCACAAAGAAAAACTCAATTTTTTGGCTAAAGTTGGTGAATCGGATTTCAACATAGAGGATTATTCAAAGCATTCCAACACTCCCAATCGATCCCTGGAGCATCTCTGAAGCTAACAGGATCCATTACAAGTGCTCTCACGCCCAAAATCACTCCCTAGACCTCACACAGTTTGCCCACTTTTTCAAAATCAATTACTGCAATTCTTGCATCATTAACACGTTTGAATGATATATTTGTGATTGTTTATGTGTTTGCAACATGTCTAACTGGTTTAATTGAATTTTTGATGCCTACATACGCGTTTGCCATTACTAGGGTTTTCGTGGTAGTTTTAGGGGTTTTATTTACGGGGAAAATTAGACCAAGAAAAGGGCACTATGATGATCGTGGAATTAAGACAAATTGAACCATGGCCTTCAATTTTATTTATCATACGTATCATGAGTTTTTGAAGCTTGCAGGGTTATGGCTACAGACGTTTGTCTGTAGGTAAAAGGTAAGAACCTAAGGCGACGGATGAGGAGGAAGACGAGAACGTGTCTGGACGCCACTAGATGATTTGAATTTCGCGTGCTTTTTATGTTCAGCCACTTGATTTCATATATTATATTTTATTGTTATTATGTTAACAAATAAGGACAATAGCCCAGATGGCTAGGTGCGTTGGTGTTGAACCCGAGGACTTGGGTTCGATCCCAGGTCCCAGCAATTTTCTTCATTTTATTTCTCCTTTACAGATCAGGTGCATCATCCTCTCAAATGCTCACCATGTGCCATCAACATCCACCGTGGGATTCACCATCAATCCAATCCAACGCCCCACCTTCCAGAGACTATGGTACACCACCAGGAGGGAGCACCACTGGATCAAGCGTTGACTGGGCTGACCGGCTCTTTGGGCCTAAGCATTTTCACAATACACCCCCTTTCATCCAGCAAACAGGCCCAAATATTCTTTCTTTCATATTTTTATTTATTTATTTATTTACTAATTATTTTCTCTTTTATCAAAATAACACATAAATCATTTTTTATTTATTAAATCAAAATCACAAAAACACCAAAAAAACCTTTTTCTTAAAAAATCATTTCTTTCCTTGAATTAATTAATTAAGTTAAATTAGGGCAATTAAATCTTATTTTTCATGATTAAAAATAATTAGAAATTATGGTTTAATTTTGTATATAATTAATTTTTTTCTTCAAAAAATAACTTAAATATTTTTTCAATTAGGGTTTTTAGGTTCTTTTTAATCATCCTCGCATTTAACTCGCCGCGCGCATTTTAATTACTTTTATTATTAATGTAACTGTTGATGGTTTGTAATAGTTTTAAATTATGGTTTTATTTATTGCTCTTATTCCCCAGTTTTGGTTATGTAATCCCCATCCCCGAGGCCCTGTAATAGTTAGGATTTCTATTTCCTCACTTTAAATTCCTGCAATTTTTTAACTGTCTAGATTCACGGCTAATAGGATTGTATGGGAAGAATTCTTAAAAATTAAAACGGTAGATAACCTAAATGTGTAAAGACTAAATTAACTGAAACAAAAACACATGCACATATTCACTCATAGGGTTTACTCCACTCTGGTTGCCTTCGGTTAAACAGTTATGAAGCATAGGGTTTATTAGTGGTCATCCTCTAGCCCCGAAAGATCTAAAAATGACCCATTCGGATATTGCCTCGGAAAAGATCTTTAAGGATTTAGGAGGATTACTAAGATTCTAACATTGCTTTTGTGATCGTATCTGTCCCTTCAAACGTCCCTTAAAACTCCAACGACGGTGCTACCTATTACTTAATAATGGGATAGCGCTGTCTACAGGAAAACGAACAGTCTTTTTCGAGTAGGTAGATTAACTCTTAAGTACTTGCTCAATCAATCAAACAAAACTTTTCACACAAACACTTTTTCAAAACAATTTTCAAAACAACTTCGTCACACCCTTGAGGACTGATACAAGGGTTATCACGAAGTAAATTTTTTTTTCAAAATAAGCACACACACAAGCAATTTAAAAATGAGCAAGTACCTAAGAGCCCGTGGAAAACCACAGATAGAAAGGGTGCTAACACCTTCCCTTTCTATAATTTACCCCCCGTACTCAGAAATATTCTCAAAAAAGGTTTTTTCTGTTCTTTTTCCTTTTCCTGATTGGATAAAATAAAAGTCGGTTGCGACTCTTGCTTACCATGACATTTGCGAATACAAGATGCAAACCAGTATTAACAGTCGGTTCTGCCACCTTATCACAGCAACCAAGTGGAATAACCCTAGGGGTGCTTGTGTGCAAGTGTATTGTTTTCATGCTTGTTTTTTGTCTTGAATTAGGGTTTTCTAAGTATCGGTTTTATTCTTTTCATACAAAACCCTAATTACTAGCATTTGTATATAAAAGCGATAAATTGCAGAATTTTAAAGTTACTACGCTATTACAACATTTGTGGGGAGGGGGTATACAAATTCAATGGGGATTTGTAAGAATATAAACCTAGTTAATCTATTACAACCAAATTGAATGGGTATTAATGTATAAGGAATTAAAATAAATAATGTACAAAATGAATGAATGTTCGAAAATGTAAAATGTAAAGAAAATGTATCTTTGTTTGATTTTCATGAAAAAGGGATTTTGTCTTAACCTAATTAAATAAAGAAAATAATTAATTAAGTTTAAATTTATTAAGAAAAGATTTTTGAATAAAAACCCAAATTCTATTTAGTTGATTAAAAGAAAATAAGTTTAGAAAAAGTATTTTAAGTATTTTTATCTTGAAAATATTTATAGCATTATAAAATATTTCGAGTCTTTTTTATATTAAAATAATATATTTAATCGGTGTAAAGAAAAAATAAATATTAAACTAGTTCTAATTTAATTTACAAGATTATTTAATAAAAATAAATAATATATAGTTAAATAAAAATATTTTGTGAGAAAAAAATAAAATAAAATAAAATAAGCCAAAATATAAATCTATCATTTTTTGTATTTTTTATGTTTTTTTCAGTATTTAAAAAATATATTTAAGAAAATAAATAAAAATAAAGAAATAAAGAAAGAAAAATAAATAATCTTGGGCCAGGGGTGCCAGTAGCCTGTAGGGAGGTTGATTAGCAAAAATAAAAAAACAAGCCAGGCCTAAAGGGGCCCAGCGCCTGCCAAAAAAAATCAAAAATCAGAAAAGTGAAAATGTGAAAAATGAAAAGGGTACCACTAGGGCTCGAACCTAGGTCCCATAGGTTACAGGTGCGCGCTTCTACCACTAGGATGGCTATACATCCGTTGATACAAACAAAAAAATAAATATGTAAGGCAAAACGCGCCCTGATGACTTCATCTTCAAACTCCTGCCAGACCAACTGTAACTTGCTCATTTCTCATCAAAAATGAAAACTGTAAACATGAAACTTGTAGCAAATTTTCTCACGATTCCAGAAATGTAAAGTATTAAAACTATAGATCAAATATAAACATGAATTTTAATGGCCCTAATATGAACCCTAAAAATTTCAGAAATTTCAGTTTCAAAATTCTCTAAGCTCAAGCAAAATTAATAGAAATTATGGACATGGTTAGCTTCAGGGAAATGATATCTACATGTTTTATTCAAAAATAAACTATTTATGATGCCTATATGAAGAGTTCCAAGTTGAGAAAACTTACCTTAAAACTGGAAATCGTGTTTAGAGTTTGAGCTTGTTTCAGGCAGTGGTGATGATCAAGTTAGCTTCCTTGAGGTCCTAGGAAGCTAATGCAATGGTTTGCTTGATTTGAGAGTGGCTGAAATGACCCAGAGAAGTCAATGTGCAATGCTCTGTTTTTGGTTATGAAGGATATGGTAAATGGTGTTATAGTAATAAAACAGGGACATGGATAGGTGTGATACGGCAGGAGAACTGACTTGGTTATTTTGCATTTGATTGCAAATGTTGCGGTTAGCAAGAGTCTCCACCGACTTTTTTTTATCCAGCAAGGAAATGGTGAAAAAGCACAAGAAAGACCTTTAGAGATGTTTTCTTGAGTTCTGGGGGGTAGATTATGAAAAGGGAAGGTATTAGCACCCTTTTCATCCATGGTTTTCCATGGGCTCTTAGTTACTTCCTAGATCACTTGCTTTTGTTTGAATGTGTACTTGTGATGTGGGTTTCGAAAGTATTTTAAAAATGTGAGTTTGTAATGATTCTCGTCTCTATAAGAATGCGTACAAAGTGTTATTTTGAAAATAGTTCAAAGAGATGTTTGTGGAATATGTTTTTGAAAAGGGTTTTCTTTGTAATGGCTCTTGTTTCTATAAGAACGCGTACGAAGTGTTTGTCTTTTGAAAATATTTCAAATGAGATTGTTGGTGTAAAAATATTTTGTTGTGAGCAAGCGAGCAACTAGGAGCGGATCTACCTACTCAAAAGGTCTTATTTGTTATTTTCCTCCTCCTTTAGATGTTACTATCTTACCATTGTTTTGGTGAGAAGCCCCATCGTTGGATGTGAAGGGACGAGTGTGGGAAGTTTGTATAGTCATAGAAGGCAACCTATGGGACATTTTAGCAATGTCGTTTAGGGACTAGATCGTTTACCGAAGGCAACATCGAGGGTCATCCAGGGACTATGATCTTTTATCGAGGGTCTTTGCTAAAACGCCCATGTTCGAGGGACATGACTATATTTACGATAGGCAACAAAGTGAGATTACCCTAAGGGTTCTAGTGTGCAAGTGTGTTTGATTGTATGCATTTTTAGTCTTGATTAGAGTTATCTACTTGTCAATTTCATGTCTTGCCATACACACCCTAATTACTAACAATATATGAAAGCAATAAAAAGTGCAGAAAATAGATATTCTATGTTATTACAAGCATTAGGGGGATGGGGGTACATATTTACAAATGGGGATTGCAAATAAAATTAAATCCTAAGTTACTATTACAACTATATTGAATGAATAAGAATGTACAAGAAAATGTGAAATGAACTTGTTTTGTTTCAGAAAAGAGATAAGTTTTGTTTAAGAAAAATATTTTTGATCTTTTTGTTTTAAGAAATAAAATAAAGCATGTAAAAATGAAAAATGTTTTTGGTGTTTTTGATTAATAAAATAATAAGTGATAGCAAAAATAGTGAGGAAAAAGAAAATAGAATCAGCGTATTGCGGACTAAAGGAGATCAGAAGTTCTGACCCGGGCGTGCTGCAAAACAGAGATCATATTAGTAAAAATAGATAAAGTCAGAAGTTCTGGGTCCACTGGGAACAAAGAAGATTTCAGAAGTTCTGATACCACTAGCAGAACTTGGTCTCCCTCTCCATGCTAGTCAGAAAATCTGCAACTTAGTCATTTCTCAACAGAACAGAAGATGCGCATATAATAGTTATGGCTGGTTTCACAGTGTTTCAGAAACAAGAGGTATCAGAACTATAAATCAAAGGCAAGCCTGAATTTACTAATTATAATTTCCTTAAGAATTTCTAAACTAATTTACTCCCTACTTAGGCATACAAATACGTGAAACCTCAGAATACGTACAGTCTCAGAAACATGATGTCTACATTGTATTTTTTGAACATGCAAATCTGATAATACCTAAGTAATATGATGAGAGTGAGCAGAAGCTTACCTTGCAGCTGGAAAAGACTTTGTGAACTGGAGTTTGGTCCTGAAATCTGGTGATGTTCTGAGAAGCTTCTTCACGTACTCAGCAGGCTGGAAGTTTTCAACTTCTGGAATAACCAAGGGATAATGTTCTGACTTCTTTGAGGTGGAGGTGGATGGAGAGTGTATTACAGTATGAATACAGAAGTTATGATAGCTTCTCATATGTGAATCATAAACTGTGTGGATGGTTTTAGTCAAGAAACACTTGAGAACAAATGGAGTTTGAATGCAAGAAATCAAAAGTTAACAGGTTTTGTATTTTGTGTTTGCAACTTTGGACTCTTGGAATTTTAGCAGGGGTTCAAGGCTTTTTCTTTCTCAATATTTTTTCGATCCCTTTTACCGTTGCCAATGGCTCTCAATTTATAGGAAAAAATATTGTAGCTTGGAGAGTACAACCATCACATGCTAGGGAGCTGCCTTGTTCTTGAAGCAAGTATAGTGGTTCGTAGCCTTAGCAGCGCCTAAGCTGGAAATGTAAGCAGGAATTAAGGAAAGGTAACTTCAAAAGAAAAAGCAACACATGGGCCTAACACACTTCTTGTACAAGAGTTTGCTTTTCCAAGACAGTAATGTTACTTCTATGCCACACGTGGGGAAATCCTTTGGATAAAGACTCAAAAGTAGTTGTGAGCATTAAATTATGATGATATTTATCAAACCAGAAATCCTGCAATGTAATATTTTGCATCGTTGCTTAATTCTGGGTCAGAGGTTAAGCTTCAGCATAATTTAGAACAAACATCCAACTTCTGATCCTTGTATCTCCTTGCTCCAGTATGTTCTAAAGGAACTCTCAGACTTTCCAGGAAGCTTGTAGCATGCTTTGTAACCTTCTTTGAATTAACCTTGCAAACTCTGACCGAGCCTTTATGAAAATTGGCCCAGAAGTTCTGACCCAACTCTGTCTTGAAAGTGTCCAGAATTTGATGAGTGCTTTAGTTTCATGGACGTGTCTTTGAACATTTATAACTTGAAATTCCAGCATTTCCAAGAGAAGTTTTGTTCTGCAGTGTTTTAGATCTTATTGAAATCTATAACTTTTGTGCCATAAGTTCTTCCAGAATCATCTTGCATCATGGTGATAATCTGATCAGAAGTTCTGAGCTTATCATATTTCTTAAACACTTAGAAAAATTCTAAGTATTTAGAATTTTGACTTTTGAATTTCTTGATGAAACAAACTTCATATTTCAACGTGTCTTGATGGAATATGATTCTTGAAGCTTGATTTTGATCCAAAAGTCAAAGTTTGACTTTTTAGTATGCAAATGACCATTTTGCCCTTGTGAATAACTTTCTTGGGAAATTTGTAATTCAAGGCTTGAAATTGGATGGAAGCAAACCTGAGGGTCCAGGTTGATCCTTTGAGAAATTAGAGGGCAAATTTTGGGGTACAACAATAGGCTACACTTGATGTAAGGAAGCTTTAGAAACTAAAAGGCCAAGAAACGCACGAGGGAAATGTGAGTTTGAAGTTCAAGGTCAGAAACTGTGCAACAATGGAGTTTTTGGGCAATTTCTGATTTGAGAGAGTTTTGGTGTATTTCAGGGTGCTTAAGCTCGTCCTCTAGCTCACAACTAGTGACTTTATTTATAAGCAACAAGTTTGGAAACCTCTTGTTGGTCAGAATTCAAAATCACAAGTTTATGCATAACATGTGATTTTGGAGAAATTCAAGTTTCCATGCCTTGTACTTGGTTCATAGAGTTGTTAACCATTTTAAACACAATACTTCTAACTTTGTAGATGGAGTGTAATCAAGAAGCTGACTTTGTGCATAAAGTTTGCTTTACAAGAATGGATATGTTACTTTCTCCCTAAAATGGCAAATTGATTTGGACAAAGCTTGAAACACTTGGATAAGGGCATAATCAGTTGTGTAAACAATTATTTATGGAGTGAAAAACAAGTTTGAGGCCTTCAAAGTGAGGATTATGCAGCATGGCTATGGATTTGGTTCATGTGTTCATAAAAAATGACTTGTAATTCAAGTGACAAAACCCTAACTTCATCTCTTCGATTCTCCCTACTCAAGAATGATCTTAAGGAGTTCTTGGACATTTTGGAAAGCTTTTAATGTGCTCTACAACCCATATTTGAATTGATTATGAATATTCCCCTTGGAAATATATGAAAAAGTGCCATGAAGTTGGGTCAAAATCCTGACCAAATTAGGGCAAAATTTCACTAAGTGTTTAGTTTCATGACCACATATTCATAAAATTATAAATTGATATCTAAGCATTTTTGGAAGGAGTTGTGTAGATAAAAGTTGTAGAATTTATGGAGATCTACAACTTTCATGTTGGAAGTTTCTCTTGAATCATCTTGCATCATGGTGAAAATAGGGCACAAAGTTATGAAAAAACATGAAATTTCCAACACAGAAAAATTTCTAAGTTTAGAAATTTTGACTTTTCAAAATGAAGTCTTGAATTTTTGATTTTGTGATGAATAATTTTCATATTTTTACATTTTTTGATGAATTATGATCTTTGGCACTTGAATTTGACCAAAAAGTCAAAGTTTGACTTTTCAGTATACAGTTGACTTTTGATCAGTTAACTGTAAAATTCATCTGTTAATCCAATTGACTTGCAATGTTTTGAACCTTGTCATTAGGTAAAAATGATGCAATTGAAATCTTGAGATCATGCCTTAAACCAATTGACCATTTGCTAGGTCAAAAATCAGAAATTGCCCTTTCCCAGTCAAAACCCTAATTTTGACCATTTTGCCCTTTTGGAGATTTGATCAAATTTCTTGAGGAGTTGTGGTCCAAACTTCATAAAATGATACATATGAGTTTAAAATGTTGATGTGGATCAAAATTTATGAAGTTTGATTGTAAATTGGCCATAGTTGACTTTTTCCCCAATACAATTGATTTTTAGGTCAACTGCTCAACTGACTGATCAAAAGTGTGATCCAAGGCTTGAAACTTGACATGAGTAATATTAGGGATCCATAATGATCAATGAAAGTCATATGGGGCATTGGAAATTCAAAAATACCTGTGCAAACTCAAATCCTAATTTTGGTCATTAGTGCTTAAGGAGGTGTCTTGAGCTGATCAAACCCTAGTGCAGTCTTGAGCCCAAGGAGATCTTGTGAGAAAATTCTTGATAAGTGAGAGGGAAAATTTTGTGGGTAAAACACCAACTAAATTTCAAGAGGGTACTTACCTACAGACCCCAGGAAAGTCTAAACCTAAGGTTGTTTGTGTGATTTGTTTGCTTTCAAATTGAGCTACTTGCAGGGTTTTTATCTAATAACATGATCTCCTTGCAGGATTTGTTTACAGTCATTATCCAGTAACCTGGAATTCTTAGACTCACTTGTCTTCATCACCTTACACGTTTGCTTAACGCATAACACATACATCATAACATCATGCCACAACATTTTCGTAACCATTTCAAGGATCTCAAGGGTTTGTGATGCATGTTATGATAAATCAGACGTCTAGCAAGGGGCAAGGGGATTTATTTTCCTCTAGCCAATGTCGTCAAAAGACCAAAACACAACAACTTGAGTCAGGGGCTATGACCAACTTGATATGGTGAGCTTAACTCTGGTAGAAGGACACTCAATGATACGAAGTTCTTCAATCAAAGCTACAAATTTCAACTTCTGACATCTTCTTGTTTACCCCGGGAGATCCATGAAATTATTGCATGCATGCCATTTCATAACAGGTCTTCTAGTACAGGTTTCTCATCTTTTCTCTATTTATTTCAGAAAAAGAAATTCCCCTTGAACAAATAGTAAAAGACCTTCAAGCTCAAAACACTCAGTTCTAACTAATGTTCATGGCTTTGGCCCAAGGACAGGAAGAACTGAAATCTCTCGTCATCAAAGATAAGAAGAAGGAAAAGAAACCGGCTGGCATCTTGAATATGGGAAGAATACTCAAAGGACCGGTTCAACGAGCTTTAGATCTCACAACTCCATCAAACGAAGGAGATAATCATGAAGAAGTTAACAACCCCGAGGCTAATGAAGAAGAAGCTGATTACTCTCAGGAACAATATCCTCCTGCTGACGATAAATACAAATAGATGGAGGATCGTCTCAATGCTATGGAGATTTAGCAGGTAGCCGACTTGGACTTTGAGGAGTTAGGGTTGGTTCCTGGAGTGTTCATCCCACCAAAGTTCAAGGTTCCCACATTTGCTAAGTATGAAGGTGTCTCCTGCCCTAAGTTGCACTTAAGGTCCTATGTCAGGAAGATCCAACCTCACACTGCTGACTGGAAATTATGGATCAATTTCTTCCAAGAAAGTTTGGCCGATACTCAACTCGATTGGTTCTATCAGTTGGAATGAGCCAACATCCATACTTGGGAAGACTTGGTTGTTGCTTTCTACAAGTAGTACCAATACAATGCTGACCTCACTCCAACTCGAACACAACTTCAAGGCATGTATATGGGTTATAGGGAAGGCTTCAAGGAATATGCCCAGAAATGGAGGGATCTAGCTGGCAGGGACAACCTCCTCTGAATGATCGAGAAATGGTAGACATGTTCATGGGCACTCTGACAGGCCTGTTCTTTAATCTGCTGATTGGGAGTTCCTCATCCGATTTCACAGAGATGGTTCTGACTGGAGAGAGGATTGAAATTGGTATCAAGAGTGGGAAGATCCTGATGGCTGCATCTTCTAATGCTGAGAAGAAGTTATTTGCTGGTAAGAGGGAAGCCAATGTTGTGTATGGCCAGAAGGGTCGTAATAAGGCGGACTACCACCAATATGTAGGGCCAGTGCTAGTCTCTAATTAGAAATGCATGCAACGACCATAACAATAGGGTAATCAGCGAAGGCAAGACGAACCTAAGAGACAGTTTACCAAAATCAACATGTCGTTATCTCAAGAATTATAACATATGTTGAGGAGGAATTTTATTACATTGATATGACCTCATCCAAACCCTAAGACTTCTTCTCCTAACTACAATCATGATGCAAGGCGTGCCTATCATTTTGGCAATCCTGGGCACGATACTAACGATTGTTGGGAACTGAAATACAAGATTCAAAATATGATTGATGCCAAGGAGATTGAGTTTGACCCTCTTGAGACTCCCAACGTGATCACTGCTCCCATGCCAAATCATGGCCAGGATTGAGAGCATTTTTGTTCATTTGAATTCTCAAGTTGTATTTTCTTTGTTTGTTCAAACAATTATTGTCATGTCAAACTTTGTTATTTCATTAATGCATTGCACATGTTTGTCTTGAATTAATTTGTTTTCATTTTGCTTAAATATCTTTCTTACTTCCATTTTGTGATATTCTACTCTTGATTAAAAGATCTAAGACTTTAGAGGGAGGATGACGAGAACGATACCATAATCTCTACAGTATGCTTTTGAATAGACCCCGCTGATGATGTACATGCATTGTTTCAAATCCTAAACAGTGGAGTTATAAGGAAGATAATCCCTAGTCAACCCCTTTGAGCCTAAGAAGTAGGAGTTTTATTTTCACACAAATTAAAACCCTTAATCATAACATGGGGCTGGGTAGTTTTCTCAGTTAATTCAGATGTGAATTCAATCGCAAGCTTTCCCTACATACACGACAAATAGTGTAGAAGATGCTCTCAAAAAGATGGTGATGGTTCCACATAATCATTAAGAACAGGTAGTCATTATCTCTCAAAATAAAAGCCCATTAAGTCAAACCTATGAATGAGACTTAAGAAAAAAAACTAGGGCATCCCGCTGGCTGCAATCACAAAAGAAACAGTTTAGGAAAAAGACAGGGATAGCAAAATCAAAAAAGAAAGAGGTCCTACAAATCCTTAACAAAATTAAAAGGTCACAAAAATGACTGCCTTCTCAAACAAACATTCAATTTTTGAACCATCACCAGAATATCGGGGCCAACATTCGAAAACTCAATTGGGACTTGAAATGCACAATTAACTGAGTATAGGATTGAAGAATATCACGAAGAGCGGGTTGGGTACAAATAAAACTTTAGCCTTTATCCTATGTTTCAAGAACCGTAAACCAGGCCACGTCATAACCCTTAAAGTCCTATATGAAGCATGGGTTAGTTCAAGAGTATATTGTTGCAAAAGTATCCTGACTCTTGTAAGATTTGCTATAAATCATGAGTTGATATCACATTCTTGCAAATTTTGTTTTACTACAAAAAATGCATTTTCAAAAAAATTTAAGACAGACATAAGCTTTGCATTCTTTAAATGACATTGTTTGCATATGGTTAATTGTTCAAATGGAAGAGAAATTCAAACAATGAATATTCAGTGAACGAAGACCCCCTCAATGGACAGAATCATCTCAGACGGAAAAAACATTCCCAATAACAAGCCTTTCATAATCAAGGGGCATGACATGGTGTCTAATCAATTTGGGGTAGTCAAGCCAATATGCAAAGTATCTCTCTAAAACTGCTGAATAGCCAGGGGCAGATCTCCATCTGAATCACTCGGGGGCTGTTACATTGATCCGAGATTCCAGCAGAAAATCACTGAAATTTGAATCTTTGGTACCTCCAAATTGCTTGTCTGTGCTAGTAGTATCAGATGGTGTTAGTATCATGTATTTGAATCCTTCCATGACAGTTATTAGAAAAGATACCTAGGAAATTCAAGACTATCAGAAACTTGATCAAACATCAGGTGCACCAGATTCATCCTGAAGCATCCCCACATAGGCTCCCACGTAGGAAAGGGCGCATACGATCACATAAACATTTTCTGGAATTTCTACAACACTTGTTGTCATAGACGGTGACAACTCTCCACATCCTATGAGTGCGGACATAGTCAGAAAATACTACACATGAAAAAGACCCACTAGGTTGACAGGCCTATGAAAAATTAAGGGAATCCCGGCGAACCAAAAGAGTTCGGGCAAAAATTAGGGATATATACAAAAAAACTGTACAGCCGGCAAGTCGAAAGCCTAAAAAGGAAGCTTGAGCAAAAATGGGTATCCTAGTGGACTGAAAACCTAAAAGGGCGGTCCAGACAAAAGTTAGAGATTAAAAACGTACGACTATGTCCATTCATCTTGTCATTTGTTTATCAGTAGAAGACTTCTCATCCTGATCAGCATTTACCAAGCACCCCAGTAGTTGGGATGACACTCAAACCATCCACAAAGTCTTCGAAGGTACAGAGGCAGGGGCATTTTACTAAAAAGTCGCGGCCATATCCTCAACTTACAACCTAGTGATGTCAGGTGTTCTTGTATCCCCAGCAGAACATGAATTTCCAACTACTGCTCCGACATCAAGTTTTCCCTAGTAAAGTCGTCAAACTTCTCAGGATTCCCCAATAGGATTTCACAAAATCCTCAGGCAGTGCACAGAGCTTTCCTTCCCCAACAGAGTTTATTTCTCTAACAACGGAAGATCATCTCCCAACAGTTCAGCTTCAACAAAACCTGAAGACCTACATTCTTCATCGCCAGCTTTAATCAGGGATTTATTTTCCCTAATTCAACAGTGTTGCAATAGAACAACTGATACATTCACATATTGCATTCATACATCATTCTACAAACGTCATAGCATCTGCAGTACAAATGCATACATCCCAATCTCATTTATTTTGATAACACCATTACACAATGCATTTCATACATCATGACATTGCATACAGCTAACACTTTACCTTTTCAGGAAAGATCAATTAACAAATAGTTATCATCAACAATTTTCAACAGGTCCAGGATTAGCTCCTGAAAAAAATAGAGTAATTATATGTGCGACCAAATACAGCTTTACACGGGCTCATCATGAAGCAATCTTACACAAGTTTCTTCTGACTTCCAAATACAGCTTTACACGGGCTCAACATGAAGCAATCTTACACGGGTTTCTTCTGACTTCCAAATACAGCTTTACACAGGCTCATCATGAAGCAATCTTACACAGGGTTCTTCTGTTCCAAATACAGCTTTACACAGGCTCATCATGAAGCAATCTTACACGGGTTTCTTTTGACTTCCAAATACAGCTTTACACGGGCTCATCATGAAGCAATCTTACACGGGTTTCTTCTGAAATCCAAATACAGCTTTACACGGCCTCATCATGAAGCAATCTTACACAGGTTTCTTCTGACTTCCAAATACAACTTTACACGGGCTCATCATGAAGCAATATTACACAGGTTTCTTCTGACTTCCGAATACAGCTTTACACGGGCTCATCATGAAGCAATATTACACGGGTTTCTTCTGACTTCCAAATACAGCTTTACACCGGCTCATCATGAAGAAATCTTACACGGGTTTCTTCTGACTTCCAAATACAGCTTTATACGGGATCTTTATGAAGCAATCTTACACGGGTTTCTTCTGACTTCCACATACAGCTTTATATGGGCTCTTCATGAAGCAATCTTACACGGGTTCCTTCTCCTTCCAGATGCAAATTTACACGGACTCATTCTGAGGAAACCCTACCCAGGTTCCTTCTCTTGAATTTCTAGATGTGGTTTTACACGGACTCATCCTGAGGCAACCCTACCCAGGTTCCTTCTCTTGAATTTCCAGATGCAGTTTTACACGCACTCATCCTGAAGCAACCCTATCTAGGTTCCTTCTCACAATCTCCAGATGCAGTTTTTCACGGACTCATCTTGAGGCAACCATATCCAGGTTCCTTATCACAATTTCCATATGCAGTTTTACACTGACTCATCCTGAGGCAACCCTACCCAGGTTCCTTCTTACAATTTCCAGATGTAGATTTACCCGAACTCATCCCGAAGCTTCCCTACCCGGGATCCCTCTCATATATCTCCTAAAACAACCCTACCCAAATTCCTTCCCATACACTTCAAGATGAAGTCCTACCCGGACTCATCCTGAAACAACCCTACACAGGTTTCTTCTGATACATTTCCAGATAGCAGTTAATTTCATTCTCCCCAACAAATTACTGCAAAGCTTGGATTTCAACCAGAAAACAACAAACTTTCATCTCTCTAATCCAGAGATAACGCCTCAGTAGAGTCATGGACAACTAAAGTTCATAGACTTTATTCCCCACAGAGTTTTCCTCAAACAGGAAAACAACAAAAATCAACATCCCCCAGTGGACTCCTCCTCAGAAAACAGGAATAGGAATCCCCACAAAGGGACCATTTATGACTCTCAGTCATCTACTTCTGATAGCATCTTAAAGCCCATCTTGGATGACTCTTCATCATTTTCTTTGGATGGCATCTTTAAGCCCAACTCCGACAGTCTTCTGTCATCTTTTCCAAATGGCATCTATAAGCCCATTCCCGATATTATCCACCAACAGTGTTACTTCATACAAGTGCAAATTTCTTGGCACTCTAGTGTTCAATCATCTTCCACCTTCAGATCACGAAAGGCAGACAAGCCAATCTACGTCCTTAGGTCTAAGAAGATTGAATAGGGGCAGCTGTTGTACCCTAAAAGTTTCCCTCTCATTTTACTCAAGGCAAGCCCATTGAGGTCCCCAAATTGCTCCAGGCTGACTAAGAATTGAACAGAAAAATTCTCCTCCTAAGGCAATAAACCTCTAACTAGGTTTTCAATTTTCATCAAGATGTGTGAGCTCCAATGGTCTCAAATGTTTGCCATGGTCCTAATATGTCCTCAAGATTATCCATGCCAAATTTCATGCCTTGCACAACAAGTTTGTTCAGTCAACTGCTCAAATGCCTGAAAATCAACAAGTTTGTTTAGTCAACTACTCAAATGTCTGAAAATCAACATTTTGAAGTGATATCCATCATTTGATCAAGGGTTGATCATTATTCCTCAAGAAATTCTCCTAATTCATCAAAAGTCAAGAATTGATAATTAGGGTTTCTATAGGAAAAGTCAACCAAACTTTGACCAGGCATAACTTTCTCATACTTTATCAAAATGTTTTCCACAAAAGCTCATTTTGAAGAGAATCCAATTCACTACAACTTCTCTTCATCCCTCAAGTTCAATAAATGCACCAATTGATATATACAAGCTTACACATTATGGGTCCTTTCAAAAAGTCAACAAAAACACCTTTTGGGTCAAAGCTCCTTACATGAACATGGAAGATCCAATTGAGATGAAACCAAAAGGGTTATTTAGAGGACATCCTAAACTCTCTAAAAAGTCCAAGAACACCCGCATAGAGTTAAAGTGGAGAGATATGCATTTCTAAAGTTGATCAATTTTTGGGAAAATGCATGAAGCAAATATTGAACTAACTTGGAATTTTTCCAAATGGGCCTATCTTTTTATGTTTAAAACTTGTTTCTAACGTGGTCCACGACCTCTAAGCCCATCCATGCCTTATTTGGTCATTTATTTTATTTATTGTGATATTTAGTCATTAAAAATCAATTTAAATTAAATAAATGATAAAAAAAATATATGAAGATTGCATGGGCTTGATCTCCAAATCCCTTAAGGCCTAAAATAACTCAGGATAGGTTGGAAAAATGAGTGGAGTTCATTTGTGCAAGATTTGGCCAATTTTGGAAATATTTCATATTACTACAAAACAAAAATCATATGATGAATGCATGAGATCCTTTACACTTTGGTTGACCTAATGTTATCTCATATATATGCACAACCATTCAGAAGTAAAGACAGGCGCAGACAGCCACAAACAAACCCTAAAAAAGTTTAGAAATTTCAAAGAGTGGTGCAATTCAAAAATTCTCGATCCATCTAATCTCCATAAGATCCAAGCATTCTATCATCCTTCTGAGGAACCCAGGGGTTGAACCAACCTAATTTTGAAAGCCAAAGCATACAGGATCGTCCCCTCCAACAACTCACGGTTTGGTAAACTTCTCAAACTTCAAACTTTTGATTCATGGCATATAAATGATATCTCTGCATATATTTGTGTTTAACATCATGCTTTCGTATGTTTAGAACCATTATATACAAGCTTTGACATCAGAATCAAGAAGTGCCATTGTTAGGGCATGAAGATTCTTTTTCTTTGTATCTGAGTTTGTAGGTTATTTCCGCCAGAAAGAACACCACCATCGTGATTGCAACCCTCTAAATAGGGGGGTAGGGTACCCTTCGCATCCTTATCTTGCGTGATTTGCAGGTTTGGAATTTTGAGTCAACCGGAGAAGGTGACCGGAGTTGGACTCCGGCACCGTTGACTGGCTAGGACTTTGGTGGCTTAATTGTCATCCTTTCATTGGCCCAGTTAAAATCTGATCTCGCGCATTTGAAAGTTTGATGCTTTGACCAAGGTTGTCATTATATCATTTTTGTGTTATTATAATTATGAATTAGCAGGCAGCGCAGATGGTAAGGGTGCAAGCATGTGAAGGAAAGGATCTGGGTTCGATCCCAGGTCCAATAATTTTCTACTTTTTTAACATTTCTTGTAGGATCCAGTGAATTGAATCCCAATACGTCTACCATGCATCTCCAGATCTCATCCATCAGATCACTACAAGATCAAATCCAGGGTCCAACAATCAATCCTCATGGTGGACATTCCAGATGAGATCTCACTGGATATCAAACAAGGCGTTGGGCTTATTTGATCTGGGCCTAACCAAATTCAGCGCCACACCTCCCAAATTGCCTAACACCATCTGGCCCATTCTCTTATTTTTGTTTTCAATTTATTTATTTTTATTTTAATTGTTTTAAAATCATTTTTTTATTTTAATCTTAAAATCAACAAAAATCATAAAAATTAGAATTAGGTTTTTCATAATTAAATTTAAATTTTTGCAAGTTAATTAACTTAATTACTTTAACATTACTATTTCATTAAATAAAATTAGTTAGAAATTAGGTTAAAATTTCAAATATTTTTCTCAATTAAATACAATTTTTTATTTATAAATCAATTAGATTTTTAGGACTTTTCAACTTGTTCCCGTCTTGATCTTCACGCGTTTATCTTTTTCCATTTTATTTTCTTTTCCAATTATTGTAAATGTTGATGGTTTGTAATAGCTTTTGAAACAGGGTTTATTTACTGCTTTTGATTTTCGTACTCCACAAAAGTTTGGTTATGTATCCCCCTCCCCGAGGCCCTGTAATAGTTAGGTTTAATTTCTGCCTTTTAAATTCTTGCACTATTATTAACTGCTTTGATTAATAGGGTTGCATGGAAATACTGTAAATTAAAACGATTATATAAGTCTAATGCGCAAGATAAGTGAACTGAATCAATACACTTGCACATGCTCACCCCTAGGGTATCTCTCACTTCGGTTGCCTTCGAAAACGGACACAATTCTTGAAACGTGAGAATTTTTAGTGGCTGTCCTCTAATTCAAAAGATCAAAAGTCCCTCGATGACCCTTTCGACATTGCCTCAGTTAAAAAGGGATCTTAGAACTTTAGGACAGTTACTAAAACTTCCTTCCCAATTGCCTTAGTGACCATAAATGTCCCTTCGATAGTCCCTCAACATCCAACCATAGGGCTACCTACTCACTAATAGTAGGATAGCACTATCTAAAGGAAAGGATGAAAATAACACATTTTTCGAGTAGGTAGATAACTGTTAGGTACTTGCTCAAAATGACCTTCTTCACACTACACTTTCAAAACATTTTTCAAAAACGCTTTATCAACACTCTTGAGGACTGATACAAGAGTTAGCATAAAGAAAATGAGCTTTTCAAAACACACAAAAGAAATTTTCAAAAATAAGTAAGTGCCTAAGAGCCTGTGGAAAACCACGGATGGAGAGGGTGCTAACACCTTCCCTTTCCTTAATCTACCCCCTTACTCAGAAAATCTCGAAAAATGTCTTTTTCTATTCTTTTCACCCTTTTCTTTGTTGGATAAAAGAAAAGTCGATGGCGACTCTTGTTTACCGCACATTTGTGAATACAAAATGCAAAACCAGTATTAACAGTCGGTTCTGCCATCGTATCCAGAACTGGTGACTCTACTGGGGAATACAAAAAGTGGGGTTACCTTAGAGTTAGTTCATTATTTAACTGCTTTCTGTGCTTTGATTGCTTTACTTTTGAGGGCTTTGTTTGGGTTACTATATATCCTACACCCGAATCTAGGGAACCTTTTAGGTAAGTAGCAATAGATCATGGAAACTGTGCGGGGTATACTGATACGGATGAAGCGATAGCTACATTGATGTGACACTTTGGTTGGTACCGGTAGCCCTTGAGTAATCAAGGAAAATACAGGGCCGCTGCATGGTGTCATAAAGCATCAACTGACCTTAGAACCTTTAATTGACCAACTTGGCCATTAGGAAGTAGTGAGATAGCTGTCTTTGGTGTAGTCCTAAGTCGGTTGATACTCGATACTACACTCATTGAGATTTGACTCCCGAGTTTTGTTTGGTGGCAAGTCAATTGTCGATCAGAATGAAACTTGTGGGAAAGATCAGTGATATTGAGATCCCTTAGAACCCGGTTACTATTACTAGGACATGTTGAGCCAACTGTGATACAGTGGGAGAACTTACTTGAGGGTTTTGTGTTTGATCTAAAATGTTGCGGTTAGCAAGAGTCGTCACCCACTTTTCTTTTATCCAATAGGAAAGGTGAAAAAGCACATGAAAGACCTTTGCGATTATTTCTTGAGTTTGGGGGTTAGATTATGAAAAGGGAAGGTATTAGCACCCTTTTCATCCATGTTTTTCCATGGGCTCTTAGTTACTTGCTAGATCACTTGCTTTTGTTTGAAATAATGCTTTGTGTGGTTTTTGAAAGTATTTTGTAAAGAGGCCATTGTTTAGGCAATCTTTGTAATGATTCTTGTTTGTAAGAATGTATAAAAATATATTGATCTTTTGAAAATGTTTTCAATGTTTTGTAAGATGTTTGAAAGTGTAGGTGTTTGTTTTGAAATGGAGCAAGTAATTATGAGCAATCTACCTACTCAAATGTCTTTCTTGTACATTTTATTTTCCTTTGATATTGTTGTCTTACCATTGATTTAGTAAGCAACCCTATCTTTGGATGTAAATTGGACAAGCGTGGGTCATCGTATAACCATGATTAGCAACGTTGCAAGTTATCTTAGCATTCTTTTTTAGGGACTAAGATCATTTATAAGGCAACTTAGATAGCGTCATCGAGGGACTATGATCTTGTATTTGCTTGTTTTTGCTAAGATACCTTATATGTGTAATATGGCCATTTTGTATAAGGAAACTGTTGTACCCCAAAATTTTCCCTCTCATTTTATTCAACATATGCCCATTGAGATCCTCAATTTGCTCAAGGTTCCCCAAGAGTTGACTAGACAACCTCTCTCCTAAGGCAATGTGTCTCAAATTAGGGTTTCCATTTTCATTAGGATGTGTGTACTCCAAAGGCCTCAAATGCTTGACATGGTCCTAACATGCTCTCAAGGTCATTCATATCAAATCTCATACCTTGCACAAGAAGTTTGCTCAGTCAACTGCTCAAATGCTTCAGAATAGACTATATTAGGTCAAAAGTCAACGGTGGCTCACACATAGTCAAACCTCAAAAGTTTTGGTCAAAATCAACATTTTGAAGTAACTTTCATCATTTTATCAAGGGTTGAACATGATACTTCAAGGAATGCTCCTAATTCATCAAAACTCAAAAGTTGCTAAATCAGGGTTTCTTAGGAAAAGTCAACCAAACTTTGACCAAGCATAACTTCGTCATACTTTATCAGAAATTTTCCATCCAAGGCTCATTTTGAAGAGGATACAATTCCCTACATCTTCAGCCCTCAAGTTCAAAATATGAACTCATCAAAAGATATAAATTTCAATATTATAGGTCCTTTTGAAAAGTTAACAAAAACACTTTTTAGGTCAAAGCTTCTTACCTGAACATGGAAGACCCAATTGAGATGAGACCAAAAGGGTTGTTTTGGGGACATCCTAAGATTTCAAAAAAGTCCAATAACACCTCTCTAGGGTTAAAATTGGAAGATATATGCCTTGTCAAAGTTGACCATTTTTGCAAAATTTCCAAAAGTCAAATGTGCTAAAAAATACACTTTTTGTTAAATGGGCCTAACTTTTTATGCTTGCACCTCACTCATAACATGGTCCACGACCCAAATATTCACCCACACATTATTTGCTTCGTTTTCCATTTTATTTTGATTTTTTATTAATTAAAAATTAAATTAAATCAAATAAATGACAACTAATAGCAAAGATTTGTTTTGATCTGATTTTTGGACATGATCACAAGCTATTTATGTTGACATATCAGGATCAAATCGAATCAAGGTGGATTAGCACAAGAATGGCATGATTAGGGATAATTTGGAAAAAAAATCATACAAGGAAGGAATGAGATCAAATCTTCAAAATTTTCAAAGATACATGTAGTTTTTATAACCCTAATTCATCCAGGGATATATATTGAGTAAGACCAAGTGCAGAAAAGAAGCTAGCAGTCGTGAAAGGCACAAAGAAAAACTCAAATTTTTGGCAAAAGTTGGTGAATCGGATTTCAACATAGAGGATGATTCAAAGCATTCCAACACTCCTAATCGATCCCTGGAGCATCTCTGAAGCTAACAGGATCCATTACAAGTGCTCTCATGCCCAGAATCACTCCCTAGACCTCACACGGTTTGCCCTCTTTTTCAAAATCGATTACTGCAATTCTTGCATCATTACCATGTTTGAATGATATATTTGTGATTGTTGATGTGTTTGCAACATGACTGAATGGTTTAATTGAATTTTTGATGCATACATACGCGTTTTCCATTACTATGGTTTTCGTGGTAGTTTTAGGGTTTTTATTTACATGTAAAATTAGACCAAGAACAAGGCACTGTGATGATCGTGGCATCAAGACAAATTGAACCATGGCCTTCGATTTCATTTATCATACATATCATGAGTTTTTGAAGCTTGCAGGGTTATGGCTACATACGTTTGTCTATAGGTAAAAGGTAAGAACCTAAGGCGAAGGATGAGGAGGAAGACGACAACGTGTTTGGACGCCACTAGATAATTTGAATTTCGCGCGCTTTTTATATTCAGCCACTCGAGGACTGATACAAGAGTTAGAATAAAGCAAACGAGCTTTTCAAAACACACAAAAGCAATTTTAAAAAATGAGCAAGTGCCTAAGAACCCGTGGAAAACCAAGGATGGAAAGGGTGCTAACAACTTCCCTTTCCATAATTTACCCCCTTACTCAGAAAATCGAAAAAGGTATTTTTCTATTCTTTTCACCCTTTCCTTTGTTGGATAAAAGAAAAGTTGGTGGCGACTCTTTCTTACCACACATTTGCAAATAGAAAATGCAAAACCAGTATTAACAGTCGGTTCTGCCACTGTATCTCAGAGCCTCTTGTGTGCCAGAAGGAATATGTGGCTCAATCGAAGGCTACATATAGCCAGCCATCACTTTGTGAGTCAAAACAAGCATGGAGGGGAATATTTGTCCAGTCAACACAGACACGCAAGTATCAAACATCCAATCGAAGCAGACACATAGGCAACCACTATATTGTGAACCATATGAGGCCAAATATGCAATTGAAGGTTGCATGCAGGAAGCTCCTGCCTTATGAATTAAAGCCAGCGTGCCAGAGGCCCACGCCCAGTCGAAGGTTGCAAGCCAAGCTTGCATCTAAAGAGACAAAAAGGCCAATCGAATGAGGTAAATCGAAGGACACTTGTTTTTTCTCCAATTTGTCAAAAATATTATTTTCATCTGTTTTCCCTTTTTAATAGTTTCCTCTTTAACTTGATGCTGGAAAATCCAATTTGTACTTATGCAAGCTTGAATTTTGTGAATGATTATGAGAAATGCCTTGAGAAATGAGAGGGAAAATTTTGGGGTATAACAGTTGCCCCTGTTCAATCTTCTTAAACCTGAAGAGTTAGATTGGCGAATCTGCCATTCATGTCTTAAAGGTGGAAGATGATTGAATACTAGAGTTCCCGGAAATTTGCACTTGATGATGTTGTGGTTGATTGTGTAGGGAATGGGCTTTAAGATTCCATTTGGAGAAATGACAGATAGTTATTGGAGATGGGCTTATAGATGACATCCAAAGGTGATTGTTGACAGAAATTATACTAAGTCTAAGCTTGACTTAAACTGGAAAAGAATCAGAATAAATCTTTGGATTGATTTGTCTGAACAAGATAAAGTGTCTACTGGAAAAGAATCAGGATAAACCATTGATCGATTTAAACTGAACCAGTAGGGGTCTTGAATTATCTTTAACTAAGAAGAATCAGGATAAATCTTTGGAGTGATTTATCTGAACCAGAGAAAGTGTCTACCAGAAAGGAATCAGGATAAACCATTGATCAATTTAAACTGAACCATCAGAAGTTTGGAAAAGAATCATAATAAATCTTTGGAGCGATTTATGTATTCCATAGAAAGTGTCTACCGGAAAGGAATCAAGATAAACCATACATTAATTTAAACTGAACCAACAGAAGTCTTGAATAATCTTTAACTGGAAAGAATCACGATAAATCTTTGGAGTGATTTATCTGAACCAGAGAAAGTGTCTACCAAGAAGGAATCAGGATAAACCATTGATCGATTTAAACTGAACCGGCAGAAGTTTGGAAAAGAATTAGAATAAATCTTTGGAGCGATTTATCTGAACCAGAGAAAGTGTCTACCAGAAAGGAATCAAGATAAACCATTGATCTATTTAAAGTGAACCAGTAGAAATCTTGAATAATATTTAACTCGAAAGAATCGGGATAAATCTTTGGAGTGATTTATCTGAACCAGAGAAAGTGTCTACTGGGAAGGAATCAGGATAAACCATTAATCGATTTAAACTGAACCAACAGAAGTTTGGAAAAGAATCAGAATAAATCTTTGGAGCGATTTATCTGAACCAGAGAAAGTGTCTACCAAAAAGGAATCAGGATAAACCATTGATCGATTTAAACTGAACCAGCAGAAGTCTTGAATAATCTTTAACTGGAAAGAATCTGGATAAATCTTTAGAGTGATTTATCTTAACCAGAGAAAGTGTCTACCGAAAAGGAATCAGGATAAGCCATTGATCAATTTAAAATAAACCAGCAGAAGTCTAGAAAAGAATCAGAATAAATCTTTGGAGCAATTTATCTGAACCATAGGAATTGTCTACCGGAAAGGAATCAGGATAAACCATTGATCGATTTAAACTGAACCAGCAGGAGCCTGAAGGAAGTATTCGTCATGCAGATAGTTACCCAGTCCTGTTTCGGAAATTGATCTACAATTGATTTGTTCACAGATAGTTATCCTGTCTTGTCAAAAATTTGTTGATGGTAATTTTTTGATGATTGATCTTTCCTGAAAAGGTAAAGAGTTAGTTGTATGCAATGGCATGATGTATTGAATGCATGGCGTGATGATGTTCTTCAAAATAAATGAGATTGCGATATATATATATATATATATATATATATATATATATATATATATATATATATATATATATATATATATGCATTTGTGTTATCGATGCTATGATGTATGAATGCAATGTATGAGTATAGTAGTTGTTCTGCTGCAGTGTTGCTGGACTTGGAGAAATAAATCCCTGAGTGCTGCTGGGAATGAGGAGTGTAAGTCTTCATATTGGTTGAAGGTTAAGTATTGATGGATGGGTTTCCATTATTTAGAGAAATAAACTCTGTTGGGGAAGGGAAATTTCGTGCATTGCTTGTGGATTTTGTGAAATCCTACTAGGGAATCCTGATAAGCTGGGTGACTTTCACTGGGGAATCCTTGGAGCGGTAATTGGAAAATTTGCTCCGTCGGGGATATGAGAGCACTTGATACCATTAGGCTGCATACTAGAGGTACGACAGTGATCCTGTAGCATGATGTCCTTGCTTCTGCTCTTGCCAGAGAAAGTACCTACGGGGATTTTATGGAATAGCCTATAGATATTATCCTGTTTCTTAAAGCCATTAGTAATTTTCTTTCTATTTTATTTTCCTTTCTTATGCGTTCATTTGTAAATAGTAATTACGTTCAAATTCATATGTTCAAAAATAATTAGTGGACGTTTTTTCAAACAAAACAGGAAAGTAAAAGAAAAACAAATAGTTTTGCACTTTTAAAGGAATATCTTTATATTAACTTGAATAAGTATTTTTGTACGAAGAGGCGAACATCCTAGTAAGAGAATGTCATTGTGAAAATGAAAACTAACACAAAGAAAGACAGCTATGTGAAATAATCCCATGGGGTTCCCATTCTGCTATAGCCTTCATGTCTCTGAGCGTCTCATCCACTTGCTGCTTTGTCCGAAGCTGATTGGTTTGATTAGTACCGTTTGAGTTTGAAGATTGATACTGAAGATTGGTTGCAAGGTGATCCAACGAGACATAGTCATATGCTTTTAAATCCCAAACTTTTTCCTGGACCGCCCTTTTGGGTTTTCAGTCCACCGAGATACCCTTTTTTGCCCAAGCCGCCTTTTCAGGTTTACAGCTTGTCGGGTGTACAAATTTTTTTGTGTTTTATCCCTAATTCTTGCCTAGGCCAGTCAACCTAGCGGGTCTTTTTCATGCGTAGTATCTTTTAACTATGTCTGCGTTTACAGGGTGTGGAAGTTTGTCGCCATCCATAGTGGTTAGGATCATGGCCCCACTAGAAAATATGTTTTTGATCACAAATGGTCATTCGTGCGTAGGAGCTCATTTGCCCCCTGGGATCACCTTGTGGAAGTATAATACGCTTGATTACCAAGTCACCAACCTGATATACCTGACGTCTGACCTTCTTGTTAAAAGCTTTAATCATACGTTTTGGTACATCTGGCCATGGCAGACAGTCGTAATCCTTTTCTCATCAATCAAGTTTAACTGGTCGAGTCGAGTTTGAATCCATTCATCTTCATTTAACCCTACATCCCTCATGATTCTCAAAGAAGGTATCTGGACTTCAGTTGGTAGGACAACTTCCATGCCGTATACCAAAGAGAAAGGAGTTTCCCCTATTGATGTGTGTGTTGTGGTACGGTAATCGTGGAGAGAAAATTGTAACATCTCATTCCAGTCCTTATAGGTCACTGTCATCTTTTGTATGATCTTCTTAATGTTTTTATTAGCGGCTTCTACAACGCCATTCATCTTCGGCCGGTAAGGAGAAGAGTTATGATGCTGGATCTTGAATTACGCGCATAGTCCGGTGATTATAGTATTGTTGAGATTGGTACCATTATCTGTAATGATTCTCTCTGGAGTACCATACCAACATATAAGATTCTGTTTGATGAATCGGGCCACAACTTTCTTGGTAACAGAAGCGAATGAAGTTGCCTCGACCCACTTCGTGAAGTAATAAATGGCAAACAAGATGAAGCGGTGTCCATTAGAAGTTGTAGGTCTGATCTCTCCAATCATGTCAATACCCCACATTGCAAATGGCCAAGGAGCAGTCAGGACGTTTAGGGGAACCAGAGGCACATATACTTTGTCAGCATAGATCTGGCACTTGTGACAAGTTCGTGAATGCTGATAACAATCCGCTTCGATGGTAGACCAGTAGTATCCTTCCCGTAGGATCTTTTTAGCCATCGTGTGCCCACTAGAATGGGTGCCAAACGTACCTTCATGTAAATTAGCCATGATCTTATCTGCCTCACTCTTATTTACGAACCGAAGCAAAGTAGAGTCGTGGTTGCGCTTATAGAGGATTTCGTTACTGAGGAAGAATTTAGCAGAGAACCTTCTCAGGAACTTCTTATCATTGACTGAAGCTCCCTCTGGTTAATCTTGGGCCTCGAGATATCTCTTAATTTCATGGAACCAAGGCTTGTCCACTACTTCTTTGGTATCAATCTCATGACAGTAAGTTGGTTCGTCCATCCTCTCAATAGTGATCTGAGGAGCCTCATTATCCCACCTGATTTTGAACATGGATGACATAGTCCACTAGCGTGTTGAAACCGCCTGGCCGAACCTGTCATCTAGATGTAATGAAACATCAATGAAGTCGCCACCAAATGTCTTTTATCCCGCCGAAATGGAAAGGTAAACGTCGAGAAAACCTAAAAGGGGAGAAATCACGGTCTTTCGACCGAGATATCGGGTAAGGGAGTCTGTTACGCGAGGGGAAGGTATTATCACCCCACACGCCCGTAGTACTCTACAGTATCCACTCTTGTTGTCTAATCTAATGGGTGTGGTCAAAACCTATGTCTATGGCTTAAATCTGAAAAGGGAATGCATGCGAAAGAAAAGAAGAAAATAATGTAGGGAAAATAAAAGTTGTGCTCGGTTGGGCCCTACCCCATTGCCTACGTATCCCTTTTAAGGAATCAGAGAAGACGTAGTTCGGCTCATATATTCTGGTTGGTTTGTGTTTTTTAGTTAAGACAACAAAAACAGTCAAGATGGCAAAACATCAAATAAAACAACATACAAATGAAATGGTAAAACATCGACTAAATAATAACAAAGTAACATGTCAAAGATAGCGAAACACCAAATGATAAAACAACACACCTAACAATGACATTGGGAGTCAAAGTAGGATAACCAACATGTGCAATGGCGAAACATCAATAAAACGGATGACAAAACATCACACCTAAAAATGATATTGAGAATCAAAGTACGATAACAAACATGTGCGATGGCAAAATATCGGCTAAAAGATAACAAGATATCATGGCAAAGATGGAGAAACATCAATAAAACGGATAATAAAATATCACAACTAACAATGATATTGAGAATCAAAGTAGTATAATAAACATGTGCGATGGCGAAACATCAACTTCAAACAAATATGCGATGGCGAAACATCGGCTAAAATATAACAAGGTATCATGGCAAAGATGGCGAAACATCAATAAATCGGATGATAAAACATCACACCTAACAATGATATTAAGAATCAAAGTAGGATAACAAACATGTGCGATGGCGACACATCGACTTCAAACAAATATGCGATGGCGAAACATCGGCTAAAAGATAACAAGGTATCATGGCAAAGATGGCGAAACATCAATAAAACGGATGACAAAACATCACACCTAACAATGATATTGAGAATCAAAGTAGGATAACAAACATGTGTGATGGCGAAACATCGGCTTCAAACAAATGTGCAATGGCGAAACATCGGCTAAACCAGATTTAAAAACAAAGCCAAGAGGTGCACAAACAAATAAGATTGATTTGTATCTTTTACCTTGAAGAAAAGGTTTGAGTTTATTAGAGGTGTTTTATGATTTGCCAAGAAAACAATTTTTGTTTTAAGATGCAAAATGCAAAGGAAGGAAAAAGCAACTAAGGGAAACTAGCCTAGCACTATCCCTAGTGTTATCATACAATGATTGACCCTAAGGTTGAGGATAAAGAAAAATCCTACCCTATGTTAGCATACATGGATTCCTATCTTAACCAACATGTCAAAGGAAGCTTAACAAAACTACCCTATAGGGAACAAGAAATGAGAGCGAAGTCGTGATCTCAATTTCTAAATTGAGTGACTCATCGATCAACAATTAAAGAATAAAAACCATAAACATCCTATAGGGAACATGCACTGAGAGCGAAGTCGTGATCTCAATTTCTAAATTGAGTGACTCATTGATCAACAATTAAAGAAGAAAAACCATAAACATCCTATAGGGAACATGCACTGAGAGCGAAGTCGTTATCTCAATTTCTAAATTGAGTGACTCATCGATCAAAAGTTAAAGAAACAAACACAACACATATATCAAACAAAAACAGAAGGCCTCCTGACATATATCAGCAACATAGGTCCCATCATGCAACATAAAACTATACAAAATGAAAATAGAAGAAAGAAAATAGTGCAATACCAAACGGATAACTATCCGTAGCAACTGAGCAAGAATAAAAGAAACCCAGAGAACTTCAAGCAAGCTGGCATCAGCAGGCGAATCAAGTCAGAAATTACGCCATCAGGATGTAAGTATTGAGATTTTCAGATATAAACAGATCCCATGGGCAATTTATAGCATTCATAATCACATATATATATATATATATATATATATATATATATATATATATATATATATATATATCCTGCATAGACTATCAAATATGCCAAGCACAAGAGTAGTGCCAATATAATAAATTGTGTTCCACAAATAAAGTGAAATACAATAGCCTCAAGTCAAAAATGGAAAACTTTTCTCAAAGTACCTCGCACATTCAACAGCCAAGTTAGTATTCCCATAAATTGAATGATGACTCACATAAGGGATGGATGATGACACAATAATGGAGTGAGGAAACATGATAGCAACTATCAAAACATTATATATGATAGACAAAAAGAAACAGGCATATGCACAATTTGGTAAAAAATTAGAGGAATGTTGCTCCGTTCTATCACCATGTTGAGTTGACAATTGAGTATCAATCAAGGATTTTGGGAGCTTGAGAAGAATACAATCAAAGACCATGAAGGTAAGTAGCAAACAAAATTCAATCATATTCAATTACTTCATCACAGCTCACAAGCATAATAGAAGAGGAATCCTACACAATGCATAAAAAAGGTTCAATCATTCAAACATGGGGCATTAAGTGAAATGACTTGAGTTTATGTGGATAAACAGAACCAACATGATCATTAGGTGCCCAATTATAGGCCTCACTCAAGTTCATTGGCCATCAAGCAAATTGCAACAAGATATGCAACATTAATTGGGTACCTTCACTTAAAAAATACATAAAAAATAGAAACAAGGATCAATAATTCACACAAAAAATTTCTTAGCATATTTGAAGTGTGTAGAAGTCAGAAAGCAAGTCTTAAGTTCATGAATGGTTGAGGAGGGGATCAAATGAGGCCCAAAGTTCAAAACTAGTTGGCCAAACTATCAAAACTAGACAAGTTTTCAAAATAATTTATGGAAAAATATCAAACCAAGTCAAATAATTCACGAAAAATGGTTTTCAGATCCTCAATACATTCATGAACCTTAAACAAGATCCAAATTCCAATGTAAACCCAAGGTAAATTGGTTTTGAAAATGAAACTTGCAATGTAAGCTACAAAACCCTAATTGTTTGAATTTTAATCTTAAATATTAATTAGGTAAGATCAAAATTCAAACAATTCAAACCAAGATCATGCAAATCACAAGGAAACCCTAAATGTTAGAATACATATTTTTTCACATTTTTTGACTTAAAGAAAAATTAAAAATAAAATAAAATTCAAACAATTAATCAATTAAGCAAATAATCACATCTCAAAATAAAGTCTAATAAAAAATGATAAAAATATCCAACCAAAATTATATTCAAATATTAGACTTAAAAACACACATCCATGATTTTTTGTAGAATTTTTTAATTAAAGGAAATATTTAAATAAAATAAAACAAACAATTAAACAATTAAACTATTATTAAATGAAAAAAATGCAAACCCTAGCCAAAAATCATAAAAATGTCAAAATAAAATTATATTTAGATTCTATGATTAAAAACGAACTTACATGATTTTTTTGAGGATTTTTGAATTAAAGGAAGTATTAAAACAAAAATTATGAAACAAATATTTCAAATAAACTTCTCAAATTAAATTTCTAATCAAAAATAGAAAAAACGCTAAACAATTTTCAGAATCAAATTCTAAATAATTTTAAGAGTTTAAAACATTTTTTGTGGAATTTTTAGATCAAAATAAATATTAAAATAAAAATAATCATTGAACAAACAATTAATTAAACTTATGAAATTTTAAACCAATCAAAACATTTTTTAAAAATTCCAATAAAATTACACAAGATAGTAGAAACTATTTTGGACTTGTGATAATTTTTTCAGAATTTTTTAAATTGTTTTGATCAAGAAATAAAAATCAGAAAATCAATTAAAATCAAATAATATGAAATGCATTAAAATTTCAAACAAGACAATCACAGCGCGCCACCTCACTTCGTCTTCAACCTCTAGCATAGGGCAAAACGCGTGCAACAAAATAGGTCATGAGCCTATGTTCAGATCCATCAATCGTGCTCGTTTCTCAACCAAAATCCATGAAATCAAGTGCAAATTAAAGCTAACATATCATACTACATTATGCAATTCGAATCAATCTCAAAGATCAAGCATGGATCAAGAAATAAAGTCTCAAAAGCTAAAAAAACTCACTGCAAACATGAAAATCAGGAACACGATTTCAATAATTTTGCTTGAATCAAAGCTCAAATATACATCAATCCTAATGATTGGCCAGCTAGCAACTCAATGGACATGACCTACATCATCAATTCAAGCTGAAACACATAAATCAAAGTTCAAGAAACTCACATGGATATGAAAACTGGAAACTCGATTCCTTCACTCCAGAAGTAATCCAATGGTGCAGGCTTGATCTCCTTACTTCACTGAAGCTAAACCACCAAGTATTTTGAAGAATGATCCAAGGAGAAGAGAGATTTGAAGCAATTTGCAGAGATGCTTCAAATTTTCCAGATTTGCAATGCAGCGATTATGAGTCTCCCCTTTCACAACTGAGCCTTGATTCTTGTTATATAGCACGAGAGGAAGAGGATAGAAGTGGTATTTGGCACTCAAAGTCGTTGGAGGGCAGGATTGGAAGTTTTGGCCAAAAATGAGGATGCACATGGAGCCTACGTTTCACTCGTGCATTTGCTTGCATTTTGTGTGTTTTGTGAGCTAAATGAAGTCATAATACATGCTCAAAATGCCAGCTCATGATTGTTTGAAATGAGAGAGTGTTTGTGAATTTTCAAACTTAAGCAAGTTTGTCATTTTTATAATCCAACAAGTGTAATACCATATGAGACACGAAATGGTGAGTGTAATGGGCCTCAACATGTCACAAATTGTTCATGGGCTTGATTAGAAGTGAAGAGAATAGCTGAAAATGAAGTTCTCAAGAAATGGCCATTTTGCATACTTGTCAAATTTCAATAAAATGCCTTAAAATTTCAAAGTTCATAACTTGCTCATACTTTTGAATTTTGACACAAATGAGTACAATTTGGAAAGGTATTAAAAAGATCTACAATCCCTTAGTTTTAAGTTTTTGCAATTGAATCAATTAAGGCCCTAAAAATTTGACATGAAATTCACTAAATTTGGAAAATGACCTATAATTTTAACTTGAGGCATGAACTTCCAAAGAGCATAACTCTTGACTATTTGCAAATTTGGACATGAGACCAAAAGGAGATGAAAGATCATCCTCTTAGATTTCCAAGCATACTTCATTTGCATTTTTTTGATCAAAGGTGAATAAAATATGAATTTTTGAAGTTAAGTCCTTATTTTCCAAAATTAGAAACTTTTAGGGTTTCTTCATGAACAAGTTTCAACCCAAACCTCAATCTTTTTGATCCAATGATCAAAATGGACTTGAAATATGAAAAGTACACCCTTTAATTGATGGTTGACCAAAAGTTCCCTTGGTCAACCTTGAATTTGACTGATTTTGACAAAAATGACCATTTTGCCCCTTTGAATCAATTGATCCACTTCCCTTCAAAATTGCTAATCAAAACTTCAAACATATGATCTTCCAAATATATAGAGGCCATGTACAAAGTTTCACTTCAAAATTCTCAAGAAATCCTGATGAAATCCCAAACCCTAGTTTTGGTTAACACCTTAGGAGACTGATGAATCATCTCCAAAATTTCAAGTCCTCTGGGCATCTTGACCAATTTCTTGTACAAAGACTTTCCAAATACCAATGATATGTTGTAGCTTCCAAATCAAGACTTGTACATGCATCAAAAGCCTTGAACAAACAAAACCCTAATTTTGACTAGTGAATCAAAAGAGTGATTCCTCTTATAATCAAACACAAACTTCAATCCTCTTATGATCCAAAGAGATGGATAAAATATCTTGAGATATGCAATAACTTTTGAGCTTGAAAGATCCATAGGTTTAGATGATAAGGTTCTACTTGAGCAACGTGTTAGTGCAATCAACCTTCAAAGCTTGAGGAAGACTTGATAACCAAAGTATTTTGATCCCATCACAATGTATGAATGCAATGCAATATGATATTCATGATGAAACATAAGCCTAAATCAAGAGGGTAAATTTTGGGGTGCAACACGTGTCAACACATGTTCTTTGTAAGGGATGAGATTAGGATGCTTCATGTCCCATTCTCCTTTGATCTGACTGATTACTAAGGCTGGGTCTCCAAATACACTTAAGGACTTGATCCCCAAATCTATGGCAGCTTTGAGACCCATAATACACGCTTCATATTCAGCCATATTATTGGTACAGTTGAAACACGACCTGGCAGTGAAGGGAGTATGACAACCTATATCATTGCCGAGTGCGTTGGAAGCTCATCCAAAAATCATGGTCCATCGGCATCCTTGTTCAGGTCCTACATACGGTCCGAGTTCTTCACAATCATTTACCAACATGATGTCTTCATATGGGAATTCGAAATTCATGGATTGATAGTCATCCACAGCCTGATAAGCCAGGTGATCAGCTAGTACACTTCCCTTTATTGCTTTTTGGATAGTGTACTGAATTTCGTATTCGGTCAGGACCATCTTCCATCTTGCTATTCTTCCAGAGAGGGCGGGCTTCTTGAATATGTATTTAATTGGATCCATCTTGGATATCAATAAGGTAGTGTGAGTCAGCATATACTGTCTTAGCAGGAGAGAAGCCCATGCCAGAGTGCAACAAGTTTTCTTGAGCAGTGAATATCTAGTTTCACAGTCGGTAAACTTTTTTCTCAAGTACTATATTGCATTCTCTTTTCGGCCAAACTCGTCATGCTGCCCCAGCACACACCCCATTGAATTTTCCAAAACTGTTAGGTACATGATCAGAGGTCTTCCCTCAACTGGCGGCATCAAAATGGGAGGCTCTTGAAGGTATTTTTTGATCCTATCAAAGGAATCCTGGAAGTCGTCATTCCATTCCACCACTTGATATTTCTTCAGTAATTTGAAGATTGGTTCACAAGTAGCGGTCAGATGGGAAATAAATATGGCGATGTAGTTTAGCCATCCTAATAATCCCCTAAACTTCTTCTCAGTGCAAGGAGCAGGCATTTCTTGTATTGCTTTTACCTTTTCAGGGTCCACTTCAATACCTTTACCGCTGATAACAGAGCGTAAGAGCTTACCAGACCTTACTCCAAAAGTGCATTTATTCCGGTTCAGCCTTAGTTTGTATTTATTCAGTCTTTCAAAAAGTTTTTGTAGGTGGTCAAGGTGTTACTCTTTAGTTTGAGATCTGGCTATCATGTCATCCACGTAGACCTATATCTCGTGATAGGTCACGTCGTGAAACAAAGCTACCATGGCACGCTGATAAGTTGCCCCGGTGTTCTTCATCCCAAATGACATAAATTTGTAACAGAACGTGCCCCACTGTGTGATGAAAGTCATTTTCTCCATGTCCTCATGTGCCATTTTGATCTAATTGTATCTGGAGAAACCATCCATGAAGGAGAATACTTTATGTTATGCAGTGTTGTCAACCAGAATATCGATGTGGGGAAGCGGGAAGTCATCCTTGCGGCTTGCCCTATTCAGGTCTCTGTAATCCATGCACATACGTACCTTACCGTCCTTCTTATGCACTGGAACAACATTGGCGACCCATTGTGGATAGGAGGTGACAGCTAAGAATCTGGCGTTGAACTGCTTCATGACTTCAGTCTTGATTTTCTCTGACACTTTTGGCCACATACGACGAACTTTCTGTTTTACTGGAAGGTAATCCTCTTTTGTCGGCAGATGAAGGACCACGATATCAGTGTCAAGTCCTGGAATGTCTTTGTATGACCAGGCAAAGACCTCAACATAGTCATGTAGTATCTGAGTTAAACGCTTCTTGACACTATACTCCAGATTGACACTTATTTTGCCTTCTTTCTTGTCCTCTTCAGTACCTAAATTAACCGTTTCAACCGGTTCTTTGTGGGGCTATATGGTCCTTTCTTCCTGTTGTAATAATCTGGCAAGTTCCCCTGGCACCTCATAATCTTCCTCACCTTCGTCCTTGGCTTGGTAGATCGGATTTTCAAAGTCATGATAGGCCATAGAAGAATTGTTACCAATGGGATCCCGAGTGGATGTGGATCTGCATTTTGATATGTGAGTGTATGTAAGAGCATATCTATATTTGATCAAATAAAAGGTAGAAAAAAGAAAAACAAAGAACGTAAAATTTTCATGCAAAAACGTCCCATGATTTATTAATGACATATGAAGATGAAGTAACAACCCTCACAGATGGACCATTGTGCCTCGGGTAAGACACGAGGTTTTAAAGTCTAAATTGTTTAAATATTACAAGTCTGAAAAATTTAAAATACAATTACTCTTGAATAAAAGTAATAGGAATAAAATCCCTGGCCTCCCAATTGTTGAGTCCTCTGCCGATGGTTGGAAAAATCCACTCGTCCATGTCACAGCTGATATCATTGTCTTCCAATGCATTGACATCCTGATTGTTGATACATAAAGGTGGTCCCCTAACGCGAGTACGTCGAATAGCTCTTTAGGCATCTGAAGTAAAACCCAAACCAAATTTGTTGGATTTATAGGGAATATCTGGAAGTTTACCCCAGATGGTACATCCACCTTCCTCAACTACTGCTATAGCATCCTTCAGAGAGGTCATTTTCAACGGAGGTCTGGTAGCCTTTGGAGACTTGGTAACAGTCTTGGTTGCAGTAACCGTATGTGGGACCTCTTCAAAATTCTGACATGGGGTCTCAATGAACTCACCGTCCATTTTAACATACCTGAAAGAGTTCAGGTGGCTAACCATGTATTCCTCCTCCCCATGGATTGTGGTGATCTTTCCCTTGACTGGGTACTTCAACATCTGATGTAGGATAGAAGTGACAACACCAGCCCCATGGATCCAGGGTCCACCCAATCGGTAGGAATAGGATGGGCGGATATCCATCACATAGAAGGTTGAATCAAAAGTCTGAGTTCCAACTTTGATAGGGATGTCCACTTCTCCATGCATTATTCTTTTAGAACCATCGAAGGCCCTCACCATAATGTTGTTGGGCTTTAATGTGAGTCATTCACAATCTAACCGGTCAAGAGCATTCTTGGGTAAGACATTCAGCGACAAACCTGTAACCACCAGAACATGGGTTAATGTAGTGCCCCTGCACTCAATGGAGACATGCAAGGCATCATTGTGTTTCCTTCCCTTGGGAGTTAAATCAGCGTCAGAAAAACCCAGTCCATTATCAACAGTTAGACTGGCCACACAAGTAAAGCCATCATTGATATTTTTGAGGGGGTCTTCCCCAACTGCTCCACGATGTTGTAGTCACTTTTTTTGATTATCTTTAATATATCTTCCATCTACTTCCCAGAAGCCTCAGGAATGACTTTTGGATGCGCCTTCGTTTGGATAGGTTCAAATAATACCTCTTTGCCCCGTGTCTCGGTCGCAGGGATAATTGTAGGACCAACAATGGAAGTAACACTAGGAATACTAACAGGAGCGACAGCGAGAATAATTACAGGAGTAGAAATGGTCTTTGGAGAGATCTTGGGGGATAAAACCCTTCCACTTCTTGTTATCTTACTGGTCCCAACGATAATGTCGACGTCAGGATCAGTGCCTTCAGCAACTTTGTCTTTGATAGCCAATAGATCTTGCTTGACATCATGGTAATAGATGTCTGCCCCATAGTTCCAGGGAACAACTTTATCCGAAGAGTATGGTGTTGGCCCTGGAATGGTGATGATTAGGGTAGCAGGCTTTGGAATAGATGTAATCCTGACTGGTCTTTTGATGGAGACCCTGGGAGGATTGTCGAAAATGGTGATTATTGAAACATCTTCACATGAATTTATGGCAAGAGGAACTTTCTCAAACATGATTTCTTTGTTAACCATCAGGCGCTGGATGCCCATCTTCAGTAACAAAGAACCATCTGGTAGGGACATAAATAAGTGACAGCTTTCATCATAGCTCGGAAACATACCGACTTTCAATAGATTTTGTTTAACAGTCAAAAGGGGAGTAGTTAACTTATCCATGGAGGAAACAAAACAGTCATCATCAACAGTATTGACCCCTTGGCCATGTTTGGGAATTGCGCCGTTATTACATTAGGTGTTTTTGGAGGGTCAAACTCGATCTATTTCGCCTCGATAAGGTCTTGTACCTTATTCTTCAAGGCCCAACAATCGTTTGTATCATGTCCCGGACTTTCAGAATGATAGGCACATCGAGCATTCGGGTTATAGCGGGGAGAACTTGTATTGGGGTTCTTGGGAGCTTCCTTTAGAGTCACCAGATTGGACTTCAATAGATGTGGCAAAACTTGGGACAAGGTCATGTTGATCCGGGTGAATCGTCTTATGGGCGCCTCCAGCCTGCGTTGATAGTTTCGCTGCTGATTTGATACAGGATTGGAGATCATAACAGCCCCTACCGTCGAGTGACGTTCAATTTTTTTTTGATTCCTGTGGTCATAAGCAACGCTGACCTCCTTCTTTCCAGTAAAGGGTTTCTTCATCGTGCTTGAGGATGCATCCCTTTGAATTTTGCCACTCTTAATACTGGCTTCTACCCACTCGCCAGTCATGATTAACTCAATGAATCCAACTGAAGAGCTTCTGATTAGATGGTTGAAGAATGGACCAGACAATGTGCCCAAGAACATATTCACTAACTCCCTATCAGATAAAGGGGGTTGGACTCTTCCTGCGAGATCCCTCTATTTTTGGGCATAATTTTTGAAACCCTCACCAGCACCCATAGACATACTGTTGTACCTCAAAATTTTCCCTCTCATGTTTTCCAAGGTCTTCCCCCTACATGGTTGACCACAAACCCTTGCCTAAGGAAAAAGAAAATTTTTGAGTGGTGTTTTTAGTACCTTTCGATTGGAATGGACAAGCCCTTCGATTGGCATGGACACAAGGCCTTTCGATTGGCCTCATGACAAGCCTTTCGATTGGCATTGTGTCAAGGCCTTCGATTAGCATTCTGAAAGACCCTTTCGTTTGGCATCCTGGGCCAAGCCTTTCGATTGGAATGGCAAGGGATCCTTCAATTTATCATTGTGTCAAGGAAGCTTCAACAGGCATGTTAACCGTGTCCTTCGATTGGCATGGACAAGATCTTTCGATTGGCATAGCAAAGGACTCTTCGATTGACATTTCAATAAATACCCTTCGATTGGTATTTGGACAAGGGCCATTCGAAGAACTCCTTCCAAGCCAATCGAAAGAGGCCATCAAGAAGAATAATGTTTAGGGGGTAATCGAAGAAACTCTGATGTTGAGAATATGAGCCATTCGAATTAAGTTCAAAGCCTTCGATTGATAAAGAGCTGAAGCAACCTTCGACCAGTTAAAAGGGAGGGTTGATGTTTCGATTGGTTTGAAAACCATTCGAAGGAAATAACAATAGGCCAATCAAAGAGCAATGTTGGAGGACGTTCAAAGGAATCAAATGTCCAGGTTCATCCAATATTTCAAAAGGGGCATGAATATTTCAAAAAGGAAATCATTTAATATGTCTGATTCTTGTCTCATAGCTTTAAAGGTCTGGTTAAATGGTTGTCTCTTGCCGTTACTATACACCAGCACACTCTTATAAATACAAGGCCAAGGACATACTGCCAAGGGGGGACGAAAAAGAGGAGAGATCACACGTATTGCATCACACACATATAGATTTCCCATCGAAGCTTCCCAATATCTCAAAATCTTCACCAAGTTCCAAGCACTAGGAAGATCCAACACACGCTCCCTCCTATTGGTAATCTGTTTGATCTTAAAGTTAGCTAAATATGCAATTTCTTTTAAATCCATATTAATCATTACATGCATGTTATTGTTGATGTTTGTGATTGTTTCAATGTGTTATATACAAGTTTAGGTGCAGGGAGGAGCTCGTGCCATTGCTAGGGCACGATCTGTATCTTCTTTCGAATCTCAAGATTCAGGGTATTGTAGGACGAAATAACTTCGGATCCGAATTAGAGCGGGAATTAAAGGACCTGGGTTCGACACCCAGGTCTACATTTGTTTTATTACTAGCACTTGCTGCAGGTATAGCCTGAATAGACCCAACGCGCGTAGGATCGAAGGACTTGGGTTTCGATACCTAGGTCCTGGGTTTTATTTTTGTTAACATGTTTTTGCAGATGCAATGCCTTCATAGGTGATCCATCAGGCCTTTCCAGCAACACCCCTTTAAGTCGAAGGCTACATCCTATCATTAGCTCAAAGAAAATAATAGCCTTCACAGAATCAAAAGGCAGCCTTCTTCCTCTGAATCGAAGCCCCATTTCTCCCTACAATCTAAGTGTACCCATATCCTTCCTAAACCCAATCGAAGAGGGCGGGAAAGGGTGCAAATCGAAGCTTGCCCCATCAATTCTCAAGCCCAGTCGAAGGCTATTCACGCCCACTCCCTAGCTCAATCGAAAGAATTGGAGAAGGTGCAAGTCGAAGCTTTCCCCATCAATTCTCAAGCCCAGTTGAAGGCTATTCACGCCCACTACCTAGCTCAATCGAAAGAATTTGAGAAGGTGCAAATTGAAGCTTTCCCGTGTCAATTCTCAAGCCCAATCGAAAGAAGGCCAAAGAAGGGTGAATCGTAGGAGTCCATGGCATGGATCGAAGAAGTCTTTTCTCTTTTTTATTTTTACTTTTTACTTGTCTTTCGATTTGGTTGTAATAGCGTAGGACCTCTATTTTCTGCATTTTTTACTGCTTTTCACATTAACTGCTAGTAACTAGGCGTGTATGAAAAGACTAATAATGAAACGTTAGCAAACTTAACAAAAAGACAAAAAATAATTGAACATAACACACTTGCACATATACACCTCTAAGGTACGTCCAGTTTGGTTGCCTTTAAAAAAAAGTCTCGAGGCAGGAACACTTTAGCAAAGACCCGTAAAATCAAAAGATCATATTCCCTCGATGACCCAACAGTTGACTTTTCGGTAAATGATCTCGTCCCTTAAACGAAATTGCTAAAGCGTCTTCATAAGTTGCTTTTGTGATTGTAAAACGTCACTTTCGAATGTCCCTAATACATCCAACGATAGGGCTACCTACTCACTAATAGTAGGAGCGCTGTCTAAAGGATAAGAGGAAAAGAATGACCCTTTTCGAGTATGAAAGTAGATAGTTGTTAGAAGTTTTCTCAAAAACACTTTTTGCACTTACACAAATACTACTTTTCAAAAACAAGTTTCAAATACATTTTCTTTGTTAACGCTCTTGAGGACTGATACAAGAGTTAAACGCAAAGCAAATCGCTGCACTAAGGCGTTTTCAAAACATTTTCAAACACAAAGCAAAGGTATTTTTTAAAAATGAGCAAACCTCTAAGAGCCCGTGGAAAACCACAGATGGAAAGGGTGCTAACACCTTCCCTTTCCATAATCTACCCCCTTACTCAAAAAACTCTCGAAAAGGTCTTTTTATGTTCTTTTCACCCTTTCCTTTATTGGATAAAATAAAAGACGGTGGCGACTCTTGCTTACCGCGACATTTGCGAACAAAAAATGAAAAACCAGTATTAAACAGTTGATTCTGCAACCGTATCACAGAACTGGCTACTCTGTTGGGGATACTAAATATAAAGTGGGGTTACCTTAGAGTTAGTTCATTATTTATTTTCTTTTTTATGATTTGTTTGCTTGACCCTTGGAGGGCTGTTTGGGTTGTTTCAATAGATCCTACACCTGGATCTAGGGCACACTATTAGGTAAACAACAATAGATCGTAGAGACTGTACGGCGTAGATCGATATGGTTGAAGCGATGGCTGTGTTGGTGTGACACTTTGGTTGGTACCAGTATCTCTTGTGTTGAATCGAGGAGAATACGGGGCCGCCGTGTGGTGTCGTGAAGCACTAACAAACCTTAGAACCTTAGTTGGACAAACTTGGCCATTAGAAAGTAGTGAGATAGCAGGCCTCGGTGTAAAGCTGAGAATCGGTTGATACTCAATACTACACTCATTGAGATTGGACTTTCGGGATGTTTCATCCGTAAGAAAATATGGCTAAGCTGAAATAATACCGATAAAGAAAGATCAGTGATATTGAGACTCCTTAGAACCCGGTTACTATTTCTAGGACAGGTTAAAAACCAACTAAACTTCAAGAGGGTACATACCTATAGAAGCCATGCAAGCCTAAACCTAAAGATGCTTGTGTGACTTGCTTGCTTTCTTTTCCAAACAATTTGAACTCATCGCAGGGCTTTGTTTGTATTCCTTATAGGACCTTGTTTGTATAAATCCAATAATTTGGTTTCTTACCCTGCATTTTTGCTTAACGCATAGCATACACATCATAACATCATGCCACAACATTTCCTTAACCATTTCAAGGATCTCAAGGGTTTGTGATGCAGGTTACGATAAATCAGACGTCTAGAAAGGGGCAAGGGATTTATTTTCCTCTAGCCAATGCCGTCAAAAGATCAAAACTCAACAAGTTGAGTCGTGGGCTATGACCCACTTGATATGGTGATCTTGATTCTCGTAGACAGACACTCAACAATACAAAGTTCTTCAAAGCTACAAATTTCAACTGCTGACATCTTCTTGTTTACCCCGCGAGTCCTTAAAAACATTGCATACGCATATCGTACATGTTATTGCATAAACAGGTTTCAAAGCAGGGTTCTCATCTTATTCGCTGTTTATTTCAGTAAGTAAAGAAATGGCTCTTAAACAAACAATTGAAGACCTTCAGGCTCAAAATGCTCAGTTCCAACAAATGTTCCTGACTCTGACCCAGGGGCAAGAAGACCTGAAAGCTCTGATCGTCAAAAAGAAGAATAAGAAGGCAAAGAAACTAGTTCGTGTTTTGAGTGTGGGAAGAAGAAGACCAGCTAGCCGAGCTCTAGATTTCGCAACCCTATAAAAGAGAGGGGATAATCAAGAGGAAGATGACGAGGAATCAGATGAAGGAGATGACAATCCATCGTTTGAAGTAGATGAACCTGACTATTCTGAGGAGTAATATCCTCCTGCTGACGATAAATACAAACAGCTGAAGGATCGGCTCAATTCCATGGAGATCCAAAGGGTGTCCGGTCTAGATTTTGAAGAATTAGGTTTAGTTCCATGGGTGATCATCCCACCTAAGTTAAAGGTCCAAATATTTGCAAAATACGACGATGTTTCCTGTCCCAAGCTTCCCTTGAGGTCATATGTCAGAAAGATCAAGCCTCATACTGTTGATCGGAAGTTATTGGTCCATTTCTTCCAAGAAAGTTTGGCTGGAACTCAACTAGATTGGTTCTATCAGCTAGAAGGAACTGACATCCATACCTGGGAAGACTTAGCTGCTGCTTTCTACAAGCAGTGCCAATACAACGCGGACCAGGCACCAACTTGAGTGCAACCGCAGAATATGTCCATGAGCTCAAGAGAAGGGTTCAAGGAATATTTGCAAAAATGGAGGGATCTAGCTGGCAGGGTAAAACCTCCTCTGAATGATCGGGAAATGGTAGATATGTTCATGGGAACTCTGAAAAGCCTGTTCTTTAATCTGTTGATTGGTAGTTCCTCATTCGGGTTCACAGAGATGGTTCTGATTGGAGAAAGGATTGGAAATGGTATCAGGAGTGGGAAGATCCCGACGGCTGCATCTTCTAATGTAGAGAAGAAACCATTTGCTGGTAAGATGGAAGCCAATGATGTGTATGACCAGAAGGGTAGTAATAAGGCAGACTACCACCATGTTGTAGGGGCAGTGCTGGTCTCTAATTCGGCACGCGTGCAACGACCATAACAACGGGGTAATAAGCAAAGGCAAGACGAGCCTAAAAGACAGTTTACCAAGCTCAACATGCGATTGTCTCAAGCATTGCAACACTTGATGAGGATGAATCTGATTACACTGATAGGACCACATCCAAACCCTAATACTTCTTCTCCTAACTACAATCCTGATGCAAGGCGTGCCTATCATTCTTGTAGTCCTGGGCATGATACTAACGATTGTTGGGCATTGAAATACAAGATTCAAAATATGATTGACGCCAAGGAGATTGAGTTCGACCCTTCTGAGACTTCCCATGTGATCATTGTTCCCATGCCAAATCATGGACAGAATTGAGAGCATTTTTGTTCATTTGAATTCTCAAGTTGTATATTCTTTGTTTATTCAAACTATCATTGTCATGTCAAACTTTGTTATTTCATTAATGCATTGCACATGTTTGTCTTGAATTAATTTGTTTTTATTATGCTTAAACTGCTTTCTTACTTCCTTTTTTGTGATATTCAACTCTTGATTAAAAGCTCTAAGCCTTTAGAGGGAGGATGACGAGAATGATACCATAATCTCTACAGTATGCTTTTGAATAAACCCCGCTGACGATGTACAGGCGTTGTTTCAAATCCTAAACAATGGAGTTATAAGGAAGATAATCCCTAGTCAACCCCTTTGAGCCTAAGAAGTAGGAGTTTTCTTTTCACAAAAATTAAAACCCTTAATCATAACTTGGGGCAGGTTAGTTTTCTTAGTTAATTCAGATGTGCATTCAGTCGCAAGCTTTCCCTTCATACACGACAAATAGTGTAGAAGATGCTCTCCAAAAGATGGTGATGGTTCCACATAATCATTACGAACAGGCAATCATTATCTCTCAAAATAAAAGGCCATTAAGTCAAAACCTATGAAGGAGACTTAAGAAAAAAACTGTGGCATCCTGCTGGCTGTAATCACAAAAGAAACAGTTCAGGAAAAAGATAAGGATTACAAAATAAAAAAATAAAAAAGGTTCTACAAATCCTCAACAAAAAGAAAAGGTCACAAAAATGACTGCCTTCTCAAACAAACGTTCAATCTATGTACCATCACCAGAATATCAAGGACATTCTAAAACTCAACTGGGATTCAAAATGCACAATTAACTGAGCATAGGACTGAAGAACATCACGAAGAACGGGTGGGTACAAATAAATTTTGAGCCTTTATCCTTTGTTTCTTAAACCATGAAATAGGCCATGTTATAACCCTTAAAATGTCCTAGCTGAAGCATGGGTTAGTTCAAGAGCATACTGTTACAAAGGTATCCTGACTCCTGTAGGGTTTGCTATAAATCCTGAGTTGACATCACAATTTTATAAAATTTGTTTGTTTTACTAAAAAATGATTTTTCAAACTTCAAGACAGACATAAGCTTTACATTCTTAGAATACCATTGTTTGCATATGACTATTTGTTCAACAGAAGAGAAATTTGCACGATGGATATTCGATGAACAAAAATCCTCTCAATGGACAGAATCACCTCAGATGGAAAGACATTTCTAGTAACAGGCCCTTCATAATCAAGGGGCATGGCATGGTATCTAGCTGATCTGGGGAAGTTAAGTCAAGATTCGAGGAATCTCTCAAAAGTTCCGAATAGTCAGGGGCAGATCTCCATCTGAATCACTTGGGGCATTGGACATGAATTCTAGCAACGAATCTTGTACGATCAAACAAACATCTTTTGAAAGTGTCGAAACACTCACTACTATAGACAATGACAATTCTCCGCACCCGATGAACGTGGACATAGTCAGAAAATACTACACATGAACAAAGACCCGCTAGGTTGACTGGCCTAGGCAAAAATAAGGGCATCCCGGCGAACCAAAAGGGTTCGGGAAAAAATTAGGGATATACGTATGAAAAAAATCTGTACACCCGACAAGTCGAAAACCTGAAAAGGAGGCTTGAGCAAAAAAGGGTATCTCGATGGAATGAAAATCTGAAAAGACAGTCCGGGAAAAAGTTAAGGATTAAAGCATACGACTACGTCCTGTCATCTCGTCATTTGTCTAATCAGTAGAAGGTTTATTACCCTTATCTGCATTCACCAAGGACTCCAAGAGTTGGGATAATAGTCAAAAACTTATACAAAATCCCAGCAGATACCTTCCCCATTAGATACTTTCTATGGCAAGTACAGAGGCAGGGGCATCCTCCTAAAAAGGGACACTGCAGTATTCTCAGCATGCGACCTAGTGATGTCAGGTGTTCTTGTATCCCCGGCAGAACAGGAATTTCCAACTACTGCTCCGACATTAAGTTTTCCCCAGTAAAATCGTCAAACTTCTCAGGATTCCCCAATAGGTTTTCATAAAATCCTCAGGCAGTGCACAAAGCTTTCCTTCCATAATAAAGTTTATTTCTCTAACAACGGAAGATCATCTCCCAGCATTTCAGCTTCAACAAAATCTGAAGACCTACATTCTTCATCACCAGCTGCAATCAGGGATTTATTTATCCTAATTCAACAGTGATGCAATATAACAACTGACACATTCACATATTGCATTCATACATCATTCTACAAACGTCATAGTATCTGCAGTACAAAGGCATGCATCCCAATCTCATTTATTTTGAGAACACCATTACAAAATGAATTTCATACATCATGAAATTGCATACAGTTAACACTTTACCTTTTCAGGAAAGATCAATCAACAAATATTTATCATCAACAATTTTCAACAGGTCCAGGATTAGCTCCTGAAACAATACAGAGTAATTATCTATGCGACCAAATACAACTTTACACGGGCTCAACATGAAGCAATCTTACATGGGTTTCTTCTGACTTCCAAATACATCTTTACACGGGCTCAACATGAAGCAATCTTACATGGGTTTCTTATGACTTCCAAATATAGCTTTACACAGGCTCATCATGAAGTAATCTTACACGGGTTTATTTTGACTTCCAAATACAGCTTTACACAGGTTCATCATGAAGCAATCTTACACGGTTTCCTTCTCCCTCCTTCTGAAGTTTTACACGGACTTATCCCGAAGTAGCCCTTCCCAGGCTCCTTCTGAAGTTTTACACGGACTTATCCCGAAGCAGACCTACCCAGGCTCCTTCTGAACTTTTACACGGACTTATCCCGAAGCAGCCCTACCCAGGCTCCTTTTGAAGTTTTACACGGACTTATCGTAAAGCAGCCCTACCCAGGCTTCTTCGGAAGTTTTACACGGACTTATCCCAAAGCAGCCCTACCCAGGCTCCTTCTGAAGTTTTACACAGACTTATCCCGAAGCAGCCCTACCCAGGCTCCTTCTGAAGTTTTACACGAACTTATCCTGAAGAAGCCCTACCCAGGCTCCTTCTGAAGTTTTACACGGACTTATACCGAAGCAGCCTTACCCAGGCTCCTTCTGACGTTTTACACGAAATTATTCCGATGTAGCCCTACCCAGGCTCCTTTTGAAGTTTTACACGGACTTATCCCGAAGTAGCCCTTCTCAGGCTCCTTCTGAAGTTTTACATGGACTTATCCCAAAGCAGCCCTACCCAGACTCCTTCTGAAGGTTTACGCGGACTTATCATGAAGTAGCCCTACCTAGGCTTTTCTGATGTTTTACACGGACTTATCCCGAAGTAGCCCTACCCAGGCTCCTTATGAAGTTCTTCACGGACTTATCCCGAAGTAGCCCTACCCAGGCTCCTTCTGAAGTTCTACACAGACTTATCCCGAAGCAGCCCTACCCAGGCTCCTTCTGAAATTTTACACAGACTTATCCTGAAGCATCCCTACCCAGGCTCCTTGTGAAGTTTTACACGGACTTATCCCGAAGCAGACCTACCCAGGCTCCTTCTGAATTTTTACAGAGACTTATCCTGAGGCAACCTTACCCAGGTTCCTTCTCACAATCTCTAGTTGCAGTTTTACACGAACTCATCCTGAGGCAACCCTACACGGGTTTCTTCTCTTGAATTTCCAGATGCACTTTTACAAGGACGCATCCTGAAGCAACCCTACCCAGGTTCCTTCTCACAATTTCCAGATGTAGTTTTGCACAAACTCATCCCGAGGCAACCTTACCCATGTTCCTTCTCTTAAATTTCCAGATGCAGTTTTACACGGACTAATCCTGAGGTAACCCTACCTAGGTTCCTTCTTACAATTTCCAGATGCAGTTTTACCCGGACTCATCATGAAGTTGCCCTACCTAGGCTCCCTCTCATATATCTCCTAAAACAGCCCTACCCAGGTTCCTTCTCGTACACTTCCAGATGAAGTCTTACCCAAACTCATCCTGAAACAGCCCTACATAGGTTTCTTCTGATACATTTCCAAATAGCAGTTAATTTCATTCTCCCCAGCAAATTACTGCGAAGCCTGGATTTTAACCAGAAAACAACAAACTTTCATCTCTCCAATCCATAGATAACCCCTCAGTAGAGCCATATACAACTGAAGTTCCTAGACTCTATTTCCCACAGAGTTTTCCTCAAACAGGAAAACAATAGAAATCAACATCCCCAAGTGGACTCCTCCTCAGACAACAGGAACAAGAATCCCCACAAAGAGACTTCTTATGAAGTCAACATCTACTTTGGATGACATCTTTAAGCCCATCTTCGACGACTCTCTGTCATATTCCTTGGATGGCATCTTTAAGCCCATCTCCGACGACTCTCTATCATCTTCTCCAAATGGCATCTGTAAGCCCATTCGCGACATCGTCAACCATCAGTGTTATGTCATGCGAGTGCAAATTTCTGGGCACTCTAATGTTTAATCATCTTCCACCTTCAGATCATGAAAGGCAGACAAGCCAATCTACATCCTCAAGCTTAAGAAGATTGAACAGGGGCAGCTGTTGTACCCCAAAATTTTCCCTCTCAGGTTTTCCAAGGTCTCCCCCCTACATGGTTGACCATAAACCCTTGCCTAAGGAAAAAGAAAATTTCTGAGTGGTGTTTTAAGTACCTTTCGATTGGCATGTGTTGTACCCCAAAATTTTCCCTCCCCTTTTACTCAACATATGCTCATTAAGACCCTCAACTTGCTCAAAGATGCCCAAGAGTTAACCAGACAAACTCTCTCCTAAAGCAATGAACCTCCAACTAGGGTTTACATTTTCATAAAGAAGGGTGAGCTCCAAAGTCCTCATATTCTCTCCATATTCCTAATATGTCCTCAAGACCCACCATGTCAAATTTCAAGCCTTACACAAGAAGTTTGCTCAGTCAACTGCTCAGATGCTTGAGAATCGACTATATTAGGTCAAAAGTCAATTGTGGCCCACATACAGTCAAACTTCAATATTTTTGGTCAACATCAACATTTTGAAGTGATATCCATCATTTGATCAAGGGTTTACCATGATTCCCTAAGGAATGCTCCTAATTCATCAAAACTCAAAAGTTGCTAAATTAGGGTTTCTCAGGAAAAGTCAACCATATTTTGACCAAGCATAACTTTCTCATACTTTACCAGAAACTTCTCATCCAAGGCTCATTTTGAAGGGAATTCAATTTCCTATAACTCATCTCCAGACCTCAAGTTCAAAAAATGCACTCATAAAAAGATATGAATTTCTACATTATAGGTCCTTTTGAAAATTCAACAAAAACATCTTTTGGGTCAAAGCTCCTTACATGAACATGGAAGATCCAATTGAGATGAAACCAAAAGGGTTGTTTAGGGGACATCCTAAGCTTTCTAAAAAGTCCAAGAACACCTCTCAAGGGTTAAAATTGGAGGAGATATGCATTGTCAAAGTTGACCATTTTTGGAAAATTGCCAAAAGTCAAATATGCTCAAAAATGCATTTTTTGTCAAAAGGGCCTAGCATTTCAGGATTGTATCTTGTTAAGGACATGGTCCACGACCCAAATCAACAACCATATATTATTTTTTCTATTTATTTATTTTATTTTGATTTTTATTTATTAAAAATCACATTAAATCAAATAAATGACAAAAAAAAAATATAAAAGATTGATTTTTTGATCTAATTTTGGTAAGAATCAAATCTAATTAAGCTGGCCTAATCAGATCAAAATGAATCAAGGCAATTTGAGGCAAAAATAGCATGATTTGGATGGTTATGGAAATATATCATATGGTAAACAAATCACATTCATTCTCCATGATTCCAAAATATTTAGGTCGTTTTTGTTACCCTAATTCATCACACTACATATAATGAACAAAAACAAGGCAAGAGGATGAGGTTTGCAGTCGTGAAAACAGAGAAAGAAAACTCAAATTTTGGCAAAAAAGTGGTGGATCATTTTCTCACATAGAGGGTGATTCAAGATATTCCAAGGCTTCCAATCGCTTCCTGGACATCTCCTGAAGCTAGCACGATCCATTGCAAGCCTTCCCAAGCCTAGAATTGCACCTGATAAACTCACGGTTTGCACATATAAGCTTGACTTTGATTTTACAATTTACACATGATTAACTACTTTTAAGCATATCATTGTATTTGTATCATCATTTGGAATGTTTTAGTTTATTTAATTTTGCGTTTTGATGCATATCTTGATAATTGCCATGACTAGGGTTTAAGGAGCCGTTTTAGGGCTTCTCTGTACAGGTAAAATTAGGCCAAGAAAAGGATGGCATGATGCTCGTGGGATCAAGACGAATTGACCCATGTACTCACTTTTAATTTATCATGCATTGTGTGGATTTTTGAAGCTTGCAGGGCTATGGCTATAGAGTATTATCCGTAGGTAAAAGCTTGAAACCTAAGACGACGGACAGGGAAGAAGATGATGACTTGTCACTATCCCACTGGGCAATTTGAATTATGCACGTGTTTTTCAGCCTATCCATCTTGTTTCATATATTATGATTTAATTAAATTATTATTACAACTAAGCAATGTAGCGCAGATGGCCAGGGCAAGCGCTGGATGAGTGGGAGGACCTGGGTTCAAGTCCCAGGTCCAACGTTTTTCTTATTTTCTTAACATCTCTTGCAGATTCCAGTGTAACGCATGGTCAGACATCCATCTTGCTCCCTCAGATCTTTGTGGATCCAGATCCAACGCGCCTAACATTGATTCCCCACGATAGACCTTCAAGCATGCTTAGCATGGGATCTGATGTAAAAACTAGGCTTCTCCCTTCATGGGCCTGGATAAATTCAGAAATACACCCCCTTGGGTTGCTTAGGCAGGCCCAATCTCACTTTCTTTTTATTTTCTTTTCTTATTATTTATTAATCACGCCTTTTTTAATAACACCATAAAAAATCATATTTTATTATTTAATCAAAGAAATCATAAAAAACATCAAAAAACCATTTTTCATAAAAAATATTTTATTAATTAATTAGTTTAATTAAATTTAGGCAATGTAATTCTCTTTTTGTTATAATTTAAAATAATTAGAATTAGGGTTTAATTTTGTACACAAACTAGTTTTTCCTTAAAAATAACATAAATATTTTCTTAAATTAGATTTTTTAGGTCGGTTCCAATTATTTCTCGCATTTAATTCTCTGCGCGCGCTTTTAATTTTCTTTTTTTATTATTATTGTAATTGCTCCGAGTTTGTAATAGTAATTAGGGTTTTAAATTTCCGCATTTTATTTTCAGTCAAAAATAATTATGTATCTGCCCAAAGCCTTGTAATAATTAGGACTTTAACTTCTCTCATTTTAATTTCTGCAAACTATAAACTACTTAGATATATGTATAGGATTGTATGGAAAGACGAATTGAAATTAAAACTGTAGAAAACCCTAATTGTGCAAAGATAATTAACTGAAAAAATACACTTGCACATGCTCACTCCTAGGGTTTACTCCACTTGGTTGCCTCAGAAATAATGGTTGTGTCCCTCGAATGTAGGGATACCTTAGAAACAACCCGTAATTCAAAATTGTCATAAAGATTATAGTCCCTACTTGTCCCTCGAGTTGCCTATGAATTGATCTTATGACGATAGTCCCTTCGAAATGCTAAGGTATCCTTACTCGTTTCCTTCAGAGACCATTTCGTCCCTTTATAACTCCAACGATGGTGCTACTTATTCCTTAATAATAGGATAGCAATGTCTAAAGGAAAATGAATAGACTTTTTTCGAGTAGGTAGATTAGTTCCTAGGTACTTGCTCAAACAAAAATTTTCACACAAACACTTTTCAAAACAACTTCGTCACACTCTTGAAGACTGATACAAGGGTTATCACGAAGTAAAACTTTTCAAAACAACTTTGTCAAACTCTTGAGGACTGATACAAGGGTTATCACGAAGTAAACCTTTTTCAAAACAAGCACATACAAGCAATTTTAAAAATGAGCAAAGTACCTAAGAGCCCGTGGAAAACCACAGATAGAAAGGGTGCTAACACCTTCCCTTTCTATAAATCTACCCCCCGTACTCAGAAACATCTCGAAAAAAGGTTTTTTCTGTTCTTTTCCCTTTTCCTTTGTTGGATAAAATAAAAGTCGGTGGCAACTCTTGCTTACCGTGACATTTGCATATACAAAATGCAAACCAGTATTAACAGTTGGTTCTGCCACCGTATCACAGAACTGGAAACTCTGCTGGGGATTTTAATAAGTGGGTTATACCTTAGGATCTAGGTCATTTATTTGCTTCTCTTGATTGCTTTACTTTTAAGGGATTGTTTGGGTTACTATAGATCCTACACCCGGATCTGGGGAACACCTTTTAGGTAAGTAGAAATAAATTGTGAGGGAACTGTGCGGGGTATATCGACACGGTTGAAGCAGTAGCTACGTTGATGTGGCACTTTGGTTGGTACCGGTAACCCTTGAGTCAATCAGGGAGAGTACGGGGCCGCCGCGTGGTGTCGTGAAGCATCAACTGACCTTAGAACCTTTAATTGCACAACTTGGCCAGTAGGACGTAGTGAGGTGTTCGGCCTTGGTGTATTCCCAAGGTCGACAGATACTCAATGATACACTCATTGAGGTTTGACTCTTGAACTTTGTTTGGTTGCGAGTTAATCACCTATTAAACGAAGCTGGGGGAAAGATTGGTGATATTGAGATCCTTTAGAACTCAGTTACTATTTATAGGACAGGTTGAACCAATCTAACTTCAAGAGGGTATGAACTTAAAACACATGCATGCCTTAAACCTAAGGACTTGGTGTGACTTGCTTGTTGTTTGCTATACCTGTGATTTTCTAACATAATCATGACATCATAAGCATGGCATATCATGACTAACCATTTTAAGGATTTCTTGGGGCTCATTTTTGCTTTGTTTTGTAGGACATGGCATCCGCCCGTAGGAACACTATATAGATTAACCTTGTGAAAGTGTCTCTCCAACTAAAGGACATGGCATTAAGGGTTCTTGAAAGTTCTAATTTCACTAAAAATCATGGTCAGTTGCTCAATTTGGTCACTGCAAAACCTGATGAAGAATTATTAAAAGTGATGTTTCATTTCTTCGATTTTGTGCACCATTTTTTCACCTTCCCGGATTACCAGCTAGTACCTACTATGGAGGAATTTTGTCAGTTGTTGGAGGTACATATTCTTGACCAGTTACCTTTCAACAGTATGGAAGAACATCCAAAGCCTGAAGAGATTGCTAGAGCTCTGTCCTTACAACGGTCTGACATAGTGACAAATTGGGAGACTAGAGGGAATGTCCAAGGAATTCCGATTAAGTTTCTATTCGAGAAGGCTTACCATTTTTGGGATACCCTAGATTTAAAGCTTTCGAGGAGGTGCTGGCACATCTCATTTACGGGACGGTACTTTTCCCTAACGCGGATCAACTCGTAAATGTGAACACTGTTAAGGTTTTTCTGTCTCATAATCCAGTGCCTACATTACTCAGGGATATTCTACAGTCTCTGCATGCTCGCACTCAAAAGTGAAGGGGGACCCTCCTTTATTGCACTCCTCTATTGGTTAGGTGGTTTATTTCTCACCTACCCAGGTCTGATTTGAAGAATGGACAGGGTTTGAAATGGTCTCGTAGGCTGATGTCCCTTAAGCATTCAGACATTCATTGGTGTTCGCGATTCTCGGAAGATGTTACCATCATTGATCGTTATGGTAAATTCCCTAATGTCCCTCTCTTAGGCATTAGGGGAGGAATCACTTACAACCCTTTTTTGGCCTTGCGTCAGTTTGGTTATGCAATAAGAGATGCTCCACATGATACGCTTATCCAAGGAATTACCTTCAACTACGAGAATGATGCTCAGGGATACCACAAAAGGTTCATAAAAGCTTGGGGCATAGTGCATAAAATTGATAGCAAGACATTAGGGCACAAGAATTCCATTCCTCTTGAGCCTTATCTCCGATGGGTACGAGCCCGTGCCCAAAGTCTGATGATGCCTTACCCAGTTGTCCTACCAATAACTATGGAGCCAGCTATTGAAGGAGATACTACTTCACTTGGTCATCATCCTGACATTCCAACCGATCATGAAGAGTTACAGAAGTCTTGGGTTCAACTCAAAGAAGAGCGGGACATGTTTGAAGCTCAGTTTTATGCCAGCAAGAAGAAGGTCCTGGAGCTCACTAGGCTACTTCATGAAGAAAGGAACATAAACGCCTACATCGAACCAAAAAGGATGTGCTCCTGGGAGACCTAGTTTCTTTTTGTTTGATTTAAGTTTTGTTTTGTTTAATTGTAAGCCTAAAGGTCATTCCTTGTAACAATTCGAACTTATTAATGCAATTAACGTGTGTTTATTTTGGTTAAATAATCTGAGTCTTTAAGAATCTTTGAAATCATTGCATACGCATCCCATTCATAGCATTGCATAAATAGGTGCCATCACAGGTTTCTCATCTTCTTCGTTGTTTATTTCAGCAGAAATGTCTTCCGAACAAAGCATCAAGGATCTTCAGGCACAAAATGCCCAATTCCAACAGATGTTCATAAATCTGGCGAAAGGGCAAGAGGATCTGAAAGCCCTCATCTTGAAGGAGAAAAAGAAAAAGAAGAAGGTCGCTAGTATTCTGAATATGGGCACAAGGTTCAGGGGGCCATTAAAGTAGAAAGTCGATCTGACCTCTTTATCCAAAGAAGGGGAGAATCAAGAAGGAGAGACAAGGGAAAAGGACCCCAATCGTTAAGTTTCTGACAATGATACAGACTACAATGATGAGCAATATCCTCCTACTGAGGATAGATACAAGCAGTTGGAAGATTGTCTAAGTGCCATGGAAATCCAGAGGATACCCGGGTTGGATTTCGAAGAATTGGGATTGGTGTCGGGAGTGGTCATCTTGCAGAAGTTCAAGGTTCCAAATTTTGCAAAGTATGATGGGGTGTCTTGCCCAAAACTCCATCTCTGTTCCTACGTCAGAAACATCCAACCCCACACCGCTGATAGAAATTTGTGGGTTCACTTCTTTCAAGACAGTTTGTCAGTGTTGTACCCCAAAATTTGCCCTCCCATATTTCTCAAAACATTTCAAGGAAGATCCTCAAGTTGCTCAAGGAAGTACAACGGTTGACCAGACAAGCTCTCTCCTAAGGCAGTCTACCTCAAATTAGGGTTTCATGTTGCATCAAGATACTTGAGTCCAAGGGATCCCAAATTCTCACCATTGTCCTAATATGTTCTCAAGATCATCCATGTCAAGTTTCAAGCCTTGCAGAGGAAATTTGCTCAATCAATTGCTCAAAAGCCTGAAAATCGACTGTGTTAGGGCAAAAGTCAACTGTAGCCCACATACAGTCAAACTTCAAGATTTTTGGTCAACATCCTCATTTTGAAGTATTATTCGTCATTTGATAAAGGTTTGATCATGATTCATCAAGGATTGCTCATAATTCATCAAGAACCAAAAGTTGCTAAATTAGGGTTTTGTAGGAAAAGTCAACTCAACTTTGACCAAGCATAACTTTCTCATACTTTATTAGAAATGACCCATCCAAAGCTCATTTTGAAGAGGATTCAATTCTATAAAATCCATCTTCATCTTTGAAGTTCAAAATATGCACTCACAAGAAGTTATAAATTTGGACATTATAGGTCATTTTGAAAAGTCAACAAAAACACCTTTTTTGTCAAAGCTTCAAACATGGACATGGAATACCAAATTGAGATGAGACCAAAAGGGTTGCTTAAAGGACATCTAAAGATTTCTAAAAAGTCCAACAACACCTTAAAAGAGTCAAAATTGAGGAAGTTATGCATTGGTGAATTTGACCTTTTTTGCAAAATTGTCAAAAGTCAACTATGCCTCAAATTGCAATTTTTGCTAAATGGGCCCAATCTTTTGAACTTGTTTTGAGTTGGTAGCATGGTCCATGAGCCCTAGATCTTTCCATTTGTCTTTATAATATTTTTATTATTTATTTTGATTTTTATTCCAATTAAATCAATTTAAATCAAAACAAATCATGAAAAAATCCAAATCATTGAAACCTCAAGATCTTGTGCATGTTTCAGGTCCCATATGCAGCTGGCAAGTGAATCAATTTGTGCAAGGCCTTTGTGTGCATGAAAAGATTGGTTTTGGCCTATTTTTAGAAAGATTTTCAAGTGAATCAAATCAAGATCAAAAATCATAATTGACAAAGATTGAATGGACTTTTGTAAACCTAATTCATTCCTCAGCATATAGTGAGCATTTGCATACCTAAAACACAGGCTTTGGAGGCGTGAGAAGGCAGAATAAAACTTTAAAAAATCAAAGAAAAGTGGTGATTCAATTTTGTACTTCCATGCACTTTCAAGGTCCCCTATCCATCTCATTCGCTTCCTGGGATCACAAGCAAGCTATACCAATCAAGAACAAGGATTTTCAGCGCTAGAACTCACTGTAAGTCAGCCACGACCATGGCTTTTCCTTGGAATCGAACCCCATGATTCTGGCACTTATAGCATGAATTACATATATATTCTTATTCCTTGAAACATTTGCAAGCTATCTATAACATTCAATTGCATTTTTATGGACTATATCAGGATTTGCCATTATTAGGGTTTTATGCTTCATTTTAGGATCTTTGTGTACAGGTAAAATTGGGCCACAAGAAGGGCACCATCATGCCCAGCAGGCCAAGACGAGTTGATTCATGGCTTTAGATTTTATTTATCATGCTTGTGTTTGATTTTGAGAATTGCATGGTTTGTAGTGACGGACGTTGTCCGTAGCTAAAGGTCACTGCATCATTTAGCCACGGAGAGAGGACAGGGATGAAGGTGTGGCATCACCCTATTCGCCCATTTGAATTTGCACGCAGAATACTTTTGTTTTTGCTTGTTTTTTAATATAATGATTATTAGTTGTTTGACATACAACACGTGCATGTAGCCCAGTTTGTAATGATGTAGGTGGAAAAGGCTTTGGGACCTGGGTTCGAATCCCAGGTCCCCCCATTCTTTCATGTTATTTTTCTTTCATTGATCAGGCATGCATACAAATCATAAGAACCACCGTGCGCCCTCAGGATTCAACCATGGGATCTCTAGGAGGCCAGATCTGAATGCCATCATTGAAGGATCTATCATGTGACCTAGTCAACGCATAGCATTGGAACGGGCAAGTAAACATGGATCAATGTCTTTTGGGCCCAAGACTTGCTATCAGCACACCTCCAAATTGCTATTTCAGGCCCATTTTCTATTTTCTTTTCTTTTTATATTTTCCTTATTTAATTGATTTAATTATTTTTACTAACATAAAAGTTAATTCTTTTTTTTAATAAAATCATAAAAATAATATTTTTCATCCAATTAGATTTAGAATTTATTTTTTATACAAAAATTAATTTAATTAGTTCATTTATTTTCAGAGTAACTTTAATTATTTTGTAAACAAAATAAAATTAATTAGAACAATTAGGGTTTTTGTTTCTAACTTAATTCTATTTTTCTTTTTCCTAAAAATAACAAAATACAAAAATAGGCCATGTAAATTATTTTCTTTAATTTAATTTAATTACTAATTAGATTTATATTTAATTTAAAAGCCTAATTCTTTTTCTTAAAAATAATTAAAAACAACAAAAATAATTTCTCTTTCAATTAGGTTAGACGGGGTCAAAACCCTAGTTCTCTCTCGTTCTCGATTCATCGCGTTTATTTATTTTTACCATATTAATGTAATTGCTCACAAGTTGTAATAGATTAATTAGTATTTTTTTTCGTTTTCATTTATCGTTTTGACGAGTTGTTTTGGCTATGTAATTAATACCCGAAGCCTTGTAATAGCGTAGCTTTACTTTCCAAACTTTAAATTCCGTAAAATATTAAATTGTTAGATGTATGATATTAGGGTTACATGACAAGAATGTATGATTAACTTTAAAATGGTTAGCAAACCCTAAATGTGGAAAGATAATAACTTGAAATTGAATCACTCGCACATGCGCACTCCTAGGGTATACTCTCACTTCGGTTTCCTTCGGTAAACGGTCATTAAGTATAGGATATTTTAGTGGTCGCTCTCTTGTCTAAACAAAGATCAAAGTCCCATTCGGAAAAGTTGCCTCGGAAAGGTTTCCTCGGATATGTCGCCTCGAATATTGATCTTAAGACATTAGGGTTATTAATAAGACGTCCTAACATTGCTTTAATGATCATACGACCCTTTTCGAATTGACCCTTAAAACTCCACCGACGGTGCTACCTACTCACTAATAGTGGGATAGCACTGTCTAAAGGAAACAAGAATAGAAACATTCTCTTTTTCGAGTAGGTAGATTAGTTCTTAAGTACTTGCTCAAACAAAACAAACTTTTTCACACCAAACACTTTTTCAAACAAAGTTTTCAAAACGAGTTCGTAACACTTTTGAAGCCAGAAGCAAGGGTTAAATCGAAGTAAAACAAAAAACTTTTTTCAAATCAAACACACCCAAGCAAATTTTGAAAATGATGAGCAAGTACCTAAGAGCCCGTGGAAAACCGCGGATAGAAAGGGTGCTAATACCTTCCCTTTCTATAATCTACCACCCCCTCCCCCCCCCCCCCCCCCCCCCCCCCCCCCCCCCCGTACCCAAAATCACGAAAAAGGGAATTTTTCTGTGCTTTTTTCCTTTCCTGTTGGATAAAATAAAAGTCGGTGGCGGCTCTTGCTTACCGTGACATTTTGCGAATACAAACGCAAAATGCAAACCAGCATTTCAAAACAGTCTGGTTCTGGCCACCGTATCACAGAATTGGCGACTCTGCTGGGGAGTTAATAAGTGGGGTATACCTTAAGATTAGTTCATCATATTTGCTTCTATTGTTTGATTTGATTGCTTTACCTTTAAGGGCTTTGTATCGGGAGTTACTATAGATCCTAACCCGGGTCTGGGGAACACCTTTTAGGTAAGTAGCAATAAACTGTGAGGGAATTGTACGGCATAAACTGATACGGTTGAATCAGTAGCTACGTTGATGTGGCACATTAGTTGGTACCGGTATCCCTTATGGAGAAACAAGGAGAATACAGGGCTACTATATGGGTCGTTAAGCATCAACTAACCTTAGAAAAAATAATTGACCAACTTGGCCATAGGAAGTAGTGAGATAGCCGATCTCGGTGTAAAGTTGGGAATTGGTTGATACTCGATGCTACACTCATTGAGACCATACTCTCGAGATAGTTCCGGCTGCAAGAAAAGATTGCGTGAGTCGAAACCATGACCGATGGAGGATGGTCAATGACATTGAGAACCTCTAGAACCCGGTTACTATTATTAGGACAGGTTGAAACCAACTGAACTTCAAGAGGGTAATACCTAGACCTCGTGCAAGCTTGAAACTTAAGGGCTATTGTGTGACTTGTTTACCTTTACCATGTCTGCTATCTACTATACCTGTTGTGTGTTTAATCATGACATCATGCATCATAACATAGCATGCATATTTCATTAGACTAACCATTTCAAAGATCGAGGGGATTTATCTTTGTTCTGTTTTATAGATCATGACTTCCATGCGCAGACACACTATCTGAGTTAACTTTGTGCAAATACCTTCTCAACTCAAAGATTTGGCCTCGAGAATTTCTGATACTTCTTCATTCATTAGAAGACATGGTCAGCTTCTTAGTTTGGTTACCTCCAGGTTTGATGAGCAAATGATGAGTGTGTTATTCCAGTTCTTCGATCTGGTGCATCATTGCTTCACCTTCCCGGATTATCAGCTAGTTCCCACTTTGGAAGATTTTTCTTATTTGTTGGGTATATCCATCCTCGAGTAGATGCCCTTTACAGGTTTGGAAGAGACTCCTAGACCAAAAGACATTGCTTCAGCTTTACACTTGAAAAAGGCTGATGTAGTGTCTAATTGGGAGACATGGAGCGGGGTTAAAGGTTTCTTGGCCAAGTTTCTAATGGATCAAGATCAACAGTTCTGGGATAACTTGGACTTTCAAGCTTTTGAAGACACCTTGGCTCTCCTCATCTATGGCTTGGTTCTTTTCCCGAATCCAGATTCCTTCATAGATGTGAATGCGGTCAAGATCTTCTTATCTCGTAATCCAGTGCCTACTCTCCTGGGTGATATTTTACATGCTCTCTATACTCGTATTGTGCGAAGAAGGGGGACCCTCATGTGTTGCACGCCGCTGCTGGCGAGGTGGTTTATTTCGCACCTCCCCAAGTCTGTATTGAAGAATGAGGAAGTTGTAGGTTGGGCTTACAGAATCATGTCCCTTGCTCATACGGACATTCTTTGGAGTTCTAAGAATATGGAAAGAGTAGCTGTCATTGATTGATGTGGGGAATACCCTAATGTCTGATTGCTTTGAATTAGAGGGGGTATAACTTACAATCCTTGTTTGGCTTTACGACAGTTTGGACGCGCTCGGAGAGACGGTCCCCATGAGCTGCTTCTTACAAATATTATCTTTAACTATAAGGAGGACGTTAAAGAGCATCGCCATAAGGTTTATACGAGCTTGGAGCATGGTGAACAGGTATGAACCTCAAGAGCTAGGACTAAAGACTTCTCTCCCTATGCAACCTTATCTCTAGTGGGTTCGAGCCCGTGCTCAAAAGCTGGGGATGACTTATGAAGTTATTTTACCGGTGATTGTAGAGCATACTAATGAAGAAGGTTTTCCTTATACGGTCCTCTATCCCTATATGCCTACTGATCTTGGGGCATTGAAGAGATCTTGGATCCAGTTAAAGGAAGAAAGGGATACTTATCGAGAGAAGTATCATGAGCAGGAAAGGAAGATCCTGAGGCTCACAAGGCAACTAGAGAACGAAAGGACGATCAATGACTATGTCAGCACAAATGGAAAGCGACCATGGGATTTCTGATTTTTGCTTATTTCTAGTTTAGATTTATTTTCAGTTCATTTCTTTTGTAACGCCTTAAAGGCATTGTTAAACATTTTAAAAGTTTTAATCTAATAAAGTTTGTTTATTTCTTGGTTTGCAAATTTAAGTCTCCCAAGGTCTTTGAAATCATTTCATACATATTCCATTATCATGCACCTCATTACAGGTATCATTACAGGTTTCTCATCTTCTTCACTGTTTATTTCAGCACAGAATGTCTTCTGAAACGCCTACTGATTAAGCCATCAAGGCTCTTCAAGCGTAGAATGCCCAATTCCAAGAGTTGTTCTTGAACTTGGCCAAAGGACAACAAGATTTGAAGACTCTCATCCTGAAAGAGAAAAAGAAGAAGAAGAAGAAGGTGGTCCTCCTGAATATGGGTCACAGATTTGGGAATAGGTTGAGACAAGAGGATGATCTGTCCCATTCATCTAAAGGAGGAGAGAATCAAGAGGAAGAGAAGGGTCCTAGTCCTGTGGTCTCTGAAAATGACACTGATTTTGATGAAGAACAATATCCTCCTGCTGAGGATAGGTACAAGCAAATCGAAGACTGGCTGAGCGCAATGGAGATTCAGAAGATACCTAGTCTGGACTTCAGAGATCTGGGACTGGCATCTGGGGTGGTGATCCCTCACAAGTTTAAAACTAATGTCTTTTCTAAGTACGATGGAGTATCTTGTCCAAAGCTCCATCTTCGCTCATACGTCAGAAAAATCCAACCCTACACTACTGATAGAAACCTGTGGGTTCATTTCTTTCAAGATAGTCTGTCAGGGACTCAGCTTGAATGGTTTTATCAACTGGAAGAAGCTAATGTCCGCTACTGGGAGGACCTTGCTGTTGCTTTTTACAAGCAATACCAGTATAACGCCGACCTTGCTCCCACGTGTACTCAGCTTCAGGGTATGTCTATGGGTACATGTGAAGGCTTTAAGGACTATGCTCAGAAGTGGAAAGATCTGGCTGGAAGGGTCCAACCCCCTCTGTCTGATAGGGAGTTGGTGGATATGTTTCTTGGGACTTTGTCTGGTTCGTTTTTCAATCATTTGATCGGTAGTTCGTCATCAGGGTTTACTGAATTGATTTTGACTGGGGAGAGGGTAGAAGTTGGTATCAGAAGTGGCAAAATACAGAAAGGTTCTTCATCAAGTACAGAAAAGAAGCCTTTCAGAAAAGAAGCTAGTGTAGTTTACAGCTCGAGGAGCCAAAACCGACCTGAGCGCCGCCAAGCCGTTAATGCGGTAGTGATATCAAGACCCACCGCTGCCCCACAACGCAACAATCAGCAAAGAGTAGAGAGACCACAAAGACAGTATACTCGGCTCAGTATGACCTTATCTCAAATTATTCCACAATTGTTGAAGACTAACCTGATAACTCTGAGGGAAGCTCCGAAGAATCCCAGCACCACCTCTCCGATGTATAATCCGAACGCCCATTGCGCCTATCACTCTAATAGCCCGGGACATGATACCAATAACTGTTGGGCCTTGAGGAATAAGGTGCAAGATTTGGTTGAAGCTAAAGAGATCGAGTTTGACGCTCCGGAAAAGCCCAACGTCATAACTACACCCATGCCCAAACATGATCAGGGAGTGAATGCAATTGAGGATGATGAAGAAGAGTCTGATATCGACAGTTGGATCTACCCGACTACCAATGATGGATTGAACAATTAGACGGCGAAGGACTTCGTGCCCATTTCTTTTATTACACAGTAATAGACTTTTGTTTTAAAATTTGTAACAAAAAGTTTGAAACTTTACGGCCCGGTGCCTTGCCCGAGGCACCTTGGCTTTGTTTGTGAGGGCTTATTATTTGTCATTTTCATATAACATCAATAAAGCATTGGATGTTTTCTTGCATTACAAATTTTGCGCTCCTTGTTTTTCTTTTCTATCTTGCACTTTATTAAAACAGCTATTGTCTTACACATACTCACATATCATAATACAGATCCACATCCACTCTGGATCTCATTGATAACGACTCTGCTACTGCCAATTATGATTTCGAAAGTCCGATCAACCAAGCTGAGGACGAAGGTGAGGATGATTGAGAAGTGCCTGGGGAACTTGCTAGACTGTTACTACAGGAAGATAGGGCTATACAACCCCATGAAGAGCCAGTGGAATCGGTGAATCTGGGTACAGAGGAAGACAAGAAAGAGGTTAAGATCGGTGCAAATCTGAAGCCTAGTGTTAAGCAACGATTAATACAGATGTTGCGTGACTATGTTGAGATCTTCGCTTGGTCTTATGAAGATATGCCTGGGTTGGATACTGATATTGTGGTACACCGCTTGCCAACTAAAGAAGACAGTCCTCCGGTAAAGCAGAAAGTTCACTGCATGCGCCCCGAGATGTCTGAGAAAATCAAAGTTGAGGTCATGAAACAGTTTGATGCCAGTTTTCTAGCTGTCACTTCTTACCCGCAGTGGGTCGCCAACGTGGTTCCAATGCCCAAGAAAGATGGTAAAATGCAGATGTGTGTGGACTATATGGATCTGAATAGGGCAAGCCCCAAGGATGATTTCCCACTGCCTCACATTGATGTTCTGGCGATAACACCGTGCAACATAAGATCTTCTCCTTCATGGACAATTTTTTTGGTTACAATCAGATTAAGATGGCCCCCGAGGACATGGAGAAGACAAAGTTCTTTACACAGTGGGGTACCTTTTGCTACAAGGTCATGCCGTTCGGATTGAAGAATGTTTGGGCAACGTATCAGCGCGCCATGGTCGCTTTGTTCCACGACATGATTCACCATGAGATTGAGGTATACGTTGACGACATGATTGCAAAGTCCCAAACTGAAGAAGAACATCTTGACCATCTCCAGAAGCTATTTGATAGGTTAAAGATGTACAAGCAGAAGTTAAACTCGAACAAGTGCACTTTCGGGGTAAGGTCTGGTAAGCTGCTGGGTTTCGTCGTTAGTGATAAAGGTATTCAGGTGGATCCTGCCAAGGTAAAAGCTATACAGGAAATTCCAGCTCCCCAAACGGAAAAAGAAGTCAGAGGATTTTTGGGACGTCTAAACTATATTGCCCGATTCATTTCACATCTGACTGCTACTTGTGAGCCAATCTTCAAGCTGCTGAAGAAAGATCAAGTGGTCAGATGGAATGATGAATGTCAGGCCGCTTTCGAAAGGATCAAAGAATATCTCCAAGAGCCACCTATTCTAATGCCTCCAATTGAAGGGAGACCTTTGATATTATACTAGACAGTACTCGACAATTTAATGGGGTGCGTGCTGGGGCAGCATGACGAGTCTGGATGAAAAGAGCACGTTATTTACTACCTTAGCAAAAAGTTTACCGACTGTGAGACCCGATACTCACTGCTTGAGAAAACTTGCTGCACTTTGGCTAGGGCTGCTCGCCGGCTGAGACAGTATATGCTGACTCACACTACCCTATTGATATCAAAGATGGACCTAATCAAGTATATCTTCGAAAATCCTGCCTTGTCCAAAAGAATAGCAAGATGGCAGATGATCTTAACTGAGTATGACATCCAATACACAACCCAAAAAGCAATCAAGGGAAGTGTATTGGCAGATCATTTGGCGCATCAGGCCGTGGATGATTACCAGTCTATGAATTTCGAGTTTTCAGATGAGAACATCATGTTGGTGACTGACTGTGAAAAAACTGGACCGGATGAAGGACCTGAGGAAGGATCCCGATGGTCTATGTATTTCGATGGAGCTTCAAACATGTTGGGTAATGGAATTGGTTCCGTGATTATATCTCCTGAAGGATGTCATACTCCATTCACCGCCTGATTATGTTTTAACTGCACAAACAACATGGCGGAGTATGAAGCGTGTATCATGGGCCTTCGAGATGCTATTGACATAAGGATTAAATTCTTGAGTGTTTTTGGAGATTCCACTCTAGTGATCAGTCAGATCAAAGGCGAGTGGGATACGAAGCACCCAAATCTTATTCCTTACAAAGAGTATGTATTGACGTTGCTTCCACGCTTCGAGGAGATAACCTTTGAACATTTCCCCAGGGAGGAGAACCAGTTAGCGGACGCGCTAGCTACTATGTATTCTATGTTCAAGGTCAGGTGGGACAATGAAGCTCCCCAGATTACCATTGAGAGGTTGGAAGAACCCGCACATTTATGTGATATTGATACTGAAGAGGTAGTAGATAAACCCTGGTTTCATGAGGTAAAGAGGTATCTTGAGGCTCAGTAATATCCCGAGGGTGCATATGTTAATGATAAGAAGTTTCTGAGGAGGTTCGCAGCGAAGTTCTTCATCAGTAATGGTATCCTTTACAAGCATAACCATGATTCAACCTTACTGCGATGCATGCACAAGAACGAGGCAGAAAGAATCATGGCAGAGTTACATGAAGGTACTTTCAGGACTCATTCCAGTGGACATACCATGGCAAAGAAAATCCTACGGGCAGGATATTACTGGTCTACTATGGAAGCTGACTGTTATCAACATTCTCGGACCTGTCACAAGTGCCAAGTCTACGTTGATAAGGTGCATATACCTCCAGTTCCTCTGAACGTCTTGATGGCACCTTGTCCTTTTGCAATGCGGGGCATCGATATGATTGGCGAGATCAGACCAACTGCATCCAACGGGCATCGTTTCAGCCTGGTAGCAATTGATTACTTTATGAAGTGGGTTGAGGCAGCTTCGTTTGCTACAGTGACTAAGAACGTCGTGGCACAGTTTATTCGGCACAATTTGATCTGTCGATATGGTGTACCATAGAGGATCATTACGGACAATGGTACAAATCTCAACAATATGATGATCACCGAGCTCTGCAAACAGTTTAAGATACAACATCACAACTCTTCTCCTTACCGACCGAAGATGAATGGGGCTGTTGAAGCGGCTAATAAGAACATCAAGAAGATTGTGCAGAAGATGACGGTGACATACAAGGATTGGCACAAGATATTACCATTTGCTCTTCATGGGTACCGAACCTCAACGCGAACTTCAACAGGGGAAACACCCTACTCTTTGGTGTATGGTATGGAGGTAGTCTTACCCATTGAGGTACAGATACCCTCTCTTCGAATTATGAAGGATACAGGTTTGAGCGAGGACGATTGGATCCAGACCCGGCTTGATCAGCTGAACTTAATCGACGAAAAGAGACTTACTGCTATCTGTCATGGTCAGACGTATCAAAAGCGGATGATCAAGGCATTTAACAAGAAATTTAGACGAAGAGAGTATCAGGTTGGGGATCTGGTGATCAAACGCATCATACTACCACAAGGTGATCCCAGGGGCAAATGGACCCCTACGTACGAAGGGTCATTTGTGGTTAAGAACAATTTCTCAGGAGGAGCTATGATTCTAACCACCATGGATGGTGACGACCTTCCTCACCCAGTCAATGCAAACATAGTGAAAAAATACTATGCCTAATCAAAGACCCGCTAGGTTGACTGGCCTAGGCAAAAATAAGGGCTTCCCGGCGAACCAAAAGGGTTCGGGCAAAAGTAAGGGATGAAAATAAAATCTATACACCCGGCAAGTCGAAAACCTGAAAAGGCGGCTTGGGCAAAAAAAGGGTATCCCGGTGGACTGAAAACCCGAAAGGGCGGTCCAGGCAAAAATTAGGGATCAAAGCGTAACACTATGTCTCATTGGATCATCTTGCAACCAGACTTTGGTATCAACTATCAAGCTCGGACGGCACTAATCAGTCTGATCTACCTTCAACCAAGTAGCAAAGTGATGAGATGCTCAAAAGACATAAAGGCAATAGCAGAGTTGGAACCCAGTGGGATTGTTCACATAGTTGTTTTTCTTTAAATTGTATAATTTCTATCATTCAGCGGCGTTCTCTTACTAGGACGCAAGCCTCTTGTACAAAAACTCTTATTTACATGCCAACTTCAAAATCAATACAATTCATTTTCACAAAGAAATTTCAAATTGTTTTCCTTTTTCTGTTTTGTTTGCAAGAACGTCCAATGTTCATTTTTGATATATGCATTTGACAGTAATTGCTGCTCATAAATATTTACATGCGAAACAAAAGACGATTACTCGTAATATCAGGAACAGGGGCAAACAAGAAATGTCCAAGCTTTACAATTGCTTTGTCCACCAGGTATAGGGATAGATCTAGCTGGAGAATACAACTAAAGATACATTCACTCTCCGCAGAGCAAAAGGTATCTAAAAACAGTGATTCTCCTCAAGCAGAGTTTATCTATCACCAGCACTAGAAAATTATCCCCAGTAGAGTTTATTTCTTCCACAAGCAGAAACTCAATCCCCGACAAGTTTCATTATTGCCAACAACGGTAATTCATCCCCAGCCAAGGTTATTTCTCCAAATTAACAAATCCTCTAGCAGAGTATCTCTTCCCCACAAAGTCATTTTCCCGTCAGTTTATTCTCCAGCATGATTATTCTCAAATCATCTTCGGTCGTTATCCCCAGCGAGCGAAGCCCTTTTACTCTCCAGCAGCAATCCGGGATTTATTTTCCCCAGCTAGAGAACATCATAAAAACATTGCATGCCCATACATCTTGACATTCACATATGCATCATACAACACAATCTCATTTATTTTGAGAACATCATTGCTTGATACATATCATGAATTACATACGACTAACCTTTACCTTTCAGGAAAGATACAATCAAATTCTCACAAAGTTCAAGCTATGAAGCCCGGATCCGATCGGATAGTACCTTGATTTCTACATCATATTGTGAAGCCCGGAGAACGAACGAATAACAGTATTAAACACCGCGAAGCCTGGAATCGACCAGATAGTGGTTTATCTCTAAACTATGAAGCCCGGAGAACGACCAGATAATAGTTGAATCCCCAGCAAGCCGTGAAGCCCGGATTACGACCGGATAACAGCTCAGCAAGTTATTGTGAAGCCTGGATTACGACCAGATAGTAGTGCAAGACACCATGAAGCCTGGATTCGACCAGATAGTGGTATATCATAAGCACAAGCCGTGAAGCCCGGATTACGACCGGATAACAGATCAACAAGTTATTATGAAGCCTGGATTATGACCAGATAGCAATACAAATTTCTGTGAAGCCTGGATTACGACGAGATAACAGCCAAAGACACCGCGAAGCCTGGATTACGACCAGATAGTGGTATATCTTTAATACAAGTTATGAAGCCCAGATTCGACAGGATAGTATCTTGATTTCTCTAAACACCATGAAGCCTGGATTCGACCAGATAATGGTATGAGACACCGCGAAGCCTGGATTACGACCAGATAGCGGTAAAAAACACTGAAGCCTAGATTACAACCAAATAACAGTGAGGGACACTGTGAAGCTTGGATTACGACCAAATAGCAGTTCACCCGGCCAATTACTATGAAGCTCGGATTCGACCAGATACTAGTAGGCCCAAAGTCAAATGGAAGCCCGGATGCGACCGGATAACCACTTGATTTCTTCTGAAGCCTGGATTATGACCAGATAAGAAGTAAGGTATTGTGAATCCTGGATTACGACCAGATAGCAGTACAGAACACCATGAAGCCTGGACTCGATCAGATAATGGTATAAAGCATCGTGAAGCCTGGATTACGACCAGATAACAATAAAAGCACTAGAGCCTGGATTATGACCAGATAACAGTACAAGACACTGCGAAGCTTGGATTTCGACCAAATAGCAGTTTACCTGGACAATTACTAAGAAGCCTGGAGTCGACCGGATATTGGTGTGCCCTAAGTTCAAGTTGAAGCCCAGATGCGACAGGATAACAACTCATTTCCTTCTGAAGCCTGGACTACGACCAGATAAGAATTGAGAAATTGCGAAGCCTGGATTACAACTGGATAGCAAGTTTAATCTCATATCCTCAGTAAGTCACTGTAAAGCCTGGATTACGACCAGATAGTAGTCGGTCTTATCACTATGAAGCCTGGATTACAACCGGATAGTAGTTCATTTTCACCTCCTCAACTAAGAGACGATTCCCTAGTAGAATAACGGACAACCGAAGCTCCTAAAATTCTATTCCTCTCAAGACAGAGATCAGCATTCCCCAGCATAGTCTTCCTCAACAACAGGTATACTGGCTATCGCTAAGGAATCTCTCATGCGATCGATACTCCTTCAGATGGCATCTTTAAGCCCATATCCTATCATTCATTTCCAAATGGCATATGTAAGCCCATTCCCCAACATCACAAGACCAATACCACTGCATGCGAGTGCAAATTTCTGGGCACTCTAGTGTTCAATCATCTTCCACCTTCGGATCACGAAAGGCAAAAAAGCCAATCTACATCCTTAGGTTTAAGAAGATTGAACAGGGGCAGCTGTTGTACCCCAAAATTTTCCCTCCCATATTTCTCAAAACATTTCAAGGAAGATCCTTAAGTTGCTTCAGGAAGTCCAAGGGTTGACCAGACAAGCTCTCTCCTAAGGCAGTCTACCTCAAATTAGGGTTTCATGTTGCATCAAGATATTTGAGTCCAAGGGATCCAAAATGCTCACCATTGTCCTAATATGTTCTCAAGATCATCCATGTCAAGTTTCAAGCCTTGCAGAGGAAATTTGCTCAGTCAATTGCTCAAAAGCCTGAAAATCGACTGTGTTAGGGCAAAAGTCAATTGTGGCCTACATATAGTCAAACTTCAAGATTTTTGGTCAAAATCCTCATTTTGAAGTATTATTCATCATTTGATCAAGGGTTGATCAGGATTCATCAAGGATTGCTCATAATTCATCAAGAACCAAAAGTTGCTAAATTAGGATTTTGCAGGAAAAGTCACTACAAGAAAAATGATAGATTGGGACGGTTATTTTGGCTGATTACGACGGTTAAAACCGTCGCAATTTACAATCTACGACGGTAGAAGTACCGTCGCAGAATCGTGCGTCCCCAGCCTATTTCGCGACGGTTGCAAAAACTGTCACGCACAACAGATAGCGACGGTTATATACCGTCGTGAATTTGACTTTATTTTTTGTTTTTGTTGTTGTTTGCGACGGTTATTCTACCGCCGTAGGTTAGAAATTGCGGCGGTTTTAACCGTCGTAATCTGATTCATAAATTTCAAATAATATTTTTATTTAAATTATTATTTAGTAAAATAATTTTAAATATAATATTATTTTACTATAATATTTTACTATTATATTTAAATTATTATTTACTTTAATATTTTTTTATTTATAGTATTTTTATTTTATTTTCTATCACTTTTCAACATAATAAAGTTAATTACAATAAAAACATTTAATATCAAATAATCATCAATAATATCAAAAAAATGTGATCAAAGGTAAAAAGAAGTGCAAATTTTACCAATAAACAAGAAAAATTCAAATATCATCAAAGGCCAAATTTCATTTTAATATTTACATTGGTTTGCTACCACTTGAGAGAATTACAAAAAATGTTACAATATTCTACAAACTTGGTAAATATAGACGATAGAAATGTCTTCATTAGTGCTTGTAAATTCCTGGATTTTAGGAATCAGATTTAAACCTAGACCTTTCTCGACTAAGCTCATTGTGAGAGCTTCAAAAACTTGGTTGATGTCTACTTGCACCATCAGTCTTCTCTATGCCCTTGTGCGAGCTAAATCAATGCCTTCCATTACTCACCAAAGCTCAGCTACAACACTACTACATTTTCCATCACAGTAATCACACAAATTATCTGGAAGATTCAAGTGGTTTAGATATTGGTTGGTTTTGATTCCATTATGATATATCATCCACACAAAAACCCTTATTCTTTTAGTAACACTCAGATTTCAAATGCCTTTCCAATGATCCTCTATATCCTTGTTCTTGGTGGAGGTATTACAAGCATTATATCCAAAAACTTCCGACTGAACATGTTCCTTAAATGGCTTCAATTCCAATTTCCATCATCATTAATTAAGTCTGCAATTGTTGTATTCACATTATCTCCAATAGGCTAATTGATGAGATCTTGGAGTCTGATTCCAGGCCCGATTTAAGAATCTTCCCAAGCCCTGATATCTCCCATTATAAGATCACACAACTTGCTTGGAATGCCAACCTCAACTAGGACCTTATCCATAAAAATCTAACTGATCATGTCATATGCCTTAGCTAAATCTACTTTGATGGCAAAAAAGCTCTTCTTGCTTTAAGCTTGTGCATACTGTGGAGAATCTCTTGAGTCACCATTATATTATCATGAATATTCCTCCTAGGAATATAACCTGTTTGATTCAGATAAACAAATCTATCCATACAACTGTTCAATATGTTTATAATGATTTTGCTAAAAACTTTATATATAGAGTTACAAAGGGATATTGGCCTGAAGTGATGAACATATTGAGGGTTATCTACTTTAGGTATTAGGAAAAGATCTGAGCTATTTACCTCTGATATGTTAGCTGACTTGATGCATAACTCCTTGATGAAGGTACACACACTACCACCTACCAAATTTCAAGAGTTTTGATAAAAGCCTACACGGTATCCATCTGGACTTGGAGATTTCCAAGGAGCCATGTCATAAACATCATTCTTTATTTTCTCTTTCAACTCTTCATTCAACTGATCTAATATGCTTTCTTCCATGCTTGGAAAGCCACACTTGGTGTGTATCCAACCTGTAGTATCCACATCAGTTGTCTATAAGTTGAGGTAATTGTCCTTAAACATCTTCTTAATAGTGTCTTTGATTGCCTGCATGAGAATGTGATCATTTAAATGGAAACAACAGTTTGCCTTTGATTGCACAGTTTATATTGTGCTTCAAACTTTATTCAGAAAACCACATCAAAAAGGAAATTAGTGAATAACATCAGTTAACATACCCCGATTTCTGTCACAAACCGGCATGATGAACACCTGACCTGTGAAGCGCCATATGGATACATTAGCAATAGCGTACAACTCCCACACTTAACTTGCCCGACCTGATCAGCTGCAGGGAAGAAATGACCTATGATATAAATAGATTGCCACACAAAACGATAATGCATGCCGTATCATGTTTTTTACACAAGATTATTTGCAGCAGCAAGCACGCAACTACCAATAGCAGGACTGTTCTTCCCATCATGAAATTGTTTATGAAAGTATTTAATCAACCAGGTGCATAAAAGCTGAACTTAAAGTGCAAAGTTTCACAGAAAATACACGTTCAAGATAAAAAGAAGCAAAGAGAAAGTAAACTTGCCTTCAAACACAATGTTGACCGTTTGACAGCATGAACATTTGACATGTTTGGCACCTGATGGATACGAAAGCAGACGTCTACAAGAACCACAAACCATTTGAGCAAAACCTGTTAACACATATGTTTGGAAGATCATATCTCTCTAACCTATTGATCTCAGCATGCAGAGAATACACCCTGCAATAACTGTAGTAATTATTCATATTCACAAGTTCAATAACTCCAGTACTTTTACTTTGACATGATTGCAGCATAATCACCAAAGAAACCAGCAAAGTAATAAGTAAAACTCCAAGAGTGACAAGGGAAACAACGAAAATTGTTGCTGTAAAAGATGACATGTAGAATCCTGAATCTAGACCATAATGGCTAGATGTATCTGTGAAGACAAAAAGAAAAAAAGTTACTACTTGAAAGTGCTATTAATAGCAGTGTTTTAAAAACCTAACTAGACGGATTAAACCGTGAACCGTCGTGGCATACCGGAATTCCAAGCAAAACAAGCATAGCAAAAGTGATTTTACCTTACAGACAGCAAACATAAAAGTAGCACCGCAACAGAGCCTACAAAACGCAGATATGGTTAAACTCTAAGCCCATTCAACCACAATGTTCATGGGATTTTGGCATTCATAATCAGAAATACATGCCAACTGGTTCTTCTCATTAGGTAACTCATAAACTAGGTGACTTGATAGTTCCTTATATTCTTTGGGATAATTATGAGAATCTGAAGCAAGGTATTTTGATCTTGAGGTTGGTTTAGGAGAGAGCATGACAAAATATGTATGTAGGTTCTTATCATGTTTGAGTGAGGGTGTCTATTCTGGTGAATTTACAGATTGAGGTGGGGTGAGTTTTAGAGACATTCTCATCATACATGAGTTGGAAGAATCTAAGACATTATTAGAGACAAGGTTCAGAGGTATACCTGTGTCATTAACTTTTTCAACTTTTGGTGCAACATGTTCTTCTTCAATAATGGTTTCAAGGGCATGAGAAACAACTTCTTCTGACATGAGAACAACTTCAGCATCTGAAATTCCCTCAGCATCCTTCAGCACAACTTTTGCTATAGTTTTCCCTTCCACTCATTGCATATTTAGAATTGTGTGCCTGAACTGCAGATATCACCACTAATATCAAAAGATGAACATGCTAATAATATAACCGCAGTACATCCAACCAGGTCAGCAAAAGTAAATCCAAATAGAAAGAACTGTGGTGATTAAGATAACTGATAAGAGATGATTCATTGATTTTTGATTCACCTAGTTCAACAAAAGCATTAACAACAGATTTAAACCACCTAGTGTTGGTTGTGTTTGTTCCTCTAATCCTCTAAGCAAGTTTATGTGCAAACATATGCTGGATTTTATTGCAGTATTAAAAGCAAAATAGATAAGTATTTATGTGTTAGTGTATTCTATTCCACAATGCATCAGTATCTAATGCAAAGAACTCATTATGTCGCACGGAAAATAAGTGCCAAAATCCCCCTTGTATGTAGGAAAATATAAAAAGGACTTTACCTTCCCAAGCGCCTTAAGTTCTCGCCCGACGGGTTCCAAAAATTTCAAGTCAACTTCTATAGGCCAGACCTGTTCAAATAAGAAGCCGAGAAGAAAAATATTGAATTGTGCCTCTTTGCCAAAACTAAATATTTCTAAAGAGCACTAACCCAAAAGAGAAACATAAATATTAGAGAAAACCAAAACATAAACTACAAGGGGAAAACATGAAAACACATGATAATAGGAGGAAGAAAGATCAGCATTCATGAACATGGATCACTTCTGAAGTGCAAAACAGGACAAAGATCCTATGCTGCAAAAATGATCATCCATTTCATACGATGTATGCAAAATTTGACGTGACAAGAAAATTTGGACAATAAGTTGTTTCATTGTAACTACTAGCTAAAATAGAAAACAGAAAAATAAAACAATTTGTTAAACTAAATCGGTCACATTCTGAGAAGGAAATGCCACAAATTTGAGATGACAATGAAAAATCAAAATTAATATTAAGGTTACAGACATGTAGTCAGTACTTAACACCATTCCGTTTGCTCAATTAATCGGGAAAAAGTGGTTTAAACATAAACAAAAGAGTATCAAGAGTTATGATATGCAATGCTCAATCATGTCTTTGACCATCTCCATGGTTTTCACATAGGTGCACAGTTAGACTTCCAAATTGCAATGAAAGATTCAAAATATTATCATTGTGCTTCTTTAATCTTCTCAACGCCTCCTTACTAGAACAATGAATCTCAACCAAGTGTCATCAAACATTAACATCAATAATTGATTACAGAGTCCACCATAACAATTCTTCAACAAAAATAAATGTCCAGTTTCCATTTTAAAAGAGCCAAAAGCAATTCTATAAGAGTAAAATTGATTTTGACATGTTTGTTTTCTCAAAAGTGGAATTGATTTTGCTTCCAGAATTGATTCTAGCTGAAGCCAGGTCTTTTAGATTTTGAGTTTAAATGTGATTTTTACATGAAATTTATTGTTCAAGTCACTTTTACATTCAAGTGACTTTACATTCAAACATAAATCACTTTACATTCAACTCACTTTTAATCAAAATCAATTCACTCTGAATCAATTCTGGTCACCCAGAACCAAACACACACTAAATATACCCCAACAGAAAGCACAAGACACACAAGGTAAGAGTTAATTGACATAATTTAAGATAATTTGTGATAGAAAAGTTGAAGGAAGAAGGAAAAAGTACCTTGAGACCAAGTAGTTTAATGGGAGCACTTTGACCAGGTACTAAGCATTCAGGACCAGCTGCTTCCACTATAGCTCCATCACCCAAACCATTCCCTATAGGGTCTGGATGCTGGAAAAACCCAAAAAATTCAAACATAAAAAAGATGGTTTATGATTACGAAATGCAACAAAAAAGAAATAGAGTAGGAGAAAAAGAGAAACCCTCATGATGGAAATTGCATAATCGGAGAGAGGTGTGTGAGAAACGCGAAGAATAGGAGAGTGGTGAATTTTGGGTAATGGTTTCAGTGAAGATGATGAAACTCGCCATGGCACGTCGTCTTGAAAGGAAGTGTTCTTCGACATTATCTATTTTTCTACGCACTTCACAACTAACACATGTCATAGATGAAAGTAAGAGTGGCCGAAGATATCATCCAAGTTTTGGGTTTTTTTTTTTTTTTTGGATTTAGCCGACCAATTGAACCGATTTCGTGGTTTAAAACAACAATTTACTCGACAAGCTTTCTTATAAAGAGTATTATTACAGAAGAAGAATTAACAGAGGGGGGACTGAAGACAGAAAGGGGTCGATTACAATGAAGAAGAAAATCGAAAAAACGGACGAGAATACAGAGACAGAGGGAGAGAAAACAGAGAACTTGAAGAACGCGAAGAAGGAGATACCAGCGTTGTCGTTGAAGACGAAAAGAGAAAGAGCAATTAGGATTTAAACATCTAAAACCCTAATTGCTAATCACCGTAGCTTCGCCGCCGCTATTCCATTCGAACTCGCCAGAATTTACAAAGCAAGAGAGAAAGAAGATCAGAACAAATCGGACAGAAAGTCATAAAGCAATCGCGAAAGGGGTAAGATCTTTAGCTTTTTGTTTGTTTTTGGTGGTTGGGTTTTGATTGAGGGAGAACTGGGTTTGAAGGTTGGGGGTGAGAGGCTGCGCGGGAGAGAGATGAAGGGTTCACTGTAAAAATAAAATTGTAACAAGAATAATGAAATGAATAAGAGCTTTTTAAGAGTTTTTTAACTTTTTTACGGCGACGGGTGTTTTACCGTCGTGCCCATGAGAATTTTTAAAGGTTTTGGGTGCGACGGTTGTTTTACCGTCGTGAAATGAATTTTAGGACGGATAATTTTACCGTCGTGAAAGGTTTAAAGGTGCGACGGGTGCTTTACCGTCGTGATATGCCTTTTAGGACGGTTAATTTTACCGTCGTGACTAGTTGTTGGTGAAAAATCAATGTTAAAAGTGTTAAATGGGGGCCGACGGTTGTTTTACCGTCGTAATAATAATATTATGATGGTTAAATATACCGTCGCAAAATAAATATTAGGGACGGTTGGTGTCAACTGTCGTAAACACTGTCTCTATATGTCAATTACGACAGTTATCACATAACTGTCGCAATTTTTGTGTCGTTAAACACTAATTTTCTTGTAGTGAGTCAACTCAAATTTGACCAAGCATAACTTTCTCATAATTTATGATAAATGACCCATCCAAAGCTCATTTTTAAGAGGATGCAATGCTATAAAGTCCATCTTCAGCTCCCAAGTTCAAAATATGCACTCACAAGAAGTTATGAATTTGGACATTATAGGTCATTTTGAAAAGTCAACAAAAACACCTTTTTTGTCAAAGCTTCATACATGGACATGGAATACCAAATTGAGATGAGACTAAAAGGGTTGCTTAAAGGACATCTGAAGCGTTCTAAAAAGTACAATAACACCTTCAAAGAGTCAAAATTGAGGAAGTTATGCATTGGTGAAGTTGACCTTTTTTGCAAAATTGTCAAAAGTCAACTATGCCTCAAATTGCAATTTTTGCTAAATGGGCCCAATCTTTTGCACTTGTTTTGAGTTGGTAGCATGGTGTGATCGGTGGATCTGGAACTGACTGTTTAAAGTCGGTTCGCGAAATGTCGCGGAAGCAAGAGTCGCCACCGTCTTTTATTTTCTCCAACATGGACAGGACAAAAGCACAGAAAAATTCCTTATAGAGATTGCTCTCGGTTCGGGATGTAGATTATAGAAAGGGAAGGTGTTAGCACCCTTTCTATCCATGGTTATCCATGGGTTCTTAGATACTTGCTCATTTGTGTTTTCAAAAAGGTTTGTTTGCTTTTCAACTGTGGGTTTTAAAAAGTTTCTTTGAAAATTTCAGTTCGACTCTTGTATCGGTTCTCAAGAGTGTTTGAAAAATTGCTTTCGAAAGCTTTTTGAAAATGTGTTGGTGTGAAAAGTATTTTTGATTTGTTTTGTTTTGAATTAGAGCAAGTATCCACGAGTCGTCTACCTACCCTAAGGAATTCGTCTGTGTAGATGTCCTTTAAAGTAGTGCCATCCCACCATTGAGAGGTAGGTAGCACCACCGTTGGAGGTGTTCGGGTCAATTCGAGGTTCGGGACATGGTGATCACCAGAGCAATGGGAAGACACCTTAGAAGCTACCCTCATGCCAGGTTCCCGGATCATGAGGACTTACTAAGACATCCTCTACTCGACGATCACCTTTCGAAAGGCAAGGCAACAGTGAGGCGTACCCTAGGGGTGGTGTGTGATTTGTGTGTCAGATTCGTTTGCATTTATCTTGTTCATGTTATTGGTGATCTACGCTTGTTTTTATTTATTGTCATTCATTCTTGCATGCATTTATTTAATAGTTAAAAGTGCGAAGAAGATAAAAGTTCTAAAGCTATTACAAAAGGCGCGAGTCCATATCGCCAAAATTTCCAGGACCCGATTTGACAGAAAATAAAGAAATAATGAAAAGGAAAGTGCGAGAAAGTAATTTACAAGGCCTTGGGAGAGATACATAAATATTACACGAGAAAGAAATAAACACGCGAATTAAATAAGAATTAAAAGGAGGGCGTTGGACCCTTTTTGTAAAATTAACTTAAATGATGAAATTAATTAATTAAGAAAAGAAAAGAAATTGTTTTTGGTATTTTTTGGTATTTTTTGATTTTAATGAAAAAGAATTAATTAAAATAAAATGCTAACCCTAATTCTAGTTGTTTTTAATTTATTAAGAAAAGATTAAATTTTAACCTAATATTAACCCTAATTAATTTACATGCAATTTTAACTTATAAAAGTAAATAATATTAAATATTTAATTATTATGAAAGAAAAGAAAAAAAAGGATAAAAATTATTATAAACCCTAATTCTACCAATTTTAGGTTTTTATTAAAAAAATGTTAAGATTAAACCCTAAATTAAAACTAAGTGAATTAATGCAATTTATTTACAAAAAATACTAAAATAAAAATATTTATTATTTTTTATCTTTTCTGATTTTTTGGTGTTTTTTATATATTATGAAAATAATTGAATTAACAGAATTAATTAAAAAGAATAATAATTGAAAATAAAAAAAAGAATAAAAAGAAAAATATTGCAAACCTCAGGGGGGTGTTGTCCCCAGCTGTGAGGTAAATCTTTAGCAATTTAGGCCCACTGAGCTTCAGGCCTGGCTGACTTTTCCACTAGTGTACCCAAGCATTGACTCACGTGTACTATACTCTCCAAATCTGTGCCCTTGAATTGATGAAATTGAACGCGTGGACGGCTTGATGGAGGGATGTATGATGGTCCACAACGTTGAAACTGTATGTGGATATAGAATGAAAAACAATATGAAAGGGGGTGGGGACCTGGGGCTCGAACCCAGGTCCTAGAAGTCAACAAGATGCTTGCTTGCCACTGAGCCATGTTATGCGTTTTGTATATATGATAATTAACAAATAATATAAAATAAACAAGCGTTAGTGGGGCGCTTTTCGCGCGAAATTTGAACCAGCCAATCAACTGATGCCACAAGATCATCTTCCTCGTTGATTTATTTTTCCTGAAACATAAAAACAATTAGCAACGGTTTTCTAAACGTTCCCATAGGCACCTTTCTGCAAAATAACGAATAGCCCCTGGGGCCTCATAAATTAGGCGCGAGGCATCTAATCTTTTCGTCCAAGCATGCTGAACATGGTCATGGCACTGAGGTCCCCTAATTTTACTTTGACTGGGAAACCCCAATTCACAGTTCTGCAAACCCTAAAATACGACCATGGTAGATTCGCATAGAGGTGATAAAAACACAATTAAGCAATTGGGTTAGCTTCAGAATCTTATAATGAACACAAATCAAGCATCAAAAATTATGAAAAGTGTATGAATCGAGATGCAAGAGCATGAAATTTTTTCTGGACAGGGCATGTTCGTTTTACCAATTCTTGATGTTAGGATGAACGATTTTGATTGGAAATCCTTCCTTGAAGCTTCAAGAAGGTGATGGCACTAGTCTCTTTGCTTGAATCGTCCTCTAACCTTGTTTTCAGTTTTGAATTTTTCAACCAAAAACTCAAGTTTTGTGCTTGGTCTGTAGCGCAGCTTTTTGGTTAGGAGGCATTAGGTCTTGCTTCTGTATGTATAGGAGAGTAATTTAGGTCAAAAATCTGATCAAAAGAATCAAGGAATTGATTATGCAATATTTGATTTTCAAGCCATTATTTTGCAATGTTTTTCACATGCTTTTGCTACCAAATCATGACCAATTCAATTAATTCTTTCTAAATTTGGTTTGGCACGAAATCTTGAGCATATATCATGCATAAAAAGATTTAAAACCTAGGTTTAGTATTTTTCATGTATTTATTTTAATTTAAATGAATTATTAATAATAAAAATCCAAATAAATAAATAAAAATGAAGAAAAACTTCCCTTTAGGCCAAGTGGTCGTGCACATGACTTGGATGATGAATTGTGGAAGAAAAAGAGGCCCATTAGCAATTTTAGGTCATTTGAAGTAATGTTGACTTTTCAAAATATCCAAAAATTTCCCAACTTCCACAAGGCATAACTTGCTCAATTTTTAGAATTTTTTTTATTAATAACCAAGTATTAAAAAAATATTTCGCAAAAAACCGGGTTTCGGAAAAAATTACGCAAATAACCATGTTTGAGATGGCTCCATAAAGGAGGAGCCATCTCATTTGGCGCATCCTCCTATTTTTATAAGGGAGGCGCCATCTCATTTGGCGCCTAAGGGCAAATGGCAAGCCCTAAGCCAAATGAGATGGCGCCTATGAGGAAAATTAGGTCAAAAAAAAATTTTTTTTTCCTTTCCTGCGCGTTGCGTATTAGACAGAGATAACCAAAATTGATTTTTTATTTGAAAAAAAATAATTACATTCAACTGTTTTACATTTAAATAACAGTAAAAAAATAGATACAAAAAATACTGGAAAAAAAAAAGATACATCAATGATCCCCAGGAACCCGGTAATGACCCCCAGTTCCGCATCCCCGTCCTCGCCTTTCTCTTGCTGGGTGCCGTCTCGTTTCCTGTTGCGGCAAGGTCGATGGCCCAGCGAAGTCAATGCGATCCGAATCCATAAAATCAGTAAGATCTCCATATCTCGAAGATCCGCTCTGGTACAGTCGGTTACCCATGCCCTCGAAGTTTGGTCGTGTTGGCGGTGGGTGGGGTTCCATGGTTGGTCGGTAGCATTGGTCGTCTGAGTATGGGGGTAGAAAGGAAATGGATCTTGGGGTGTTTGGTACTGTGGATGTTGGGTTGTTTGGTGATATGGTGGTTGATGGTAGGTTTGGTCGGGTTGGTCGTAATCTTCTGACATTCCCATATCAGGGCTAAGGCTGGATGTTGAGGGCCCCATATTGGGATATGTGGAAGACTGAAATTGTGTATGGGGTATGTGGGTTTGCTGGTATTGGGGTTGGTATTGTGGTTGGGTTTGAGGCATATCTGGGTATTGGTAGTTTGGCGGTGACTGTGGTTGGTAGTACGGCATTTGGTTGTAGTTGTGTTGTGGTGGGGAATGTGGTTGTGTGTTTGTTGGTCTGTTTCTTCTTGGGGTGGGTTTGAGGTTGAAGGATTTTGGGTTTGTTGGTGGGGAATCGAGGGTTGTGCCCATTGTGTGCGTGGGTCAACCAAGTACCTCGGATGAGACACGTGCATATCTGGGTTACTAATCGACCTGTACCACGACATATATTGATCGGTGTGTCGCATGTTACCTTGAGTAAGGAAAACAGGGGATTGCAAGATGTAGCGGTGACGCCTTTGCCACATTTTACACCATTCTGGAGCAAAGTCTTTCCAGTTGGTTAGATTCCACTGGGCGTCGACCCTTTTTAGATGCCAGGGGGACAAATCTGTTGGGTCACTTGGTATCTCTTGGATCATTCCGAACTGCATCTTCACGCGGTCGCTGTGGTGCATCTCCACAATGTTGAACCGAATGAGTGCAGTCTTTGCAGTCCAAGTTGCTGCATCCTCTGGATTTGGAGAATGGTCCAAACCCAAATATGGTCTCCAGACGAACTGCGATAAAATTTAAATCAGGTAAGCGCAAAAGTAATGTATAAATAAATAAAATGAACAAAAGTTAAAAGCTACGACTTACGTCATATGGGCCTAGGTGATCCAACAGATTCCGGTAGAGTGCGACATTGAATCTGGGATTCTTGCCGTAATCCATACCCCTCACGCAGTACCTATAGGAAATGAGAAACATGTTATTTTTAGCATATATTTTGGAAAGAGAAGAATAGTTATAAATGCTATAACTTAATGACTTACTTTGTTGCGTAAGGGAAACCAAAAGTGTTGTTGTTGATGGGGTTTAAGGACTCCATCCTCCACCAACCCCAGGCTTGTAGTAAAAATGCGCACCCATAAAATGTACATTTTTCCTTGACTGCGTTTTTGCACAAGGAACTGTACAGGTGGGCTAATACTGCAGAACCCCAACTAAATTTTCTAGTTTTATCAAAATTGGTTAGTAAATGTAAGTACATGAAATTTACACTATTTCCCGTACTTTCGGGAAATAAAAAAGTACCAAAAAGTATCATAATATACGTTCGGGCTTTTACTACTCGGTCATTTTCTGAGGAATTTTCATTTAATTCCATACTTGCATAATGCCGTTTCAGGTCAGTGAGTAGTATTCCCTGCCCTCTTGCTCCACCACCTTCTACCATGTCCCTACCCAACAGTTCTTCACACTGTGAGTTGGGTTGTTGAACCGACCCGTTCACCGCTTTACCGTCAATAGGGAGGCCCAGTAGCATGTAGACATCTTCGAGAGTGATGGTACATTCACCTATTGGTAGGTGAAATGTATGGGTCTCCGGTCTCCACCTCTCCAACATTGCAAGGATGAATTTGGAGTCAATGGTGCAGTTGGAGATCTTTATCACGTGTCCAAAACCTGCATATTCCAGATAAGGGACGATAAAAGGGTCGGGGGCCAGGTATTTGTGCGAACGGATTCTGAATCTTTGTGTATCCTGAGATCATAATTAAACAAGAGTAAGATTAATTAAGATGAACAACACGTTTTTTAAAGTATGAAAAATGTATAACCAAAGAAGAGACTTACAAATGCAGCAATGTTTTCCCTTGTGCCTCTGTGAGTATCTCCCATTGTTAGAAGGGCCATTCTTCAGAACGCTTGAGTGAATGAAAGACTTAGGAAGAAATAAGGAGTATGATAGACTTAAGAAATATTTCGTAGCAGAGAGTGAGAGAGTGAGAGTTGTGTGGGTGTGAGATATGTTTCATAAGGTATGTATTTATAGGCAACTAATTCTGATGTAGTGGTTGCATGCATGCGAGGTGTCACATTTGCATGCTTAGGGAGTTACACATATGCATGCATGCATTTACAAATAATGTAAGGTGTCACTCTTGCAGGCTAGGTGGCAGCCTTTGGGATGCCTTTCTCTGTTGCATGCAAGGCCATTGGAGCTGACGGGTGGCAGGCTTAGACAAAACATTAATGTGTGTATTATAGGGCCAGGCTAGGTGGCAGCATAAGCCCATGCATGTAATACGATTGGACAGTAAGGGAGGCGCCATCTCACTTGGCGAAATAGTACAAAAATGAATGTTGTCGCCACCCCATTTGGCGAATAAGAGGTGTCACGTTTTACAGCATTGTCTCAGGCTACGTGACAGCCTTTGGGATGCCTTTCTCTGTTGCATGCAAGGCCATTGGAGCTGACGGGTGGCAGGCTTAGACAAAACATTAATGTGTGTATTATAGGGCCAGGCTAGGTGGCAGCATAAGCCCATGCATGTAATACGATTGGACAGTAAGGGAGGCGCCATCTCACTTGGCGAAATAGTACAAAAATGAATGTTGTCGCCACCCCATTTGGCGAATAAGAGGTGTCACGTTTTACAGCATTGTCTCAGGCTACGTGACAGCCTTTGGGATGCCTTTCTCTGTTGCATGCAAGGCCATTGGAGCTGACGGGTGGCAGGCTTAGACAAAACATTAATGTGTGTATTATAGGGCCAGGCTAGGTGGCAGCATAAGCCCATGCATGTAATACGATTGGACAGTAAGGGAGGCGCCATCTCACTTGGCGAAATAGTACAAAAATGAATGTTGTCGCCACCCCATTTGGCGAATAAGAGGTGTCACGTTTTACAGCATTGTCTCAGGCTACGTGACAGCCTTTGGGATTCCTTTCTCTGTTGCATGCAAGGCTATTGGAGTAGACGGGTGGCAGGCTTAGACAAAACTTTTATGTGTGAAGAATAGGGCCAGGCTAGGTGGCAGCATAAGCCCATGCATGTAATATTATTGGACAGTAAGGGAGGCGCCATCTCACTTGGCGAAATAGTACAAAAATGAATGTTGTCGCCACCCCATTTGGCGAATAAGAGGTGTCACGTTTTACAGCATTGTCTCAGGCTACGTGACAGCCTTTGGGATTCCTTTCTCTGTTGCATGCAAGGCTATTGGAGTAGACGGGTGGCAGGCTTAGACAAAACTTTTATGTGTGAAGAATAGGGCCAGGCTAGGTGGCAGCATAAGCCCATGCATGTAATACGATTGGCAGCCTTGGGGGGTTGCATCACTTACTTAATTGAAATATTTTGCCTTAGGTTGAACATAACATAAACTGTAAAATTTTCCAACCTTCGAATCAGTCATCTAACCTTCAAACATTCCAGCATTCATACCTTCATATAATCAATAAACCCAAAACATTCCCACCTTCATACCTAAAACAATTCTACACAATAGCCTCTTCACCACAATTTGTTGTCAAAGCACATTTCAACGGTGAGACATACATGTGTCCCACAGTTGGGTTTTTGTTTAGAAACACCGACAATGTCCGATTTCTCTTAAACGGGAAAGCAAATTTCTCCTACTTTAAGAAAAGATTGGAGGCCAAACTTGAACGAGGCCCTATATCCCAAATATTTTATCAGAGTCCAGTCTTTTTTGGAAACAACCAAGTCATATTTTATAAGGTTGCAATTCAAGATGACGAGGATTTCCAGAACATGATTTCCAGCCATGTCTATTCTGGAAACGACTCTATTGAGTTGTACGTTCTGTTTCAAGAGCCTCCGGTGACACAGGAGGTAGAGCCTCCGGTGTTACAGGAGGTTGATCCTTTGGAGAATGAGCAAGCCGAGGTGGATGCAGTTGATGATGAAGAAGAAGATAACGAGTTAGAGTTCGATGAAATGGTGAACGACGATTCTGACGATGATGGCATCCCAAGTATTCCTACCGACAAAATCTACACACCACCTACGCACATGACAAACTTCAACATGGGCGGAGATGAACCTTCTACGGACTTGTTTTTCCAACCGTATATGCAATCAGATGAAAATTTAAAAGAGAAGGACAAGTTTCGTAATAGAGAGGAATGCATAAGGGCCATCAAAAAATTTCACATGCTCAACTCGGTTGATTATAAGGTGGATCGTGTAAACCCGGAAAGGTACAAGATCAAGTGTGTCCACCCTGACTGCATGTTCAAGCTGACCGCTTCATACAGACTAAGGGGTGACTGCTGGGTCATAGGTTCCATGACAACCCATACTTGTGTAAGTTCCACTCAATCACAAGACCACCGAAAACTCAACCATGATCTAATCTGTCAAGAAATCCTACCCCTGGTGAGCAACGACCCTTCTTTGAAGGTGAAAACAATCATCTCCCACATCACCACAGTTTTTAACTACACTCCGTCTTACCGTAAGGCGTGGTTAGCAAAGACTAAGGCGATTGAAAGGGTGTATGGAAACTGGGAGGAGTCATACCGAGAACTTCCCCGCTACCTCAATGCACTAAAGACATATTCTCCAGGTAGTGTTTATGTTCTGGAAACATTACCCGCTTACGCCCAAGATGGTAGTGTTCTACATGGCAACGGAATATTCAGTCGCGTCTTTTGGGCATTTCAACCATGCATCGCAGGGTTTGCATCATGTAAACCAATTCTACAAATAGACGGGACTTGGTTGTATGGCAAGTACAAAGGCACTCTTTTGATGGCAGTTGCACAAGATGGCAACAATAACATTTTCCCCGTTGCGTTTGCCCTTGTCGAGGGGGAGACTGGTGGTGCTTGGAGCTTTTTCCTGAAAAATCTTCGTACACACGTGGCTCCTCAACCGGATCTATGTTTGATCTCGGACAGACATGCCTCTATTGAAAGTGCCTATAATAATCCGGCAAATGGTTGGCATGACCCTCCTTCTACGCATGTCTATTGCATCAGGCATATCGTCCAGAATTTCTCGAGGGAGGTCAAGGACAAAACATTGCGGAAAGCGGTGATGAATGCGGGATACGCACTGACACAGCCCACATTCAAATATTACCGCAACGAGATCCGTTTGTCTAACCCAGAAGCCGGTACGTGGATCGACAACATACCGGTCGAAAAGTGGACTAGGTCATACGACAATGGCCAAAGATGGGGGCATATGACAACAAATCTTATTGAATCAATGAATGGGGTATTCAAGGGCATACGAAACCTCCCCATCACTGCCTTGGTGAAATCCACGTATTTTAGGATGGCTGCGTTATTTGCCAAAAGAGGTGAAATGTGGTATTCGGTCTTGCAATCAGGACAACTGTGGAGTGAAAGCTGTATGAAATACATTAAGGCTGAAAGTGCAAAAGCCAACACTCACATGGTTACACGGTTTGACCGCCATAGCCACAACTTCATTGTGAAAGAGACAATTGACCACAATGAAGGCCTGGCAAGACAGGAATACAGGGTCATTTTACCTTCTCAATGGTGCGATTGTGGCAGGTTTCAAGCTTTTCGTATGCCTTGCTCTCATGTCATTGCCGCTTGTGCGCATACCCATCAAGACGCGCTTCAACTGCTATCAAACGTTTATAAATCTGAAACGTTGCTAACTGTTTACAACAACAACTTTCCTTTGGTGGCAAAACCGGACTATTGGCCTGAATACAGCGGTGATATAGTTTGGAACAATGACCAAATGCGAAGGAACAAGAAGGGTCGTCCCAAAAGCAGGCGCATAACAACAGAAATGGACGATCTTGACAGGTTGGAAAGAAAGTGTGGTTTATGCCGTCAGGTCGGACACAATCGCAAAAACTATCCGAATCGGGCGTCTGGCTCGACCACATAAATTTTGTAATACAATAAATCTTTTCAATATTTGTGTTGTAAACTTTATGGGTTTTCCGTTAATAAAACTGTTCACACAATTTAAGAAATTCAATATAGGAAATTAAATTAGGGTTTTCGCGTACAACAATGATTAACGATAATCAATCTAGGAAATTAAATTAGGGTTTTCGCGTACAACAATGATTAACGATAATCAATCTAGGAAATTACAACTGTTAACACAATTTCATCTGACCCATGCATCATCAGCATTACATCACTGTCTGTTTTGACTTCCTCCAACCACACATTAGGTCTTCCTGTCGCATGCGAGGTTGTTGTTCGTTTTCGCTGGATCCTTCGAATTTTTTCCCCCTCGGCGATGTCTCCATCTAGCCACCGCATCAACTCCCGCTTCAGACGCTCCATGGAGTGAATGTGCCAGAATTTCATTTTCATCGCGGGTTTCGTGGCGGAGAATATAACGTAACCATCTCTGCTAAAAATCATAGGCGACGTCATTACGTAAATAAGGGAGTACGAAATAAAAATACAGTGCGAGAAAGTGTGAGAAATTTCAAAGAAACGGACGAATTATTTATAAAACGGCAAAAAACCCTAGTTTTGCCCTAGGCGCCAAGTGAGATGGCGCCTCCTCTCCTTTTTAAGGAGCATGCGCCATCTCACTTGGCTAAAAGCCAATGGAGGCGCCAAGTGAGATGGCGCCTAGGGCAAAACCCTAGGTGCATGCGCCAAATGACTTGGCTCCTCCTTTGTGGAGCCATCTCAAACATGGTTATTTGCGTAATTTTTTCCGAAACCCGGTTATTTGCGAAATATTTTTTTAATACTTGGTTATTAATAAAAAAAATTCCAATTTTTAAGCTTTGCTCATGTTCTTGGACATTTTGGAAAGGTCTTTTAGTCCTATAACCAATTCCTTTGGTCCCATGTCATTTTGATTTACCAATCTCATGTTATGGCCTTTGACTTAAAGTCCCTTTTTGTTGACTTTTGAAAATGACCTATAATGTTGAAATTGATAACTTTTTGTGAGAGCATTTCTTGGACCTGGAGTGTGAAGAGGAGTTGTTGGAAATGTCTTTCTCTTCAAAATGAGCTTTGGATGGAATTTTTATGATAATCCATGTGAAAGTTATGCCCTGGTCAATTTACAGTTGACTTTTTCAGCTGTCCAAATAAGGAAACTTTTGCATCTTGATGATTTTTGAGCCTAGCTTTGAGAATCATGATCAAGCATTGATCAAATGATGTTTGTGGCTTCAAAATGAGATGTTGACCAAAAATTTGAACTTTTGACTGTCAAATGACCATTTTGCCCCTATAGTTGACTGTAGTGCAATTAGGGTTTTGACTGTGCAATTTTGTGCTGAAAGTCTTGAAACTTGGTATGAGGATGCTTGACCATATTTATAGGCATGTGGGACTTGATTGGACCCTTGGAAACTTCATTTTCTTGATCAGAACCAAAAACCCTAATTTTGACTGTTTAGGAGACCCTTGACTGTACAACCCTTAGGGAGATTTTGAAGCTTGACTTGGCAATTTCTTGAAGAATATGGGAGGGCAAATTTTGGGGTACAACAGTTGCCCCTGTTCAATCTTCTTAGACCTGAGGATGCAGATTGGCTGACGTGCCTTTCGTAATCCGAAAGTGGAAGATGATTGAACACTAGAGTGCCCAGAAATTTGCGCTCACATAGTAGCAGTGTGATGATGGAATGGGCTTATAGATTCCATTTAGAGATTGATGAATAGGATGATGGGCTTATAGATGCCATCTGGATGTTGATCGCGTGAGAGATTCTTTAGCGAGAACTTGCGTACCTGCGAAAGAAAAATGAGTACCTGACATGTTGCAGGATCTGGTCTTCAGATGCTCTGTGTAGATATGTCCTGACTGATTACAGGAATCAGATCTTCGAATTATTCAGACGTGCCCTGGCGAGATACAGGAATCGAGTCTGGTAATGTTAGTCTTCAACGGATACACCCTGGCAAGATTCAGGTATCGGATCCTCGAACTCTTCAAACACACCCTAGCAAGATACAGGAATCGGATCTGGTAATGCTAGTCTTCAACGGATACACCCTGGCAAGATTCAGGTATCGGATCCTTGAACTCTTCAGACACACCCTGGAAAGATACAGGAATCGGATCTGGTAATGCTAGTCTTCAACGGATACACCCTGGCAAGATTCAGGTATCGGATCCTCGAACTCTTCAGACACACCCTGGCAAGATACAGGAATCAGATCTGGTAATGCTAGTCTTCAATGGATACACCCTGGCAAGATTCAGGCATCGGACCCTCGAACTCTTCAGACACGCCCTGGCAAGATACAGGAATCGGATCTGGTAATGTTAGTCTTCAATGGATACACCCTGGCAAGATTCAGGTATCGGATCCTCGAACTCTTCAGACACACCCTGGCAAGATACAGGAATCGGATCTGGTAATGTTAGTCTTCAACAGATACACCCTGGCAAGATTCAGGTATCGGATCCTCGAACTCTTCAGACACACCCTGGCAAGATACAGGAATCGGATCTGGTAATGCTAGTCTTCAACGGATACACCCTGGCAAGATTCAGGTATCGGATCCTCGAACTCTTCAGACACACCCTGGCAAGATACAGGAATCGGATCTGGTAATGCTAGTCTTCAACGGATACACCCTGGCAAGATACAAGAATCGGATCTGGTAATGCTAGTCTTCAACGGATACACCCTGGCAAGATTCAGGTATCGGATCCTCAAACTCTTCAGACACACCCTGGCAAGATACAGGAATCGGATCTGGTAATGCTAGTCTTCAACGGATACACCCTGGCAAGATTCAGGCATCGGACCCTCGAACTCTTCAGACACACCCTGGCAAGATACAGGAATCGGATCTGGTAATGCTAGTCTTCAACGGATACACCCTGGCAAGATTCAGGCATCGGATCCTCGAACTCTTCAGACACACCCTGGCAAGATACAGGAATCGGATCTGGTAATGCTAGTCTTCAACGGATACACCCTGGCAAGATTCAGGTATCGGATCCTCGAACTCTTCAGACACACCCTGGCAAGATTCAGGAATCGGATCTGGTAATTGGTCGTCAACAGATACACCCTGGCAAGATTCAGGAATCGAACCTTTAGTTGCAACCATTGATGGTAATCAATTTTGTACTTTTGTCCTGAAAAGACAAGCGTTAGTTGTATGCGATGTCATGTGGTACAACATGCGAGATGCTCTCTGAATACGTGAGATTGTATGTTCATGATGCGTATATGCATGCTATAATGTATGAAGATGTTTATGAATGTATTTTTCGTTTAGGAAAGTAAATCCTTGACGGGTGTCGGGAAGTCACTCCTGGGCTGATGCTGAAGAATGGATTTTGCTTCCGCTGGGGATGATAATTGCAAGGATACCGGTTGGGAGAAGATAACTCCGTTGGGGAATAAACTTGGCGAATGGAATAACTCTGCAGGGAGGAAAGTACTCTGACGATCTTGCTGGGAAGCAATACTCTGTGGGGAGAAAAGTACTCTGACGATCTTGCTGGGAAGCAATACTCTGTGGGGAGAGAGATACTTCGCTGAGTTGTTGACAATAACTTGCTGGGGATACCTTTGCTGTGCTGGAAGTGCTGATAGACTTTGCTAGGGATAAGAAGACTCCGTCGAGGACGCTCTTTCCGTGGCTTTTGGCTGAGGATAACCCAGTTATATCCTGGTGAGGAAATAACTCTTTGAATAAAGCCAGACGACGCGTTCGTGTTCTGCGAGGATAAGCTTCCAGAATCTACTGGGGATAAGCTTACTGCTTGGGGAGATGAATTCCATTTTTCCTGGGGAAACTGGATTGGACTCTCCTGGGGAAGTTTTGAACTGCGGGGGAAGTGATTCCTTTGAATGTTTGATATACCGTCGGGGAACAATCTTTAGACCAAGACTGTCGGGGATGCTTGTTAAGAATGTATGTATATTGCTGCTGGGGAATGTTGAGATCTGCTGGAGGATACTCAACTTCCTTAAGGTTTGATAATATAGCTTGGAGAGAGTGTACTGACTTGCTGGCTCACTCTCTGGGGAATTAAGACGTACTGGTTATGTTTTTTAGCTGAACCTACCTTGGTACCTTGGAGGACAGAACAGTTAGATTGCTCAGACAACTCTTTATTGCCCCTGTTTCTAATGTTACCTGTAATTAATCCTTTGTTTCGTATGCAAATATTCATGAGTTAGCAAATTATTGTCAATGCATATATCACAAATTGAACCTTGGACGTTCTTCGCAAAACAAACAGAAAAAGAAAAACAATTGGCACTTTTTAACTGAAAAGTATATTTGTATTGATTTTTGAATGGCCTGAAAATAGGCGTTTTGTGTACAAGAGGCTGACGTCCTAGTAAGAGAACGCCGCCGAACAAAAGAGTTTATACAAATTTTGTACAAAAGAAAATAAAACAGCTGTGTGAAATGAATGATCCCACTGGGTTTCAACTCTGCTATTGTCTTTATAACTCCGAGCGTCTCATCACTTGATGACCTTGGTTGAAGGTGAAGCTGACTGATCGATGCCGTCTGAACTTGATATAGATACCGGATTTCTGGATGCGAAGTGATCCAATGAGACATAGTATTACGCTTTTATCCCTAACTTTTGCCTGGACCGCCCTTTCGGGTTTTCAGTCCACCGGGATACCCCTTTTTGCCCAGCCGCCTTTTCAGGTTTTCGACTTGCCGGGTGTACAAATTTTTCCATTTCATCCCTTCATTTTGCCCGAACCCTTTTGGTTCGCCGGGAAGCCCTAATTTTTGCCTAGGCATGTCAGCCTAGCGGGTCTTTTTCATGCGTAGTATCTTTTTACTATGTCTGCATTGGCGGGGTGAGGAAGGTCGTCACCATCCATGTTGGTTAGAATCATGGCTCCTCCTGAGAACACATGCTTAACCACAAATGGCCCTTCGTACGTAGGGGTCCATTTTCCCCTTGGATAACTCTGAGGAAGGATGATTCGTTTGACTACCAGATCCCCAACTTGATATTCTTGTGGTCTGACCTTTTTGTTAAATGCCCTGATCATTCGTTTCTGGTACGTCTGACCATGGCAGATAGCAGCAAGTCTCTTTTCATCAATAAGGTTGAGCTGATCAAGTCGTGTCTGGATCCAATCATCCTCGTTCAGATTTGCATCCTTCATTATCCGGAGAGAGGGTATTTGCACTTCGATCGGTAAGACTGCCTCCATACCATAAACCAGAGAGAAAGGAGTTGCCCCGGTCGACGTCCTGGCTGAGGTACGATACCCATGTAGAGCGAACGGTAACATCTCGTGCCAATCTTTATAAGTCACTGTCATCTTCTGCACGATTTTCTTGATATTTTTATTTGCTGCTTCTACAGCCCCATTCATCTTCGGTCTGTAAGGAGAAGAATTGTGGTGCTGTATTTTGAACTGCTCGCAGAGCTCAATGATCATCTTATTATTCAGGTTAGTACCGTTGTCTGTAATAATTCTCTCAGGGACGCCGTATCGACAGATCAGGTTATGCCGAATGAACCGTGCCACAACAGTCTTGGTTACCGTAGCATAGGAAGCTGCTTCAACCCACTTTGTAAAATAATCAATTGCCACTAGGATGAAACGATACCCATTGGATGCCGTAGGTTTAATCTCACCAATCATGTCTATGCCCCACATTGCAAACGGCCAAGGCGCAGTCAGAACATTCAGAGGAACTGGAGGAACATGCACCTTGTCTGCATAAATCTGGCACTTATGGCATGTCCTGGAATGTTGGTAGCAGTCAGCTTCCATTGTGGACCAGTAATACCCTGCCCGAAGGATCTTCTATGCCATTGTATGTCCACTGGAATGTGTGCCAAAGGTCCCTTCATGTAGCTCTTCCATGATTCTTTCTGCTTCAGTCTTATCCACACAACGCAGTAAGGTTGAATCATGGTCTCGCTTGTACAAGATGCCGTTGCTAAGGAAGAACTTTGCTGCGAACCTTCTCAGGAACTTCTTATCATTGATAGAGGCACCTTCAGGGTATTCCTGAGTTTCCAAATATCTCTTCACCTCATGGTACCAAGGCTTCTCAGTTACCAATTCAGTCTCGAGATTGCAACAGTATGTCGGCTCGTCCAGTTTCCAGATGATGATCCGGGGAGCCTCATTATCCCATTTGATCTTGAACATAGAAGACATTGTAGCTAACGCGTCCACCAACTGATTCTCTTCTCTCGGGAAGTGTTCAAAGGTTATCTCTGTGAAGTGGGGGATCAGGGTCAACACACATTCTCTGTAAGGGATCAGATTCGGATGTTTCGTATCCCACTCTCCTTTGATATGATTGATCACGAGAGCGGAATCTCCGAAGACACTCAGAAACTTAATCCTTAGGTCGATCGCAGCTTGAAGACCCATGATGCACGCCTCATACTCCACCATGTTGTTGGTACAGTTGAAACATAGCCGGGCAGTGAGTGGAGTATGAGTGCCTCGCGGTGATATGATTACAGCGCCGATACCATTTCCCAAAGCGTTGGAGGCTCCGTCAAAGTGCATAGACCATCGGGATCCTTCCTCAGGTCCTTCATCCGGTCCAGGTACCTCACAATCAGTTACTATCATGATGCTTTCATCCGGAAACTCGAAGTTCATTGACTGATAGTCATCTACGGCCTGATGTGCCAAGTGGTCTGCCAATACACTTCCCTTGATGGCTTTCTGGGTCGTATACTGAATGTCGTATTCCGTCAAGATCATTTGCCATCTTGCGATTCTCCCAGACAGAGCAGGCTTTTCGAATATGTACTTTATAGGATCCATCTTTGAGATCAACAAGGTGGTATGAGTCAGCATATACTGTCTCAGCCGGCGAGCAGCCCATACCAAAGCGCAGCAAGTTTTCTCAAGCAGTGAGTATCGGGTTTCACAGTCGGTAAACTTTTTGCTAAGGTAATAAATGGCATGCTCTTTTCGGCCAGACTCGTCATGCTGCCCCAGCACACACCCCATTGAGTTGTCAAGTACTGTCAGGTATAATATCAGAGGTCTCCCTTTAACCGGTGGCATAAGGATGGGTGGTTCTTGGAGATACTCTTTGATTCTGTCAAAAGCAACCTGACATTCATCATTCCAACGTACTACCTGATCTTTCTTCAGCAGCTTGAAGATTGGTTCACAGGTGGCAGTCAGGTGTGAGATGAATCGGGCAATGTAATTCAGGCGTCCTAAAAAGCCTCTGACCTCCTTCTCTGTCTTAGGAACTGGCATTTCTTGAATAGCTTTGACCTTGGCAGGGTCCACTTGAATGCCCTTGTCACTTACAACAAAGCCTAGCAACTTCCCAGATCTTACCCCGAAGGTGCATTTGTTCGGGTTCAATCTCAGCTTGTACAGTTTCAACCGGTCGAACAACTTCTGCAGATAATCTAGATGCTCTTCCTCAGTTTGGGACCTTGCGATCATGTCGTCAACATACACTTCTATCTCATGATGGATCATGTCATGAAATAAAGCAACCATGGCACGTTGGTAGGTTGCCCCAGCGTTCTTCAACCCGAATGGCATGACCTTGTAACAGAAGGTGCCCCACTGAGTAACAAATGTAGTCTTTTCCATGTCTTCAGGTGCCATCTTGATCTGATTGTAACATGAAAAACCATCCATGAAAGAGAACACCTTATGCTGAGCTGTATTATCAATAAGGACATCAATGTGAGGTAGAGGGAAGTCATCTTTGGGGCTGGCCCTGTTCAGATCCCTGTAATCGACACACATTCTGACCTTTCCATCCTTCTTTGGTACCGGCACCACATTAGCAACCCACTGAGGGTAAGAAGTCACTGCAAGGAACCCGGCATCAAACTGTTTCATAACCTCGGCTTTGATCTTCTCAGACATCTCTGGACGCATACGACGGACCTTTTGCTTAACCGGAGGGCAATCTTCCTTAGTTGGCAAGTGATGGACCACAATATCGGTATCCAACCCAGGCATGTCTTCGTAGGACCAGGCAAAGATCTCCATATAATCATGTAGCATCTGAGTCAACCGTTGCTTCACGCTGAGCTCTAGGTTGGCACCAATCTTTACCTCTTTCCTGTCTTCTTCAGTACCCAAGTTTATTGTTTCCACCGGCTCTTCATGTGGTTGAATTGCCCTCTCTTCCTGAAGTAACAGTCTTGCAAGCTCGCCAGGCACTTCGCAATCATCTTCACCTTCGTCTTCGGCTAAGTTGATCGGATTTTCGAAGTCATAACGGGCGGTAGCAGAGTCGTTATTAGTGAGATCCAGAGTGGATTGAAACCTGTATGAGTGAGTGTGAATGTAAATACAGCTGTTTTGAAATATATGTAAAGGAAAGAAAGACAAAAAAGGAGCATAAGATTTGTAATGCGAGAAAACGTCCAAGATTTTCATTCATGATATATGAAATGACAATTTATATGCCCTCACAAATGAAACCACGGTGCCTCGGGCAAGACACCGGGCCATAGAGTTTATTTATTGTTTATTACAAATAATAAAACAAAGAAATTTATTACTTAGTAACAAGAGAAACAGGTAGATTGTCCTTTGCACTCCAATTGTTAAGTCCACTGTCGGTTGTCGGGTAAATCCAGCTATCAAACTCAGCTTCATCCACTTCGTCTTCGTCCCCAATGGCATTCACTCCATGAGCAGGCAGGGGAGCTGTCACTACATTAGGCTTCTCAGATGCCTCAAACTGTACCTCCTTGGCGTCAATAAGGTCCTGCAGCTTATTCCTTAATGCCCAACAGTCATCAGTGGAATGCCCCGGACTATCGGAGTGATAAGCACAACGGGCATTTGGATTGTACTTAGGAGATGTAGTATTTGCAAACTTCGGAGCCTCTCTGACGGTTACTAAGTTGGTTGAGAGCAACTGTGGTAAGATCTGCGATAAGGTCATACTCAAACGGGTGAATTCCCTTCTGGGTCTCTCAGCCCTTGGTTGGTTAGCTTGCCGAGGAGCAGCTGCAGGATTCGCAATTACCAATGCGTTGACAGATTGGCGGCGCTCTGGTTTGTCCTGCCTTCTAGGCCCATACACCGCACTAGCCTCTTTTTTGAAGGGTTTCTTCTCTGAACCTGTAGATGCACCCTTTGGAATCTTACCAGACTTCAACCCAGCCTCAATTCTCTCTCCGGTCAAGATAAGATCGGTGAATCCAGCAGAAGAATTCCCAATAAGATGGTTGAAAAATGGCCCAGATAGGGTCCCTAAGAACATGTCTACCAACTCCCGATCAGTCAACGGAGGCTGCACCCTGCCAGCCAGATCCCTCCACTTCTGAGCGTACTCTTTAAAACCTTCACTTGAACCTAACGACATACCCTGGAGCTGGGTACGTGTAGGGGCAAGGTCGGCATTATATTGATACTGCTTATAGAAAGCAGTAGCCAACTCCTCCCAGTTACGAACCTTGGTCCCATCCAGCTGATAGAACCATTCGAGATGAGTCCCTGAAAGACTCTCCTGGAAGAAGTGGATCCACAAATTCTTATCCGCTGAGTACGGTTGAATCTTCCGAACATAGGACCTGAGATGTAGCTTGGGACAAGACGTCCCGTCGTATTTAGCGAAAGATGGTGCTTTGAACTTATGAGGAATAATCACACCGGTAGACAAACCCAAATCTCCAAAATCCAGCCCAGGTACCTGTTGGATCTCCATAGCATTCAACCTATCCTCCAGTTGCTTGTATCTGTCTTCTGCAGGAGGATACTGCTCTTCATCAAAATCAGTCTCGTTGTCAGAGACTACCGGACTAGGACCTTTTTCTGCCTCAGGAGTACTCTTGCCAATGGAAGAACCAGCCTCTTCATTCTGCAGAGTGTTGCCAAACCTTCGGCCCGAGCTAAACAAAACAGTTCTTCTCTTCTTCTTCTTCTCCTTCTTCAGGAGCAGAGTCTTCAGCTCTTCTTGGCCTTGAGCCAAACCCTTGATTAATTCCTGAAATTGCGCATTCTGCGCCTGAAGAGCTTTGATGGATGTCTCAGTTGATGATGAGTCAGGATTCATGATGCTGAAATAAACAGCGAAGAACTGTAAGCAACCTGAAAAGGGGAAAACCTGCTATGCACATGATGAATGATATGTGTTTATGCAATGCATTCAAGGGTTCGAAAGTTCAAATTTGTTGTAGACAAAAAGGAACACACGTTATCATTAAGGAAATAATTGTTCAGTACATCAAAGCCTCATGGGCGAAATAATACAAAAACAAATCAATCCCAAAATATACTACGCATCCTCTTTGGAGCTATGTAAGTGTTGAGATTCCTCTCCTCATGCAACAGGCGGGTGAGCTCCAAGACCTTCTTTTCACTAGCATGTAGACTGGTCTCAAGAGAATTTCGTTCTTCCTTAAGCCGGATCCAGCTCTTCTGCATCTCTTCCCAGGATGTGGGCATATCAGGGTGCTGAATAGTGTAGGACACTTCTCCTTCCAAGACTGGCTTTTTGATCACAGGGAGCATATGGGGATAAGGCATCACTAACTTCTGGGAGCGGGCTCGTACCCACTTGAGATAAGGTTCCAACGGGATGGAATTCTTGTGCCTCAGTGTCTTACTGTCTATCCTACTTGGAATCCTCCAGGCTCTGATAAATCTCTGGAGAAGTCCTTGAGTATCATTGTCGAAGTCAAAAACTATGTCAGGAATTAACATGTCATGAGGACCATCCTTCCGAGCATAACCAAACTGTCTCCAAGCCAGGCATGGGTTGTAAGTAATACCTCCTCTGATTCCAAGTAAAGGAACATTAGGGTACTCTCCGCAACGATCAATGATAGTGGCATCCTCTCTGGACCGAGGGCACCGATGTATATCTGCATGTGTAAGAGTCATCAACCGTTGTGACCATCTCAAACCCCGCTCATTCTTCAAGACTGATTGTGGAAGGTGCGAAATAAACAACCTTCCCAGGAGAGGAGTGCAACACATTAGAACACCTCTTTTTCTCATGGTTCGAGTGTAACATGAGTGAAGGATGTCCCCCAGCAACGTAGGCATAGGATTCCTGGACATAAAGATCTGGACAGCACTGATATCAATAAGCTGATCTGGGTTAGGGAACAACACCAAACCATAGACAAGGAGGGCCACCACTTCTTCAAAAGCTTGCAAATCAAGGGAGTTCCAACATTCATGGGCCTTTTCAAACAGAAACCTGGCTAAGAACCCTTGGATACCACTTCTAACTTCCCAATGTCCCTTGAGGTCAGATGACTGTAGGTGCAAGGCTTTAGCAATCTCTTCAAGCTTAGGTTCCTTTTCTGTACCGTTGTAGGGTAGTTGATCAAGGATAGGAATCTTCAGGAGCCGGGAGAACTCCTCCAATGTAGGTACCAACTGATAATCCAAGAAGGTGAAACAGTGATGCAGAGGGTCAAAGAACTGGAACAGGACCTTTATCATGTCTTCCTCAATGTTGGTATTGACCAAGCTGATGAGACTTCCATGTCTTTCACTGAATGAAGAGTTCTCGGGAATCCTGGATATAAGCTCCTTAAGCTGAGGAGGGATCCTTACAAGACTGACTTGAATTGTCTTTCTACGAACAGTTTCCATGTCCTACAAAACAAGAACAAAGATGAAAATTCGAACCCCTGAAATGGTTAGTCAATGCATATGATGCTGGATGATGTCATGATGTTATGATTAAACACACCACAGATATTTACAAAGACAAACATGTAAGGCATACAAGGCACACAAGACAAGCCCTTAGGGTTTAAGGCCAGCATGGGGTCTGGGTAGTACCCTCTTGAAGTTGGTGGGTTCATCCTGTCCTATTAGAAGTAATCGGGTTCTAAGGGTCCCAATATCACGGGATTGCTTTCATTGTTCATCGTTTCGATTTAGCCACTGAACTGGCGACCGAAATATTCCAGGAAAGCAACCCTCAATTGAGTGTAGTATCGAGTATCCACCAACCTCGGACTGCACCAAAGTCAGTTATCTCACTACCCTAAAGAGGCCAAGATAGTTCAATTAAGGTTCCTAAGGTCTGTTGATGCTTCACGACACCACGCGGAGGCCCCGTACTCTCCTTGACTGAACTCAAGGGTTACCGGTACACACCAAAGTGCCACATCAACGTAGCAGACTGTTTCAACCATGTCGGTATACCCCGCACAGTTCCCTCACAGCCTTGTTGCTACTTTCTAAGAAGGTATCCCCCAGATCCGGGTTAGGATCTATAGAACTCCCAAGACAGTCCCACAATTTAAAGCACACAAGGAAAACAATTGAAAACACAGTTATGAACTAGCCCTAAGGTACACCTCACTTTAAAAAGATATCCCCAGCAGAGTCGCCAGTTCTGTGATCGGTGGATCTGGAACTGACTGTTTAAAGTCGGTTCGCAAAATGTCGCGGAAGCAAGAGTCGCCACCGTCTTTTATTTTCTCCAACATGGACAGGACAAAAGCACAGAAAAATTCCTTATAGAGATTGCTCTCGGTTCGGGAGGTAGATTATAGAAAGGGAAGGTGTTAGCACCCTTTCTATCCATGGTTATCCATGGGCTCTTAGATACTTGCTCATTTGTGTTTTCAAAAAGGTTTGTTTGCTTTTCAACTGTGGGTTTTAAAAAGTTTCTTTGAAAATTTCAGTTCGACTCTTGTATCGGTTCTCAAGAGTGTTTGAAAAATTGCTTTCGAAAGCTTTTTGAAAATGTGTTAGTGTGAAAAGTATTTTTGATTTGTTTTGTTTTGAATTAGAGCAACTATCCACGAGTCGTCTACCTACCCTAAGGAATTCGTCTGTGTAGATGTCCTTTAAAGTAGTGCCATCCCACCATTGAGAGGTAGGTAGCACCACCGTTGGAGGTGTTCGGGTCAATTCGAGGTTCGGGACATGGTGATCACCAGAGCAATGGGAATACACCTTAGAAGCTACCCTCATGCCAGGTTCCCGGATCATGAGGACTTACTAAGACATCCTCTACTCGACGATCACCTTTCGAAAGGCAAGGCAACAGTGAGGCGTACCCTAGGGGTGGTGTGTGATTTGTGTGTCAGATTCGTTTGCATTTATCTTGTTCATATTATTGGTGATCTACGCTTGTTTTTATTTATTGTCATTCATTCTTGCATGCATTTATTTAATAGTTAAAAGTGCGAAGAAGATAAAAGTTCTAAAGCTATTACAAAAGGCGCGGGTCCACATCGCCAAAATTTCCAGGACCCGATTTGACAGAAAATAAATAAATAATGAAAAGTAAAGTGCGAGAAAGTAATTTACAAGGCCTTAGGAGAGATACATAAATATTACACGAGAAAGAAATAAACACGCGAATTAAATAAGAATTAAAACGAGGGCGTTGGACCCTTTTTGCAAAATTAACTTAAATGATGAAATTAATTAATTAAGAAAAGAAAAGAAATTGTTTTTGGTATTTTTTGGTATTTTATGATTTTAATGAAAAAGAATTAATTAAAATAAAATGCTAACCCTAATTCTAGTTGTTTTTAATTTATTAAGAAAAGATTAAATTTTAACCTAATATTAACCCTAATTAATTTACATGCAATTTTAACTTATAAAAGTAAATAATATTAAATATTTAATTATTATGAAAGAAAAGAAAAAAAAAAGGATAAAAATTATTATAAACCCTAATTCTACCAATTTTAGGTTTTTATTAAAAAAAATGTTAAGATTAAACCCTAAATTAAAACTAAGTGAATTAATGCAATTTATTTACAAAAAATACTAAAATAAAAATATTTATTATTTTTTATCTTTTCTGATTTTTTGGTGTTTTTTATATATTATGAAAATAATTGAATTAACAGAATTAATTAAAAAGAATAATAATTGAAAATAAAAAAAAGAATAAAAAGAAAAATATTGCAAACCTCAGGGGGGTGTTGTCCCCAGCTGTGAGGTAAATCTTTAGAAATTTAGGCCCACTGAGCTTCAGGCCTGGCTGACTTTTCCACTAGTGTACCCAAACATTGACTCACGTGTACTATACTCTCCAAATCTGTGCCCTTGAATTGATGAAATTGAACGCGTGGACGGCTTGATGGAGGGATGTATGATGGTCCACAACGTTGAAACTGTATGTGAATATAGAATGAAAAACAATATGAAAGGGGGTGGGGACCTGGGGCTCAAACCCAGGTCCTAGAAGTCAACAAGATGCTTTCCTGCCACTGAGCCATGTTATGCGTTTTGTATATATGATAATTAACAAATAATATAAAATAAACAAGCGTTAGTGGGGCGCTTTTCGCGCGAAATTTGAACCAGCCAATCAACTGATGCCACAAGATCATCTTCCTCGTTGATTTATTTTTCCTGAAACATAAAAACAATTAGCAACGGTTTTCTAAACGTTCCCATAGGCACCTTTCTGCAAAATAACGAATAGCCCCTGGGGCCTCATAAATTAGGCGCGAGGCATCTAATCTTTTCGTCCAAGCATGCTGAACATGGTCATGGCACTGAGGTCCCCTAATTTTACTTTGACTGGGAAACCCCAATTCACAGTTCTGCAAACCCTAAAATACGACCATGGTAGATTCGCATAGAGGTGATAAAAACACAATTAAGCAATTGGGTTAGCTTCAGAATCTTATAATGAACACAAATCAAGCATCAAAAATTATGAAAAGTGTATGAATCGAGATGCAAGAGCATGAAATTTTTTCTGGACAAGGCATGTTCGTTTTACCAATTCTTGATGTTAGGATGAACGATTTTGATTGGAAATCCTTCCTTGAAGCTTCAGGAAGGTGATGGCACTAGTCTCTTTGCTTGAATCGTCCTCTAACCTTGTTTTCAGTTTTGAATTTTTCAACCAAAAACTCAAGTTTTGTGCTTGGTCTGTAGCGCAGCTTTTTGTTTAGGAGGCATTAGGTCTTGCTTCTGTATGTATAGGAGAGTAATTTAGGTCAAAAATCTGATCAAAAGAATCAAGGAATTGATTATGCAATATTTGATTTTCAAGCCATTATTTTGCAATCTTTTTCACATGCTTTTGCTACCAAATCATGACCAATTCAATTGATTCTTTCTACATTTGGTTAGGCACGAAATCTTGAGCATATATCATGCATAAAAAGATTTAAAACCTAGGTTTAGTATTTTTCATGTATTTATTTTAATTTAAATGAATTATTAATAATAAAAATCCAAATAAATAAATAAAAATGAAGAAAAACTTCCCTTTGGGCCAAGTGGTCGTGCACATGCCTTGGATGATGAATTGTGGAAGAAAAAGAGGCCCATTAGCAATTTTAGGTCATTTGAAGTAATGTTGACTTTTCAAAATATCCAAAAATTTCCCAACTTCCACAAGGCATAACTTGCTCAATTTTTAAGCTTTGCTCATGTTCTTGGACATTTTGGAAAGGTCTTTGAGTCCCCTAACCAATGCCTTTGGTCCCATGTCATTTAGATTTACCAATCTCAAGTTATGGCCTTTGACTTAAAGTCCCTTTTTGTTGACTTTTGAAAATGACCTATAATGTTGAAATTGATAACTTTTTGTGAGAGAATTTCTTGGACCTGGAGTGTGAAGAGGAGTTGTTGGAAATGTCTTTCTCTTCAAAATGAGCTTTGGATGGAATTTTTCTGATAATCCATGTGAAAGTTATGCCCTGGTCAATTTACAGTTGACTTTTTCAACTGTCCAAATAAGGAAACTTTTGCATCTTGATGATTTTTGAGCCTAGCTTTGAGAATCATGATCAAGCATTGATCAAATGATGTTTGTGGCTTCAAAATGAGATGTTGACCAAAAATTTGAACTTTTGACTGTCAAATGACCATTTTGCCCCTACAGTTGACTGTAGTGCAATTAGGGTTTTGACTGTGCAATTTTGTGCTGAAAGTCTTGAAACTTGGTATGAGGATGCTTGACCATATTTATAGGCATGTGGGACTTGATTGGACCCTTGGAAACTTCATTTTCTTGATCAGAACCAAAAACCCTAATTTTGACTGTTTTGGAGACCCTTGACTGTGCAACCCTTGGGGAGATTTTGAAGCTTGACTTGGCAATTTCTTGAAGAATATGGGAGGGAAAATTTTGGGGTACAACACATGGTCCACAAGCCCTAGCTCTTTCCACTTGTCTTTATCTTATTTGTATTATTTATTTTGATTTTTATTGCAATTAAATCAATTTAAATCAAAACAAATCATGAAAAAATCGAAATCATTGAAACCTCAAGATCTTGTGCATGTTTCAGGTCCCATATGCAGTTGGCAAGTGAATAAATTCGTGAAAGGCCTTTGTGTGCATGGAAAGATTGGTTTTGGCCTATTTTTAGAAAGATTTTCAAGTGAATCGAATCAAGATAAAAAATCATAATTGACAAAGATTGAATGGACTTTTGTAAACCTAATACATTCCTCAGTATATAGTGAACATTTGCAGATCTAAAACACAGGCTTTGGAGGTGTGAGAAGGCAGAACAAAACTTCAAAAAATCAAAGGAAAGTGGTGATTCGATTTTGTACTTCCAGGCACTTTCAAGGTCCCCTAGCCATCTCATTCGCTTCATGGGATCACAAGCAAGCTATACCAATCAAGAACAAGGATTTTTCAGTGCTAGAACTCACTGTAAGTCAGCCACGACCATGGATTTTCCTTGGAATCGAACCACATTGTGATGCGGTGGGAGAACTGACTTGAGGTTTTGAGTTTGTGTTCGCAAATGTTTCGGTTTAGCAAAAGTCGCCACTGACTTTTTATTTATCCAAAGGAAAGGTCAAAAAGCACAGGAAAGACCTTTGAGATGTTTTCATGGGTTCGAGGGGTAGATTATGAAAAGGGAAGGTTCTAGCACCTTTTTCATCCATGGTTTTCCATGGGCTCTTAGTTACTTGTTTTAGATAACTTTCTTTTGCTTTTCAATTGTTTGAAATGGTGCTTTGTGTGTGGTTGTGAAAGTATTTTGAAAAGAGGCCATCGTTGTGGCAACTTTTGTAATGATTCTTGTTTGAACGTATACAAAGGTGTTTGTCTTTTGAAAAATGTTTCAATGTTTGAAAATTTGTTTTGGGAAATGTTTTGAAATTGTATTGTGTGTTTTGAAAATAGCAAGGATGTTTGCAAGTTTGATCAAGTAACTAGGAGCATCTACCTACCTACTCAAAGATATTTCCTACACATTTTTAACCCTTTGACATTGTTGTTTTACCATTTCATATGGTAAACAACCTTGTGCTTGGATGTTAAACGGGACAGGCGCAGGTCATCGTATTTGACCATGATAACAATTGTGCTAAGTATCTTAGCAAGTTTTTGAGGGACTAGATCATTTTTATATAGGCAACCAAGATAGCATCATCGAGGGACTATGATCTTTCGTTTTGATTTTGTTTTGCCAAGATACCTAGCATGCATACCATAGCCATTTTTAAGGCAACTAGTGGATGAAACCCTAGGGGTGCTTGTGTGCATTGTGTTGTCAATTTTCATGCATTTTTGTCTTGTATTAGTCAAGCTATTTATTTTGATTTTTGGTTGTCATACAAACCCTAGTTTTGCTATCATGGCATATTTGAAAGCTATAAATGCGTAAAAGTAAATCTACGACTATTACAACATTGATATGGGGAGAGGGGTACAAGTTTGAATAGGGGGATATTTGCAAGAAAATAAAGCCCTAATTCAACTATTACAACCATATTGAATTCTTTGTACAAATAAATAAATGGACAAATATTTAAATGTGCAATAAAAATAAATATGCAAAATGCTTTTTTGTATTTATTTTATGTATGTAAAATGTAACACTCCATTTATATTTAAATGTTATTTCATTAATTATTTTCCAAAACTATTAAATTATATCTATTTTGAGAAATATATTCAATTGATATCGATTAAAATATTAATTGGGTAATATGAAATAAAAATATTTATTATGTCGAAATATTATTTTGAATAATATTAATTTGGTGTGTAGTAATATTTGACTTTGTTTGATTAATTGGCATGATTAGGTTTATATAGAATAAATATTATTTAGTGTAATATTGTTTTAATAGAGTTATATATTATAATTTGAATTAAATAATTGTTGGGGTCAAATTATAATTTTAGAAAGATAGAGGGAGGAAAGTTAGTAGTAGAAGGATAGTTTTATAAAATAGAAAAGTAGAGTTAGTAAGAGTGGTTGGTAAGAAGAGAAAGAAGAAAGAAAAGAGAGAAAGAGGAAAAGAGAGAAGAAGAAGAGAAGAGAAGGAGAAGGCTAGGGTTTGTTCTACAAAATCATCATCTTGTTCCAAGAAAATCAACACTAGAGGTAAGGGTTTGACTTCCACCAATTATTTAGTGTGTGATTTTATAGTTTGATTTGTTCTTGAGATTTCTTAGCTTGTTTTGTTGCTTTGATTGTGGTATGAAAATATATTGGTTATTGCCTTGTGTTTTGTTTGTTATACTGGTATTAAATTAAAAAAATTCAGGAAATTAATTTTTGTATACTGTATGCATATGATTTTGGGTTAAAGTTAGTTGAAATTGGAGAAATGAAATAGAATGCAAACAAGTTACTGTGCGTGGAAGTGATACAATTGAAAACTGGGTAGTGAGAAATTGAGGAACAGTGGGCGAATAATGAGAGTGTCGTTCGGCACTGTTGTTGAGGTTGTCTTGGCCGGTGTTACACACTAGCCGTGTGGACCCTCTTTTACTCATTCCATTTTGTGTTCATTTTCTTTGCTGTGTGTTACTATATGTATCTTATACTACTTCTAATACACCAATTACTTTACTAAGTAGCATTGACACATGGTTAGAAATAAAATAGAATATTAGGTAGTAGATATTGTTATAGAATCAATATACCTTCATTATTTAATCAAACTAATACAGGTATGGGCAAGTAATATTTCTCTGGTACATTATAATAATAATAGCAGAATTAAGGCTATTTAAAAACAGAGCCAATTATTGTACAAGAGCAATAATAATTCATAAAATTAGTAGTTTGTAATAAATTGGCAGTAGTCTAATTAAGTTAATAAATATTGAAATTAGTTGGTCAATTCGGTAAGTTTAAAACAGTCCCATTTGGTCAAATTAGTCGAATTAAGCGGTATAACTAGTTGCCCGGAATTTAACGAAAATTGACGTGCTAGCATAATCTGACGTGTAGATTAACGTAGTGAAGTTAGTTTTTCGATATTTCGACTTTTTAAGAATCGACCCGATTTTAGTACAAAAAGAACTAAGTTGAGTTAAATTCGGAATTTAACCGTTCGAGTTGCATTTCGGTGACTCGATCGCGATGGGTAACATTAGGAGTAATGTCGGTTCATTGATGATGAGTTTTATGTTGAAACATACTTTCCTATTGGAATTTTGTGGTTGGTTATTGGTTGAGTAAGTAACTTGTTTATATACATTTTACTTGATGTTGTGATTGTTAAATGACATGTATGCATGCATGTACAATAGTTGATGTTCCATTGGTTGGATTTGATTGTATGTGTATGTTAAGATTATGTGAGTCTTAATTGCATACGTTTGGTTATATTGAACATTTCATGGCATGGTTGCTCTTGAAATAGAGACGGTGAAACTGTGGGTTCACATGAATACATATAGACGGTGACCCTAGTGTGGGAATAGACGTAGAGACCTTGATCCGGAAGGGAAATATAGGTGATGGAACATTGGGTCCACAATATATAGACGGTGACCCTAGTGTGGGGATAGACGTAGAGGCCTTGATCTTATGTGAAAATATAGGCGGTGGAACTTCGGGTCCACGAGTCGGTACCGCATTCGCATATGTTGAGTCGTGTTGTGAGTCACATGCATAATTGTGTATATTGTGTATGTGTGTTGATGTGTTTGGTTATGTGCCAATATTGTTGTTGTTTGAATAATGGTTATGTGCCAATGATGTGAGTATTCGGATAATTGGTTTATATGGTTAATGTGTTGGAAATGACTTCCTTGAGTATGGATACTATATGTGATAAAATGAATATGATCATGATGTATTGCTTTATTTATTGCCATTGCTTTACCTTAATTACATGTTATATGATTATTGGAATTCTTACCCTGCTGTTTGAAAATGCTTTTGATGGCATTGTTCAGGTACCGAGGATGGTAGCGTGAGGCGCTAGTTAGCGGATGCAGTGGATTGCAATCTGTTTTATTTTGATTAGAGTCGAGTCGATGCTCTGGTAGTAATACCTGGGGGGTTATATTTAGTGTCGAACTCGTCTATTTTGTATTCGGATTATGATGTATATAATCCTTACTTTGTGTATATTATTTTGTGTATGTGAGACTTGATAACATATGCTTTATGTGAATTATCACGGCTTGATGCCTTGAATTATGTTTTGATTCCTCCATGAATGGAGATGAAGTTAAATATTGAAACTCCGTTGCGTTTGCACGAGAGAAAGAAGTTAAATATTTATGTATGTTTGTTTTTTGTTGATATGCTTAAATTTACAAACGTACCCTGTCCGTTTTTCTTTAAAATTTTGGAATGTGATGTGTCTTGTGACATCCCTTCCGTGCAATTTATTTTCTCTGATTTTAATTCTTGCCTTTTATTTGGGGTAATTAGAAGGGGTGTTACATAAAATAAATTATTTAATATCCTAAAAATATTAAAAATAATAATGATTATTTTTGGAAAGGGTGGAAACCCTAGTTTTGGTTTAAGAAAATATATATATTATATTGTTTATTTGTTCAAGAATAAAAAATAAAAATATATACAAGAGTGTTAAAAAATTAAATGTGTGGGAAAAATATTATTTAAGTATATAAATAATAATAATAAAAATATATAATATTTTTTGTATTGTTTATGAATTTATTTAAGAAAATAAAAGTATATATTATTTAATAACTATTTCTATGTCCAAAAAAATAATAAAAATAATAAAATAAAATGTGAAAATTTAAGAAAATATTTTTGGTATTTTTTAATGTTTAGAAAAATAAATAAAAGTCAGAAAATAAAAAGGAAATACAAAAATATGCAAAATAATGAAAATGGGCCAAGGGGGTGTAAACAGCAAGCTAAGGGGTGCAAATAGCAAGGAACGGCCAGGCCCAGCCCACATTCATCTTCGTCCCTGACCTTGTGAAACAGAAAAACGCGCGCCAATGGTTCAAACTGCTAACTCTTGCATTTGTGCTTAAAAACAAAAACTTGCAACATGAAAGTTATAGAGCATGATCACACGATTCTAACCATGTAAAAAACTTAATCTAACTCTCAAAGACCAGAGAGAATTTCTCTGGCCCTAATTTCTAACCTAGTTTTTTTAGAAAGTTCATCATTCAAATTCTTCCGGCTCAGTTAACTTAAATGAATTCTATGCATATGTACAGCTCAAGGGCAATGAGGACTACATTTTTTATTCACAAACCTAAGCCTAATGTTTCCTAAATAGAGAGATAGAAGTTTGAACTTTACCTGTTTCAGTCAAGCTCGAGTATGGCAATGCAGCCACTTTCAGTGAGACCTGAGATACTTGTGAGCTTGCTTGAAGTTCCTTTGAGCTTTCGCAATGCTTAGCCTGCTTTGAAATAACTTAAATATGCTTGTAGAACTCAACCTGCACAGTCAGAATTTGAAAATGGTGAAGTGTGTAAATGGAGTTACAGTGACTTGGGAATGGTTGGGATAGCTTAGGTATGTTGTATGGAATATGTTGGAATTGGTTGCAAGCAAAACGCACGAGTGGATTGTGATTTGGCTTATGATTTGCAGATCCTGCCCTATTTTGGCAGAAAATGGGGTTTTTGGTGTACAAGGGTGTTTGAGAGGTTGCTAGCTTGTGTTTCTGGCTTAGTATAATGTGTTCAAGTTGTTTGAAATGTTTACCAAGCTTGGTTATATCAGATTGCAAAGTTATGGACTTTTGGCACAATGACTTGGTTTTGAAGCAAAAGGTGATTTTGACAATGCTATGGCCTGTACAAGCTAGCTCCAAGCATGCTGATAGTTGGTGTACCTTTTCCTAAGTTTGTGGAGTTAGTTTGCTGCAAAGGATTGGGTTCACAGCTCAAGAGAAACAAAATTGCATAAAGCAACCTTTATCAAAATGGCATTGTTATCTTTTTGCCAAAAATGGATTAATTCAATGTGTAATCTTCTAAAGCTCAGAACAAAGCCTTAATCCATTGTGTTTGCATTCAATTTTTGATTGTGGAAGGGTTTAAGGACCTGTAAACAAGTACAAGCAAGGTTTGGACAGTTTTGCAACTTGTAGCAACATGAAAAATGCCATGGACCAAAGTTATATTTTGCCAAATTCAAACCTTCGATTCTCCCTAACCACAAATGATCTTCGAGAGTTCTTGGTCATTTTGGAAAGCTTGTAACATGATCTACAATACATATTTGAAATTTATTTTGATATTACACTTGGAACTATGTGAAAAATTGCCATGAAGATAAGTCAAAATCCTGCCTAAACTAGGGCAAATTTTCACTAAGTTAAAAGTTTCATGGACCCTTGTTCACAAAACCATAACTTGAGATCCAAGCATCCTTTTAGAAAAATTTGTGAATCAAAGTTGTAGATTTTGTGGAGGACTACAACTTTCATGTTGGAAGTTTTGTTTGAATCCAATTTCATCATGGTGAAAATGTTGGGCAAAGTTGGGAAAATATAAGAAATTTTCATAACTTAGAAAATTTCGAAGTTATGAAAATTTTCCATTTTAAACCCTAATTTTCAAAATTAGGTTTCTTGGTGAACAAGTTTCATGTTTTGACATATCTTGATGAAAAATGACCCTTGGCACTTGATTTTGACCAAAAAGTCAAAGTTTGACTTTTCACTATATAGTTGATTTTTGATCAGTTGACTGGAAAATTCATCTGTCAATCCAATGCATTTGAGATCTTTTGAACCTTTTGATTAGGTCAAGGTGATGCCATTGAGTCCTTGAATCCATGCTTGAACCCAATTTTCCATTGGTTAGGTTAAAAATCATAAATTGCCCTTCTGCAATCAAAACCCTAAAAATGATCATTTTGCCCTTTGGTGATCTGATCAAATTTCTTGAGGAGTTGTGGTCAAACTTGATAGAATGGTTCATATGAGTTTATAATGTTGATGTGGATCAAAAATTATGAGGTTTGACTGTAAATTGGCCACAATTGACTTTTTCCCCAATACAGTTGATTTCTAGGTCAATTGTCCAATTGACTAGGCAAAAATTTGATTCAAGGCTTGAAACTTGGTATCGGAAATCTTAGGAGTCCAACATGAAGTATGAAAGTCACATTGAGCATTGGAAGTCCAAAAATCCCTGTGCAAACTCAAACCCTAATTTCAGGTCATCAGTGCAAGGAAATGTCTTGAGCAGAGCAAACCCTAATCCTGTCTGGAGTCCAAAGAGTCCTGTGAGGGGAAATCTTGATAAAATGATAGGGAATAGTTTGGGGTACAACAGTTGCCCCTGTTCAATCTTCTTGAACTTGAAGAGTTAGATTGGCGAGTTTGTCGTTCGTGACTCGAAGGTAAAAGAGGATTGGACACTAGAGTGCCCGTAAATTTACACTCGTCAAAATGTAATTGAGGAAATGGGCTTAAAGATGCCATTTGGAGATGTGGTAGAATCTTGTTGGAGATGGGCTTAAAGATGCCATCCAAGACTGTTTGTTGAAAATCAGGAGAATGAACATTAGAATGGTATCCGTATCTGGAACGTATCTGAGTTGTATCTGGAGATTGAATCTGTATGAGCAAAGGAATAGCGTATGTGTCTGGAGCGTATCCGAGCTGTAACTGTATTTGATTTTTGAATGAATAACATAATGACTGCCGTGTCTTGAGTGTATCTGAATTGTATCTAAAACTGAAATCTGGATAAGCGACGGAATGACATTCGTGCCTAGAGCAACTCTGGGCTGGGGAAACATTTGAATGAGTGACAGAATAGCAACCGTGTCTGGTGCATATCTGGAATGTATCTGAAATTGAGATCTGTATGAGTAGCATAATGACTTTCGTGTCTAGAGTGTATCTGAACTGTAACTGGGATCTGAATGTGACAGAATGACTTCTGTGTCTGGAGTGTATCCGTACTTGAAATTGATAGTTGAATCTGAATTAGAAATAGAATGGCTTCCATGTCTGGAGCATATCTAATCTGTATCTGATTGTTGAAGTCTGTATAAGTGACAGAATGGCATCCGTGTCTGGAGCGTATCTGGACTGTATCTTGACTTTGAATTCTGAATGAGTAATAGAATTACCTCCGTGTCTGGGGCGTATCCATACTGTATCTAAATAAGAGATTTGAATGAGTAGCAGAATGACTTTCGTGTCTGGACTGTATCCGTACTGTATCTGAAATCTTTGAATATTTGTTAAAGATAGCTTTTAATCTTATCCTGAAGAGGGTAAAATGTTAGCTGAAACACAAAGTTATGTTGCATGACATGTATGATGCAATAGATGTGTTTTATCAATGTTTATGATATATGAATGTAATGTATGCGCATGTAAGCAATTAGCTGTCTTGCTGGGGAAAATAAATCCTTGATAGCCGGAGATAATGAAATCCTTGACTGCTGCCGGGGAAAATAAATCCTGGACCGATGTTGGGGATTCCAAAATCTTTGATTGCTGAAAATGAGAAATCCTTGTACCACTGTTGGAGATAGAAAATCCTTGGCGACTTACGGGGATTAACAAGAACTTTGACAACTTCTGTGGGGATGTGAGAATCCTTCATGACTTTCCTGGGGATAGGGATCCTTCAAGTCTGCTTGAGAAACCTGCTTGGGGAATCCAGAGAACTATGGCTGGAGATTACATCACGGGAATCCTTATTCGGCTGGTGAGTAGGGGAACTCTGATGGTCTCTACTGGGGAAAGAAAACCTTGATATGTTGGAGAATAAGGAAGACTTTGATGGCTTATGCGGAGAATTAAGAATGAGAAACTTCGATCTCCTGGGGAAATTGAAACCTTGGGGGCTTCACTGGAGAAGTGAGAATCTTCGATCTGAAGGGGATTAAAAATTCTGACAAATTCATACTGGGAGTAACGAAGGCTCTGGCAACTTTACTGGGGAATCCAGACTGAGAATCTTCAATCTGCTAGGGGAAAATAAATCCCTAGGGACTTCAAATCGGGGAGTTAAGAATGAAACTCTTCATTCTATTGGGGAATAAGAAACTCTGTGGGGAGTAGCTATACTGCTGGAAAGTAAGCTATCCTGCTGGAGGATGAGTTCAAGACTCTGGGGGAAAAGGTTATTCCTGTTTGAAAAAAGTTCAGGAGTTTGGGTTGTATGCCAATCTACTGGGGAATCACCCGGAGGTTGGGGATAAAAGTTAACTGTTATCTGGTTGATTCTCAGACTTTAAGACAACTTGTTGGGGAATATGGGGAAAACTGAATGGTTTCCGTTGGGAATTGGAATTTTGACTCTGTTGGGGAAGAAGGTTTCAGCTTTGTTGGGGATTTATGACCCAAAGTTTTTGCTCCGCTGAGGGTTGGGAGTTTGAACACTTAACTCTGATGGTGGATTTAAGGTTTGGAAATATGACTCTGTTGGGGATTGGGAGTTTAAAGTTCAGCTCTGGCGGGGATTTTGAAATTTAATTCCGCTGGGGGTATGTATTTCAGGGTTGTAGCTCCGTTGGGGATTCAGATAATGTACTGCCAGGGATTCTTCTTGGAATAGCCTAAAGACGTTTTCCTATACTTTCAACCTGTCAGTAATTTTTCTTTCACATTTCGTTTATTCATAAACAGTGATTATATTCAAATGCATATGCTCATTTAATAAATCATTGGACATTTTCAAATAAAACACAAGTGTAAAGAAAAAGAAAAGGCAAATAGTTTTCTGCACTTTGAAGTATCTTTGTATTAACTCTGTGTAAGTATTTTGTACAAAGGAGACAGAAATCCTAGTAAGAGAATGTTGTCATAAAAATTGAGAAAGATTTATACAAAGAAAGATGGCTATGTGTAAAAAATTCCATGGGGTTCCCATTCTGCTATAGCCTTCGTAATTCTGAATATCTTGTCTATTCGTTGCTTCGTCTGAAGATGATTGGATTGATCAGAAGCCTGGAGCTTGTCTGGTGAAGAGATTGTCCTTAAAGTGATTCGACGAGACATAGTCATACGCTTTAATTCCCTAACTTTTGCTTGGACCTCCCTTTCTGGTTTTCAGTCCACCGGGAAACTCTTTTTTGCCCAAGTCGCCCTTTCGGGTTTTCAACTTGCCGAGTGTACAGATTTTTTTATTTATCCCTAATTTTTTCCTGAACCTCCCTTTCGGGTTTTTGGTTCACCGGGATGCCCATTTTTTCCCAAGTCGCCCTTTCGGGTTTTCAACTTGTCGAGTCATTTATGCGTAGTATCTTTTGACTATGTCTGCGTTCGCAGGGTGCGACAGGTCGTCACCGTCCATGGTGGTCAGGATCATTGCCCCACCAGAAAAGATGTTTTTGATCACAAATGGCCCTTCGTAAGTAGGAGTCCATTTTCCCCTGGGATCACTTTGCAGCAAGATGATCCACTTGATTACAAGATCTCCGACTTGATATACCTGGCGTCTGACTTTCTTATTGAAAGCCTTGATCATTCATTTCTGATATGCCTGACCATGGCAAACAGCAGTAAGTCACTTTTCGTCAATCAAGTTAAGTTGATCAAGCCGGGTCTGAATCCAATCGTCTTCACTCAAACCAGCATCCTTCATGATTCTCAAGGAGGAAATCTGAACCTCGATAGGTAAAACAGCTTCCATGCCGTATACCAAAGAATATGGTGTTGCCCCAGTTGATGTACGTGTCGTGGTACGGTACCCGTGAAGAGAAAACGGTAACATCTCATGCCAGTCCTTGTAGGTGACTGTCATCTTTTGAATGATCTTCTTAATATTTTTGTTCGTAGCTTCGTCAACACCGTTCATCTTTGGCCGATATGGAGATGAATTGTGATGTTGAATCTGGAACTGCTCGTACAGAGCGGTGATCATAGTGTTGTTCAGGTTTGTACTGTTGTCAGTGATGATCCTGTCAGGGATATCGTACCGGCAAATGAGGTTCTGCTTGATGAAGCAGGCAACAACATTCTTTGTGACGGATGCGAAGGACGCTGCTTCGACTCACTTGGTAAAGTAATCAATGGCCACCAGGATGAAGCGGTGTCCATTGGATGTTGTAGGCTTGATCTCTCCAATCATTTCGATTCCCCATATCACGAATGGCCAAGGAGCTGTTAAGACATTGAGAGGAACTGGAGGTATATGTACCTTTTCGGCACAGACTTGACATTTGTGACAAGTACGGGAATGTTGATGGCAGTCATCTTCCATGGTAGACCAGTAATAGCCTGCCTGTAGAATTTTCTTAGCCATTGTATGTCCGCTAGAATGAGTGCCAAAGGTACCATTGTGCAGTTCAGCCATAATATATTCAGCTTCAACCTTGTCCACACAACGGAGCAGAATGCAATCATGATTGCGCTTGTATAGGATACCATTGCTCAGGAAGAACTTAGCTGAGAACCTCCTTAAGAACTTTTTGTCGTTGACTGAAGCTCCTTCGGGGTATTTTTGTGCTTCGAGATACCTTTTGACGTCATGAAACCAAGGTCGGTCCACTACTTCTTTGGTATTAATCTCGTGACAATGTGCAGGTTCATCCATCCGTTCAATGGTGATTTGAGGAGCCTCATTATCCCAGTTAAGTTTAAACATGGATGACATTGTAGCTAGAGCATCTGCTAGCTGATTCTCTTCTCGCGGGAAGTGCTCGAAGGTTATCTGCTCGAAATATGGTAACAATGTCAGGACATGTTCTTTGTAAGGGACGAGGTTTGGATGTCTAGTATCCCACTCTCCTTTGATCTGACTGATGACCAAAGCTGAGTCCCCAAATACAATCAAAGATTTAATTCCCAAATAAATTGCAGCCTTGAGACCAAAGATACAAGCTTCATACTCGGCCATGTTGTTGGTGTAGCTGAAGCAGAGTCTAGCAGTGAAAGGTGTATGGAAACCTTCTGGAGAGATAAGTATCGCGCTGATACCGTTGCCAATTACGTTGGAGGCACCATCAAAGTAGATTCCATCAAGATCCTTGTTCAGGTCCGTCATACGGTCTAAGATCTTTAATGTTGTCCAAAGTCATGATATCCTCTTCGGGGAAGTCGAACCTCATGGATTGATAATCTTTGACAGCTTGATGGGCCAGATGATCGGCTAGAACACTCCCCTTTATAGCTTGTTGGGTCGTGTACTGTATATCGTACTCTGTGAGGATCATCTGCCATCTAGCGATTCTTCCGGATATAGCAGGCTTCTCAAAGATGTACTTGATCGGATCCATCTTAGAGATCAGTAGAGTGGTATGAGTCAACATATACTGCCTTAGCTGGCGAGCAGCCCATACCAAAGCGCAGCAAGTTTTCTCGAGCAGTGAGTATCGGGTCTCACAGTCGGTAAACTTTTTGCTAAGGTAATAAATGGCATGCTCTTTTCGGCCAGACTCGTCATGTTGGCCCAATATGCACCCCATTGAATTCTCCAGGACAGTCAGATACATGATTAGCGGCCTTCATTCGACGAGTGGCATCAAGATAGGAGGTTCTAGAAAATACTCCTTGATTTTATCGAAAGCAACTTGATAGTCATCATTCCATTTAACCACCTGATCTTTCTGCAACAGCTTGAAGATTGGTTCACAGGTAGATGTTAGGTGAGAAATGAACCTTGCAATGTAGTTTAGGCGTCCCAAGAAACCTCTGACCTCCTTCTCAGTGCGAGGGGCAGGCATTTCTTGTATAGCTTTGACTTTGGCAGGATCAACCTCGATGCCTTTGTTACTGACAATGAAACCCAAGAGTTTACCGGACCTGACTCCGAAAGTGCACTTGTTAGGATTAAGTCTGAGCTTGTACTCCTTCAACCTGACAAACAGCTTTTGCAGATGGTCGAGGTGTTCTTCTTCAGTTTGTGAACGGGCTATCATGTCATCTACGTAGACCTCTATCTCATGATGTATCATATCATGAAACAAAGCTACCATGGCGTGTTGATAGGTTGCCCCGACATTCTTCAGTCCGAACGGCATCACTTTATAACAAAACGTACCCCACTGTGTAACAAAGGTAGTTTTCTCCATGTCTTCAGGGGCCATTTTGATCTAGTTGTACCCTGAAAATCTGTCCATGAAAGAAAATACCTTGTGCTGAGCTGTGTTGTCAACCAAAATGTCAATGTGCGGTAGTGGAAAGTCATCTTTAGGGCTAGCCCTGTTTAAGTCTCTGTAATCCACGCACATCCTGACTTTGCCATCCTTCTTAGGCACAGGCACAATGTTAGCAAACCATTGTGGATAGGATGTAACAGCAAGAAATCCAGCATTGAACTGCTTCATAACTTTAGCTTTGATCTTTTCAGACATGTCGGGCCTCATGCGGAAAACTTTCTGTTTAATCGTTGGACAGTCTTCTCTTGTAGGGAGACGGTGAACCACAATATCTGTATCTAGTCCAGGCATGTCTTCGTAGGACCAGGCGAAGATCTCAACATATTCATTCAACAGCTGAACTAAGCGCTCCTTGACACTTGGTTCTAGGTTGGAACCCACTCTAACTTCTTTTCTATCTTCCTCTATACCCAAGTTGATAGTCTCTAACAACTCCTCGTGAGGTAGAATAGCCCTTTCTTCCTGTTGTAGCAGTCTAGCCAATTCTCCAGGCACTTCACAGTCTTCATCACCTTCGTATTCGGCATGGTAGACCAGATCTTCAGAGTCACTGAAGGCCATAGCACAATTGCTACCCATGGAATCCGAAATGGATGGGTACCTGCATTGGTGAGTATGGGTGTGTGTAAGGGATAGCCACCTTTAAACAAATAAAATGTAAAAAGAAAGAAAATGAACACAAAAGTTTATATGTGAAAACGTCCATGATTCATTAAAATGGCATATGAAGATGAAAAATCAAACCCTTACAAATGGACCTATGTGCCTCGGGTAAGGCACAAGGTTAAAAGTGTACGAATTGTTTAGGAATTATTACAAACCAATAGAAATGTTTGAAAGATAAATTACTGATTGATGAAAGTAATGGGGATAAAGTTCGTTGCCTCCCAATTGCACAATCCTCCTTCAACGGTAGGGAAAATCCAGTCTTCTAGGTTGCTCTCCTCTTCACCATCCTCCAAAGCACTGACTCCGTGATGGGTGATCTTCACTGGTGGCCCTCCAGCCCGGGAGCGACGCACAGCCTTTTAAGCAGAAGCAGTGAAACCTAAGCCAAATTTATCATATTTGAAAGGAAAATCAGGAAGCTGCCCCCAAATTGTGCATCCTCCTTCTTCAATCACAGCCTTTGCATCTTTGAGTGACGACATCCGAGGCGGAGGTCGGGTAATTATGGGTACAGAAGGCACTGTCTGGGTTTCCGCAATTTCCTGAGCTACCTCTTCAAAATGATGAAAGGGGTTTTCGATGAATTCACCATACAATTCCACATAGCAGAAAGAATTAATATGGCTTATCATGTATTCCTCCTCGCCGTGAACTGTCACAATTTTCCCCTGGACAGGGTACTTGAGCTTTTGATGCAGAGTTGAAGTTACGGCTCCAGCATGATGAATCCAGGGTCTTCCCAACAAGCAAGAATAGGAGGGACGGATGTCCATGACATAGAATGTGGAATTAAAGGTCTCAATTCCCACTTTAATCGGGATGTCCACCTCCCCGTGGACCATCTTTTTAGAACCATCAAAGGCTCTGACAATGATGTTACTGGGCTTCAAGGTTAAACCTTCACAATCTAGTCTATCCAATGCCTTCTTTGGTAAGACGTTCAGCGATGAAACAGTGTCTACTAGAACGTGTGCCAGAGTAGTCCCTCTGCATTCCACCGAGACATGCAGAGCGTCATTATGTTTTCTCCCTTTGATTGTTAGATCAGCGTCGGAGAATCCTAAACCGTTATCAGCTGTTAGGCTAGCTACACATTCTTGGAACTGGTCCGCGGAGGTTTCTGGGGCACATGGGTCGTCTTCAAGAATTTGATCAGAGCTTTGGCATGAGCTTCTAAACAAAGCAGCAAGGCCAACATAGAGATTTTTGAGGGGGTTTGCCCCAGTTGTTCCACAACATTATAATCGCTTTTCTTGATTATTTTCAAAATCTCTTCCATTTCTTTTGAGAGGTTTCAGGGATGATCAATGGCTGAGCCCTCGTCCTGACAGGCTCTTCTTGGATCCCTTTCCCTCTATCATCAGTAGTAGCAGAGTGGGCAACTTCAGGAGTCACAACTTCTTCAATAACTGGAGTTCTCGCAGATATGTTGACCGGTGCAGAGGTAACCTTAGGAGCGGCTGAGGGTCCGAAGATTGCCTTTGGAGGCGCAATCTCCGGAGAGAAAATTCTTCCACTGCGGGTGATTTTACTCGTTCTGGCAATGTTTCCAATGTCGGAAGTCTCTTCATCAGAACTCTCTTCAGTGGATTCAATTTGTTTAATACCGTGGTAAAAGATCTCTCCCCCATAGTTCCATGGTATTGATTTGTTGGACTTGTACGGGATAGGCCCCGGCATGGTTATCTTCAAAGGTAAAATCTTCGGATCGGATGTAATCTTAACAGTTCTTTTGGAGACCTTGGAAAGATTGGCGGATATGGTAATTATTGAAATATCATTGACAGGAGTCGGTGTAACAGGAGTCTTCTCAAAAAGGATCTCTTGGTTATCCATTAGGCGTTGGATGCCTAACTTCAACAACAGACAGTCGGTTGGTAAGGATGAACAAAGGTAGCAATATTCTTCACATCCTGGGAAAATCCCAGCCTTCAACAAATTCAGCTTGATTATCGATAACGGAGTCATCAAATCATCAATAGTAGAAACAAAAAGATCTTCTTCAACAGCATGGGCATTGTGACCATGTTTTGGCATTGGAGCAGATATCACATTAGGTTTTTCAGGGGCGTCAAATTCAACTTCTTTAGCATCTATCAAATCCTGAATCTTATTTTTGAGGGGCCAACAATTGTTGGTGTCATGCCCCAGGTTGTCTGAATGATAAGCACACTTCTCATTTGCATGGTAGTAAGGGGAAGATGTATTCGGATTCTTCGGTGCCTCTTTCAAACTAGCAAGGTTTAACTTCAAAAGATGGGGCAGGACCTGAGCAGGTGTCATGTTGATCCGAGTGAATTGCCGTGCAGGCCTTTCCACCCTTGCTTGGTTGGTTCTGGGTTGATTGTTTCTAGGCTGATCAACTGCAGACTTCTAAATCATTACAGCCCCCACCGCTGGCCGGCGCTAAACTCTTCCTTGACTTCTTTGAGAGTAGACAGTTGAGACTTATTTCTTTGCTGGAAAGGTCTTTTTGATGGCAGTGGAAGTAGATGCATCCTTTTGAATTTTTCCGCTCTTGATTCCGGCTTCAACTCTCTCACCAGTCAGAATTAACTCGGTGAACCCCGTAGACGAACTTCCAATCAGGTGATTGAAAAAGGGGCCTGACAGTGTACCCAAGAACATATCTACCAGCTCCCTCTCAGATAGAGGTGGTTGTACTCGTCCCTCCAAATCTCTCCATTTCTGGGCATACTCTTTGAAACCTTCATTTGATACCATGCCCATACTCTGTAATTGAGTACGGGTTAATGCTAAATCCGCATTATATTGATATTGTCTGTAGAAGGCAGCAGCCAAATCCTCCCAATTGTGCACATCAGACCTCTCTAGCTGGTAAAACCAATCTAATTGCGTCCCCGAAAGACTATCCTGGAAGAAATGAACCCAAAGATCCTTATCAGAAGAATGAGGTTGTATTTTTCTGACGTAAGACTGCAGATGCATCTTTGGACAACACAAACCATCGTATTTAGAAAAAAGAGGCACCTTAAACTTAGGGGGGATGACAATCCCAGCAACCAACCCTAGCTCTTCAAAGTCCAGCCCAGGCACTCTTTGCACCTCCATGGCAGCCAGATGCTCCTCCAGATTCTTGTATTTGTCGTCTGCAGGAGGGTACTGCTGCTCAGAATAGTCTTCATCCTCTTCATCTTCTTCTTCCTCAGACTCAGATTGCATTGCAGTTCCTTTACCCTTTCCTACCCCTTCATCAGATGTTGAGTGGAAGTCTAGGACCCTTCTAGCTTGACCTTCAAATCTTCTACCCATGGTAGCCACACCAACCCTTTTCTTTTTTTTCTTTTTCTCCTTTTCCTTTTCCTGTAGAGTTTTGAGCTCCTCCTGGCCCTTTGCCAAGGTCATGAGTAGTTGTTGGAACTGTGAATTCTGCACTTGTAAGTCTTTGACCGTATGCTCTATATCCATCTTGTTGAAATAAACAGTAGAGAGATAAGGAAACCTGGTGTAAAGACCTGATTATGCATATGATGAATGAGATGTATTCATGTAATGCATTCAAGGATTCAGAAATTAAAATTTGTTTTAAACAAAAAGGAACACACGTTATTAATAAGATAGAATTCGTTAGTACATAAATGCCCCATGGGCAAAATAATACAAAATTCTAATGTAAAAAGACATTGCACATCCTCTTTGGTGCAATGTAGGTGTTGAGAGTCTGCTCTTCGTGAAGTTGGCGAGTAAGTTCCAAAACCTTCTTCTCACTGGCGTAGAATTGGGCTTCAAAAGTATCGCATTCTCCCTTGAGTTGTATCCAACTCCTTTGCAAATCTTCAAGTGATATTGGCATGTCAGGATGTAGAAGGGTGTATGGAACCTCTCCTTCCCTAACAAGCTCTTTGATCACAGGAAGAAAGTAGGGGTAAGGCATCATAAGACTTTGGGCGCGGGTTCGTACCCACTTGAGGTAAGGCTCAAGAGGGATGGAATTCTTGTGTCCCAAGGTCTTACTGTCCACCTTGTTGGGAATTCTCCAAGCTCGGATAAACCTTTATTGAAGTCCTTGATCATCGTTATCGAAGTCAAAAACCAAGTCTGGGATCAGCATGTCATGTGGGCCATCCCTTCGGGCATACCTAAACTGTCTCAGAGCCAAGCAGGGGTTGTAGGTAATGCCTCCCTTAATGCCTAGTAGAGGGACATTAGGTAATTCCCCTTAAAGATCAATGATGATAACATTTTCTCTGGATCAAGAACACCAATGAACATCTGAATGCGTAAGAGTCATCAATCGTTGTGACCACCTCAAACCTTGCTCATTCTTCAAGACTGATTGGGGAAGGTGAGAAATAAACCACCTTGCTAGTAGAGGAGTACAGCACATGAGAACACCTCTTTTCCTTATTGTTCGTGTGTGAAATGAGTGGAGGATATCCCCAAGCAATGTAGGCACCGGGTTGCGAGCCATGAAGATTTTGACATCACTGACATCTATAAGCTGGTCAGGGTTAGGGAACAAGACCAACCCATAGATGAGAAGAGCCACAATCTCCTCAAAGGCTTGTAAGTCCAATGAATTCCAGTAGCTTTGGGCCTTCTCAAACAGAAACTTTGACAAGAAACCCTTGACACGACTTATGGTTTCCCAATGGCCTATGATAACAGATGGTTGCAAGTGTAGGGCTTGAGCAACATCTTCAGGCTTTGGATCTCTTTCCGTACCGTTATAGGTTAGTTAATGGAGAATAGGAATCCTCAAGAGTTGAGAGAATTCCTCCATAGGTAGGCACAAGCTGGTAATCAGGAAATGTGAAGCAGTGGTGTAGGGGTCAAAGAACTGGAAGAGAACTTTCACCATGTCTTCCTCAGTGTTGGTGTTGACTAAGTTGAGAAGACGACCATGCTTCTCGGTGAATGGAGAATTCTCAGGAATCCTTGAAGCTAGCTCCTTGAGTTGAGGAGGAATTCTTACAAGGTTTACTTGAATTGTTTTCCTGCGAAGTGAATCCATTACCTACAAAACAGGAACAAAGATGAAGATCCAAATCCTTGAAATGGTTAGTGGATGCATATGATGCTTCATGATGTTATGATGTTATGCACAAGTATATATGTACAAACAAATCACAAAAGTTCCTGGTTTTAGGCTTGCATGGGGTTTCATAGGTAAGTACCCTCTTGAAGTTTAGTTGGCTCAACCTGTCCTAGAAATAGTAATAGGGTTCTAAGGAGCTCAATATCACTGGATTATTTTCTGTGTTCATTGTTTCAGTTTAGCCACTTTACTGGCGACCGAAATATTCCAAGAAAACAACCCTCAATGAGTGTAGTATCGAGTATCTACCAACTTTGGACTGCACCAAAACCGGTCATCTCACTACCCCTAAAAAGGCCAAGTTGGTCAAGTAAAGGTTCTAAAAGTCCATTAGTGCTTCATGACATCACTCAGCGGCCCTGTATTCTCTTTGATTAACTCAAAGGCTACCGGTACCCACAAATATGTCGCACTAATATAGTTATTGTTTCAACCATGTCGGTATACCCTGCACAGTTTCCACAATGTATTTCTATTTACCTATGAATGTTTCCCAAATCCGGGTAGAAGATTCAAACCCAAACAATAGAACCAAATGTAAAGTAATCAAGTCAAGAAAGATAAGCATGTAAAGGTGATCTAAACCCTAAGGTAACTCAACTTTTAAGTTCTTCCCCAGCAGAGTCGCCAGTTCTGTGATGCGGTGGGAGAACTGACTTGAGGTTTTGCGTTTGTGTTTGCAAATGTTTCGGTTTAGCAAGAGTCGCCACCGACTTTTTATTTATCCAAAGGAAAGGTCAAAAAGCACAGGAAATACCTTTGAGATGTTTTCTTGGGTTCAGGGGATAGATTATGAAAAGGGAAGGTGCTAGCACCCTTTTCATCCATGGTTTTCCATGGGCTCTTAGTTACTTGTTTTAGATCACGTGCTTTTGCTTTTCAATTGTTTGAAATGGTGCTTTGTGTATGGTTTTGAAAGTATTTTGAAAAGAGGCCATCGTTGTGGCAACCTTTGTAATGATTCTTGTTTGAATGTATACAAAGGTGTTTGTCTTTTGAAAAATGTTTCAATGTTTGAAAATTTGTTTTGGGAAATGTTTTGAAATTGTATTGTGTGTTTTGAAAATAGCAAGGATGTTTGCAAGTTTGATCAGGTAACTAGGAACATCTACCTACCTACTAAAAGATCTTTCCTACACATTTTTACCCTTTGACATTGTTGTTTTACCATTGCATTTGGTAAACAACCTTGTGTTTGGATGTTAAACGGGACAGACGCGGGTCATCGTATTTGACCATGATAACAATTGTGCTAAGTATCTTAGCAAGTTTTTGAGGGACTAGATCATTTTTGTATAGGCAACCAAGATAGAGTCATCGAGGGACTATGATCTTTCGCTTTGATTTTGTTTTGCCAAGATACCTAGCATGCATACCATGGCCATTTTTAAGGCAACAAGTGGATGAAACCCTAGGGGTTCTTGTGTGCATTGTGTTGTCAATTTTCATGCATTTTTGTCTTGTATTAGTCAAGCTATTTGTTTTGATTTTTGGTTGTCATACAAACCCTAGTTTTGCTATCATGGCATATTTGAAAGCTATAAATGCGTAAAAGTAAATCTACGACTATTACAACATTGGTATGGCGAGAGGGGTACAAGTTTGAATAGGGGGATATTTGCAAGAAAATAAAGCCCTAATTAAACTATTACAACCATATTGAATTCTTTGTACAAATAAATAAATGGACAAATATTTAAATGTGCAATAAAAATAAATATGCAAAATGTTTTTTTGTATTTATTTTATGTATGTAAAATAAATTATTTAATATCCTAAAAATATTAAAAATATTAATAATTATTTTTGGAAAGCGTGGAAACCCTAGTTTTGGTTTAAGAAAATATATATATATATATATATATATATATATATATATATATATATATATATATATATATATATATATATATATATATATATATATATATATATATATATATATATATATATATATATATATATATATATATATATATATATATATATATATATATATATATATATATATATATATATATATATATATATATATATATATATATTATATTGTTTATTTGTTCAAGAATAAAAAATAATAATATATACAAGAGTGTTAAAAAATTAAATGTGTGGGAAAAATATTATTTAAGTATATAAATAATAATAAGAAAAATATATAATATTTTTTGTATTATTTATGAATTTATTTTAAGAAAATAAAAGTATATATCATTTAATAACTATTTCTATGTCCAAAAAAATAATAAAAATAATAAAATAAAATGTGAAAATTTAAGAAAATATTTTTGGTATTTTTTAATGTTTAGAAAAATAAATAAAAGTCAAAAAATAAAAAGGAAATACAAAAATATGCAAAATAATGAAAATGGGCCAAGGGGGTGTAAACAGCAAGCTAAGGGGTGCAAATAGCAAGGAACAGCCAGGCCCAGCTCACATTCATCTTCGTCCCTGACCTTGTGAAACAGAAAAACGTGCGCCAATGGTTCAAACTGCTAACTCCTACATTTGTGCTTAAAAACAAAAACTTGCAACATGAAAGTTATAGAGCATGATCACACGATTCTAACCATGTTAAAAACTTAATCTAACTCTCAAAGACCAGAGAGAATTTCTCTGGCCCTAATTTCTAACCTAGTTTTTTCAGAAACATCATCATTCAAATTCTCCCAGCTTAGTTAACTTAAATGAATTATATGCATATGTACAGCTCAAGGGCAATGAGGACTATATTTTTTATTCACAAACCTAAGCCTAATGTTTCCTAAATAGAGAGATAGAAGTTTGAACTTTACATGTTTCAGTCAAGCTCGAGTATGGAAATGCAACAACTTTCAGTGAGGCCTGAGATACTTGTGAGCTTGCTTGAAGTTCCTTTGAGCTTTCGCAATGCTTAGCCTGCTTTGAAATAACTTGAATATGCTTGTAGAACTCAACCTGCAAAGTCAGAATTTGAAAATGGTGAAGTGTGTAAATGGAGTTACAGTGACTTGGGAATGGTTGGGATAACTTAGGTATGTTGTATGGAATATGTTGGAACTGGTTGCAAGCAAAATGCACGAGGGGATTATGATTTGGCTTATGATTTGCAGATCCTGTCCTGTTTTGGCAGAAAATGGGGTTTTTGGTGTACAAGGGTGTTTGAGAGGTTGATAGCTCGTGTTTCTGGCTTAGTATAATGTGTTTAAGTTGTTTGAAATGTTTACCAAGCTTGGTTATATCAGATTGCAAAGTTATGGACTTTTGGCACAATGACTTGGTTTTGAAGCAAAAGGTGATTTTGACAATGCTATGGCCTGTACAAGCTAGCTCCAAGCATGCTGATAGTTGGTGTACCTTTTCCTAAGTTTGTGGAGTTAGTTTGCTGCAAAGGATTGGGTTCACAGCTCAAGAGAAACAAAATTGCATAAAGCAACCTTTATCAAAATGGCATTGTTATCTTTTTGCCAAAAATGGATTAATTCAATGTGTAATCTTCTAAAGCTCAAAACAAAGCTTAATCCATTGTGTTTGCATTCAATTTTTGAGTGTGGAAGGGTTTAAGGACCTGTAAACAAGTACAAGCAAGTTTTGGACAGTTTTGCAACTTGTAGCAACATGAAAAATGCCATGGACCAAAGTGATATTTTTCCAAATTCAAACCTTCGATTCTCCCTAACCACAAATGATCTTGGAGAGTTCTTTGACGTTTTGGAAAGCTTGTAACATGATCTACAATACATATATGATATTAATTTTGATATTCCACTTGGAACTATGTGAAAAATTTCCATGAAGATAGGTCAAAATCCTGCCTAAACTAGGGTAAAATTTCACTAAGTTAAAAGTTTCATGGACCCTTGTTCACAAAACCATAACTTGAGATCCAAGCATATTTTTGGAAAACTTTGTGAATCAAAGTTGTATATTTTGTGGAGTACTACAACTTTCATGTTGGAAGTTTTGTTTTAATCCAATTGCATCATAGTGAAAATGTTGGGCAAAGTTGGGAAAAAATAAGAAATTTTCATAACTTAGAAATTTTCGAAGTTATGAAAATTTTCCATTTTAAACCCTAATTATCAAAATTAGGTTTCTTGGTGAACAAGTTTCATGTTTTGACATATCTTGATGAAAAATGACCCTTGGCACTTGATTTTGACCAAAAAGTCAAAGTTTGACTTTTCATTGTACAGTTGATTTTTGATCAGTTGACTGAAAAATTCATCTGTTAATCCAATGCATTTGAGATCTTTTGAACCTTGTGATTAGGTCAAGGTGATGCCATTGAGTCCTTGAATCCATGCTTGAACCCAATTTTCCATTGGCTAGGTTAAAAATCAGAAATTGCCCTTCTGCAGTCAAAACTCTAAAAATGATCATTTTGCCCTTTGGTGATCTGATCAAATTTCTTGAGGAGTTGTGGTCCAAAATTGATCGAATGGTTCATATGAGTTTATAATGTTGATGTGGATCAAAAATTATGAGGTTTGACTGTAAATTGGCCACAATTGACTTTTTCCCCAATACAATTGATTTCTAGGTCAATTGTCCAATTGACTAGGCAAAAATTTGATTCAAGGCTTGAAACTTGGTATCGGAAATCTTAGGAGTCCAACATGAAGTATGAAAGTCACATTGAGCATTGGAAGTCCAAAAATCCCTGTACAAACTCAAACCCTAATTTCAGGTCATCAGTGCAAGGAAATGTCTTGAGCAGGGCAAACCCTAATCCTGTCTGGAGTCCAAAGAGTCTTGTGAGGGGAAATCTTGATAAAATGAGAGGGCAAATTTTGGGTACAACACACATGATTCTGGAACTTATAGCATGAATTACATACATATTTTTATTCATTGAAACATTTGCAAGCTATCTATAACATTCAATTGCATTTTTGTGGACTATATCAGGATTTGCCATTATTAGGGTTTTATGCTTCGTTTTAGGATCTTTGTGTACAGGTAAAATTGGGCCACAATAAGGGCACCATCATGCCCAGCAGGCCATGCAAGTTGATTCATGGCCTTAGATTTTATTTATCATGCTTGTGTTTGATTTTGAGAATTGCAGGGTTTGTAGTGACGGACGTTGTCCGTAGGTAAAGGTCACTGCATCTTTTAGCCACGGAGAGAGGACAAGGATGAAGGCGTGGCATCACCCTATTAGCCCATTTGAATTTGCATGCAGAAGACTTTTGTTTTCGCTTGTTTTTTAATATAATGATTATTAGTTGTTTGACATACAACGCGCGCATGTAGCCCTGTTGGTAATGATGCAGGTGGAAAAGGCTTTGGGACCTGGGTTCGAATCCCAGGTCCCACCATTCTTTCATGTTATTTTTCTTTCATTGATCAGGCATGCATACAAATCATAAGGACCACCACGCGCCCTCAGGATTCAACCATGGGATCTCTAGGAGGCCAGATCTGAAGGCCATCATTGAAGGATCTATCATGTGACCTAGTCAACGCATAGCACTGGAACGGGCAAGTCAACATGGATCAATGTCTTTTGGGCCCAAGACTTGCTATCAGCACACCTCCAAATTGCTATTTCAGGCCTATTTTCTATTTTCTTTTCTTCTTATATTTTCCTTATTTAATTGATTTAATTATTTTTACTAACATAAAAATTAATTCTTTTTTTTAAGAAAATCATGAAAATAATATTTTCATCCAATTAGATTTAGAATTTATTTCTTATACAAAAATTAATTTAATTAATTCATTTATTTTCAGAGTAACTTCAATTATTTTGTAAACAAAATAAAATTAATTAGAACAATTAGGGTTTTTGTTTCTAACTTAATTCTATTTTTCTTTTTCTTAAAAATAACAAAATACAAAAATAGGCCATGTAAATTATTATCTTTAATTTAATTTAATTACTAATTAGATTTATATTTAATTTAAAAACCTAATTCTTTTTCTTAAAAATAATTAAAAACAACAAAAATAATTTCTCTTTTGATTAGGTTAGACAGGGTCAAAACCCTAGTTCTCTCTCGTTCTCGATTCATCGCATTTATTTATTTTTACCTTATTAATGTAATTGCTCACAAGTTGTAATAGATTAATTAGGATTTTTTTTCCTTTTCATTTATCGTTTTGACGGGTTGTTTTTGGCTATGTAATTAATACTCGAAGCCTTGTAATAGCGTAGCTTTACTTTCCGCACTTTAAATTCCGCAAAATATTAAACTGTTAGATGAATGATATTAGGGTTGCATGACAAGAATGTATGATTAACTTTAAAACGGTTAGCAAACCCTAAATGTGCAAAGATAATAACTTGAAATTGAATCACTCGCACATGCGCACTCCTAGGGTATACTCTCACTTTGGTTGCCTTCGGTAAACGGTCATTAAGTATAGGATATTTTAGTGGTCGCACTCTTGTCTAAACAAAGATCAAAGTCCCATTCGGAAAAGTTTCCTCGGAAAGGTTGCGTCGGATATGTCGCCTCGAATATTGATCTTAAGACATTAGGGTTATTACTAAGACATCCTAACATTGCTTTAATGATCATATTTCCCTTTTCGAATTGACCCTTAAAACTCCAACGACGGTGCTACCTGCTCACTAATAGTAGGATAGCACTGTCTAAAGGAAACAAGAATAGAAACATTCTCTTTTTCGAGTAGGTAGATTAGTTCTTAAGTACTTGCTCAAATAAAACAAACTTTTTCACACCAAACACTTTTTCAAACAATGTTTTCAAAACGACTTCGTAACACTCTTGAAGACAGAAGCAAGGGTTAAATCAAAGTAAAACAAAAAAAATTAAAATCAAACACACCCAAGAAAATTTTGAAAATGATGAGCAAGTACCTAAGTGCCCGTGGAAAACCGCGGATAAAAAGGGTGCTAATACCTTCCCTTTCTATAATCTACCCCCCGTACCCAAAATCTCGAAAAAGGGAATTTTTCTGTGCTTTTTTTCCTTTCCTGTTGGATAAAATAAAAGTTGGTGGTGACTCTTGCTTACCGCGACATTTTGCAAACACAAATGCAAACCAGCATTTCAAAACAGTCTGGTTCTGGCCACCGTATCACAGTCAGGAACTCAGCTTGAATGGTTCTACCAACTGGAGAGAGCCAATGGCCGAAATTGGGAAGACCTGGCTGCTGCTTTTTACAAGCAGTATCAGTACAACGCTGACCTTGCTCCTACTCGTACTCAACTCCAGAGTATGTCCATGGGTGCAAGTGAAGGCTTTAAGGACTATGCACAAAAGTGGAGAGACTTGGCTGGAAGAGTCCAACCCCCGTTGTATGATATGGAGTTGGTCAATATGTTTCTGGGGATGTTATCTAGTCCATTCTTTAATCATTTGATCGGTATCTCGTTAGTTGGTTTCACCGAGATGATTCAAATTGGAGAGAGAGTAGAAGCTGGGATTCGGAGCGGTAAAATACAGAAGGATGCCTCTTCGAGTTCGGCAAAGAAGCCTTTTACTGGTAAGAAGGAAGCTAGTTCCATCTATAGCCTGAGAGGCCAAAGCAGATCCGAACACCGTTAAACAGTAAGTTCCGTAATGATACTTAGACTGCAGTTACTCCATAACGCAACAAACAACAAAGGGCGGAAAGACCACAACGGCAGTTTACCCGAATCAACATGACGTTGGCTGAAGTTCTACCCCATCTGCTGAGATCCAACTTGGTGACCTTGAAAGAGGCTCCCAAGAATCCAAACACCACATCCCCCCGATATAATCCAAATGCTCGATGTGCCTATCATTCTGAGAGTCCTGGCCACGACACCAACGACTGCTGGGCTATGAGAAATAAGGTACAGGATCTGATCGAAGCCAAGGAGATTGAGTTTGATGCTCCGGAAAAGCCCAATGTCATAACTGCTCCCATGCCTAAGCACGGTCGTGGAGTTAATGTTGTTAATACTGATTTGTTTGTGACCTTAATGGATGAAGTTTCTACTCCTCTTATGACGGTTAAGAAGAATTTGTTGTCGGCCGGTTTATTTCCGGGTTGTGGTGAAGGTTGTCACATGTGTTCATCTCTACCTTCTGGTTGCCATTTGCTGAAGTCAGGTGTTCAGCCCCTGATGGACAGAAAACAAATTTTCTTCGAGAAAACTTTGATTCTCGTTGTTCCATTTGAAGATGTTGCTATTATAACCATTTCCACTAATTCTTCCAAGGTCTCCTCAAGAAGACATGTTAGGATTACATCTTCTCCAAGAGTCGCTCCGCTAATAATCATCGTTCCTGGTCCTGTCTCGTATGCCTCGGACAAAGCCGTCCCCTGGCATTATGGTGCCGATGTATACTATCATGGCATCAAACAAGATCTAAAGAATGAAGAGGTTGATCCTGATGTCAGTAACATTGTCGGGACCAACAAGGTTACCAGAAGTGGAAGGGTTTTCTCTCCTGAGATTTCCCCAAAGACTGTCAATAGGCCTATTATTATTACGTCTGCTACTCCTACTGGTACATCAACCACTACTCCTGTGCTTACTCCAATTATCACTCCCATCGTCGAGTCATCTGGGACCCGAGGCAAAGAAGTTATAGGTGAGCTTGCCCGGACGAAGGCACCTAGAAAATTTTTCGTGGAAGCCCTTAAGCAAGAGATAGAGGAAATACTGAAAATAATCAAAAAGAGCGACTACAATGTGGTCGAGCAGCTGGGGAAGACCCCCTCAAAGATATCCGTGTTGTCCCTGTTGTTGTGCTCCGAGGCCCATGCTAAGGCTTTGATTGCATTCCTCAAGACTGCGAATGTGCCTTAGGAGACCTCAATTGATCAATTCAAAGATTGTGTGGCCAGCCTGACTGCTGACAATGGGCTGGTTTTTCAGATACAGACTTGACACCGAAAGGGTGGAAGCATAATGATGCTCTGCATGTCTCGATTGAATACAGGGGCACCACTATGGCTCATGTGCTGGTAGATACTGGGTCTTCGCTGAATGTTCTGCCTAAGAAGGCGTTTGGTCGGTTGGACTGTGAGGGTTTGACCTTAAGGCCTAGTAACATTGTGGTAAGGGCTTTTGATGGGTCGAAAAGAATGGTGCATGAGGAAGTGGACATCCCTGTCAAAGTAGGTTCCCAGACTTTTGACTCTACTTTCTATGTAATGGACATCCGGTCGTCATACTCTTGTTTGTTGGGTCGTCCTTGGATCCATGAAGCTGGGGCAGTTACTTCTACACTACACCAAATGCTGAAGTATCCAGTAAAAGGGAAGATTGTCACTGTGCATGGTGAGGAGGAGTATATGGTGAGCCACCTTAATTCCTTCAGGTACGTAGAGATGGACGGGGAATTCATAGAGACTCCTTGCTAGAACATTGAAGAGGTTCCACAGATCTTGGCATCGACTGAAACTACTACCAACAAACCTCCTCTGAAGATGGCTTCCCTCAAAGACGCCAGAGTAGTGGTTGAAGAAGGTGGGTATACCAATTGGGGACAACTCCCTGATTTTACTCACAAAACTGACAAGTTTGGTTTGGGCTTTACTTCAGGAGCTCAAAGGACTATTCGACGCGCTCGGGTTGGAAGACCTCCCCTATGCATCAGCAATCGGGGAATTAATGTCATTGAAGACAGCGAGGAAGACTCAGACATTGACAGCTAGATTTACCCAACTACCAACGGTGGACTGAGTAATTGGAAGGCTAGGGACTTTATACTAGTTTCTTTTATTCCGCAGTAATTGTCCTACTTGTTTTGAGATTTGTAATAAACAATTTAAACTCTACAACCTTGTGTCTTGCCCGAGGCACATTGGCTTTGTTTGTGAGGGCTATTATTTGTCATTTCATATATCATCAATAAAACATTGGACGTTTCTTGCATACAAATTTTACGCTCTCTGTTTTTTTCTTTTCTGTTTTCACTTTATCAAAATAGTTATTCTCTTACACACACTCACGTATCATACTGCAGATCCATATCCACTCTGGATCCCATTGATAACAGCTCTGTTACTTCCAGTTATGACTTCGAAAATCCGATCAACCAAGCCGAAGACGAAAGTGAGGATGATTGTGAAGTGCCTGGAGAACTTGCTAGACTATTACAGCAGGAAGAAAGGGATATACAGCCTCACGAAGAGTTGGTTGAGACGATAAACCTGGGCACGGAGATAGACAGAAAAGAGGTCAATATTGGCGTAAATTTGGAAGTTAAGGTCAAACAGCAGTTGATACAAATGTTGCACGACTACGTTGAGTTCTTCTCCTGGTCATATGAAGACATGCCAGGTTTAGACACTGATATTGTGGTTCATCGTCTGCCGAGCAAAGAAGATTGTCCTCCAGTTAAAGAGAAGGTTTGTCGTATGCGCCCTAAAATGTCAAAGAAGATCAAGGCAAAGGTCATGAAGCAGTTAGACACAGGGTTCTTAGCTGTCACTTCTTATCCACAGTGGGTTTCTAACATCGTTCCGGTACCTAAGAAGGACGGTAAGGTACAGATGTGTGTGGATTATAGAGATCTGAACATGGCAAGCCCCAAGGATGACTTCCCACTTCCTCACATTGATGTTCTGGTTAATAACACCGCGCATCACAAAATATTATCCTTCATGGATGGTTTCTCTGGCTACAACCAGATCATGATGGCTCCTGAAGACATGGAGAAGACAACCTTCGTCACACTGTGGGGTACCTTCTGTTACAAAGTGATTCCTTTCGGGTTAAAGAATGTTGGGGCAACTTACCAGCGCACCATGGTTGCTTTGTTCCATGATATGATTCACCACGAGATCGAAATTTTTGTTGATGATATGATAGCCAGGTCTCAAACTGAGGAAGAGAACCTTGATCATCTACAAAAGTTGTTCGAAAAGTTGAAGATATACAAGCTGAGGTTGAATCCGAACAAGTTCACCTTTGGGGTAAGGTCTGGTAAACTTTTGGGTTTCATTGTCAGCGACAAAGGCATCCAAGTAGACCATGCGAAGGTAAAAGCCATACAAGAGATGTCGGATCCCCGTACAGAGAAGGAGGTTAGAGGTTTCTTGGGACGCTTGAATTATATCGCCAGGTTCATTTCACATATGACTGCTACTTGTAAGCCCATCTTCAAGCTTCTAAAGAAAGATCAAGTGGTAAAGTGGAATGATGAATGCCAGACCGCTTTCGAAAGAATTAAAGAATACCTTCAAGAACCACCAATTTTGATGCCTCCGGTTAAAGGAAGACCTTTGATATTGTACTTAACAGTGCTAGACAATTCAATGCGGTGTGTACTGGGGCAGCATGACGAGTCTGGTCGAAAAGAGCACGCGATATACTACCTTAGCAAAAAGTTTACCGACTGTGAGACAAGATACTCACTGCTCAAGAAAACTTGTTGCGCTTTGGGATGGGCTGCTCGCCGACTAAGACAGTATATGTTGACCCACACTACTTTGTTGATATCTAAGATGGACCCAATCAAATACATCTTCGAGAAACCCGCTCTCTCCAGAAGGATAGCAAGATGGAAGATGATCTTAACTGAGTACGATATACAATATACAACCTAGAAAGCAATCAAGGGGAGTGTATTGGCTGATCATTTGTCTCATCAGGTCATGGATGACTACCAGTCCATGAATTTTAAGTTCCCGGATGAGAATATTATACTGGTGACTGACTACGAAGAACCTGGACCGGACGAAGGACTCAAAGAGGGATCCTGATGGACTATGGTTTTTGACGGGGCTTCAAATGCACTTGGTAATGGCATCGGCGCTGTAATCATATCTCCTGAGAGCTGTCATACTCCTTTCACTTCCCGACTATGTTTCAACTGCACTAACAACATGGTGGAGTATGAAGCTTGCAGCATGGGTCTCAAGGCTGCTATTGACCTTAGGATCAAGTTCCTGGATGTTTTCGGGGATTCAACCTTGGTAATAAGTTAGATCAAAGGCGAATAGGATACGAAACATCTGAATCTCGTCCCATACAAAGAGTACGTATTTACATTGCTCCCACACTTTGAGGAGGTAACTTTTGAACATTTCCTGCGAGAAGAAAATCAGTTAGCGGGCGCGCTAGCTACCATGTCTTCTATGTTCAAAGTTAGGTGGGATAATGAAGCTCCCCAAATCACCATTGAAAGGTTGGATGAACCAGCGCACTGTTGTGAAATTGATACCGAAGAGGTGGCGGGCAAGCCCTGGTTTCACGAAGTCAAAAGATATCTCGAGGCTCAAGAGTATCCCGAAGGGGCATCTGTCGATGATAAGAAGTTTCTGAGAAGGTTCTCTGCGAAATTCTTCCTCAGTAATGGAATCCTCTACAAGTGCAATCATGACTCTACATTACTACGGTGTGTAGACAAGGGCGAAGCAGAGAGGATCATGACAGATCTACATGAAGGTACCTTCGGGACTCATTCTAGTGGACATACCATGGCTAAGAAGATCCTACGGGAAGGATATTACTGGTCCACTATAGAAGTCGATTGTTATCAGCACTCTCGAACTTGTCATAAGTTCCAAATATATGCTAATAAGGTGCACGTGCCTCCGGTTCCCTTAAATGTCTTGACAGCTCTGTGGCCCTTTGCAATGTGGGGCATTAACATGATCGGAGAAATCAGGCCTACTGCTTCCAAAGGACATCGCTTCATCCTAGTAGCCATTGATTAGTTCACGAAGTTGGTTGAGGCGGCCTTTTTTATTAAAGTAACCAAGAACGTCATTGCACGGTTTATCCGACATAATCTGATATGTCAGTATGGCGTGCCAGAGAGGATTATTACTGACAATGGTACGAATCTCAACAACACCATGATCACCGAGCTCTGTAAACAATTTAAGATACAGCATCATAACTCTTCTCCCTACCGGCCGAAGATGAATGGCGCTATTGAAGCGGCTAACAAGAACATCAAGAAAATTGTACAGAAGATGACAGTGACATATGTGATATGGTGGGAGAACTGACTTGAGGGTTTTGTGTTTTATTGCAAATGTTGCGGTTAGCAAGAGTCGCCACCGACTTTTCTTTTATCCAAAAGGAAAGGTGAAAAAGCACAGGAAAGACCTTTGAGAGTTTTCTTGAGTTCGGGGGGTAAATTATGAAAAGGGAAGGTATTAGAACCCTTTTCATCCATGGTTTTCCATGGGCTCTTAGTTACTTTCTTAGATCACTTGCTTTTGTTTGTTTGAAATTGTGTTTGGTGTGGTTTTTGAAAGTATTTTGTAAAAGAGGCCATTGTTAGGCAATATTTGCAATGATTCTCATTCGTAAGAATGTATACAAAGATGTTTGTCTTTTTGAAAATGTTTTCAATGTTTTTTAAGATGTTTTTGAAATGTGTGTGTTTGTTTTGAAAATAGCAAGGATTGTTATTTTGAAATAGAGCAAGTAACTAGAAGTAATCTACCTACTCAAATGTATTTCTTGTGCATTTTCTATTCCTTTGACATTGTTGTCTTACCATTGATTTGTTAAGCAACCCTATCTTTGAATGTTAATGGGACGGGCGTGGGTCATCGTATAACCATGATTAGCAACATTTGCAAAGTATCTTAGCATTTGGAGGGACCAAGATCATTTTGTAAGGCAACTTTTTGAATAGCGTCATCGAGGGACTATGATCTTTATATTTATTTGTTTTGCCAAGATACTTCGCATGCATAATATGGACATTTTTGTTTTAGGCAACCAAGTGGAGAAACCCTGAGGATGCTTGTGTGCAAGTGTATCATTTTCATGCTTTTATTTTGTCTTGTATTTAGGGTTTCCTATTTTGCTTTGTTTTGTTCTTGTCATACAAACCCTAATTACTAATCATGGCATATAAAGCGATAAATTGCGTAATGTAAATATTCCTAAGCTATGACAACAATCTTATGGGAGGGGGGAATACAAATTTGAATGGGGATTTGCAAAAAAAATAAACCTAAATAAATTATTACAACCAAATAGAATTTATACGAATTAGAATAAATACAATACAATATTTAAAAATGCAATACAATGTACATGTAAGAAAAGATTTTTTTTTTATTTTGCTTTTATGTAAAATAAAATTTAAATCTAAGCCTAAAAATGTAAGGAAAAGAAATTAATTTTTTAGAAGGGGTCTTAACCCTAATATATTTTTTTAAAGAAAATAAAGTTCTTATATGTATTATTTTATGTATTTCTTGTATTAAAATAATAAATAATATTGTATAAAAATATAAAAAAATTTATATATGCAAAAATAAACATTTATAAGTATGAAATGAAAAATAAATTAAACTAAATATGTTTTAATTATATTTACTAGTTTATTAAGAAAACATATGATATCTATTAAAATAAAATATATTTTTATGTGAAAAATAAACTAAAATAGAATAAAAATGCAATATTATGAAATTTACATTTTTTAGGATTTTTATGTGTCAAAGAAAATATTTAATATATTAAAAATGAAAATAAAACAAATAAAATATAAAAAAAATAAAAAGTTGGCAGGGGGTGATGTAGCAGATTAGAGATATCATGCAAGCAAAAAAGTTTATGGCCCAACTATGGAGGCCCAAACCTGCACAAAGCCAAAAACTGGAAAAATGGGAAAAGTGTGAAAAATAAAAGTAACGCCCAGGTTCGAACCTAGGACATGGGTCTCACCAGCGCGCTACTTTGCCACTGGGGTGACTATACATCCATTGTCTTAAGGAAAGCAAAAATAATATAACATAAAACAAGCCATTTCCCTGTACTTCATCTTCTTCCTCAAGCTTGGCCAGACATCCTGTAACTCTCTCATACTTCCATGAAAATGAAAACTCATAACATGAAAGTTGTAGTATTTGAACTCACGATTCCAACCATATAAGTTATGTAAGCTAATTATCAAAGATTAAAGAGAATTTTAATAGCCCTAAATTTAAACCTAATATTTTCATAAATTTCAAGTTCCAAATTATCTCAACTCAAATAAAATAAGTGCAAGATAAAGATATGTACAGTTTCGTTGTGATGAGGACTACATTTTTTATTCACAAATCATGGCCTATGGTTGCCTGTACAAGGAGATAGAGTTTGAGATTTTACCTCCTTTAGTTGGAATCATGGATGGAACTAGAGTGAGTTTGATGGAGGCCTTATGCTTGCTTGAGCTTCCTTGAACTTCCCTGAATGTATTCCAACCCTTGCTTTGCTCGGAAAGTGCCTGAAACTCCTTGGCAAAGTCAAACTGCAAGCTTTGAGAGCAATAATGGTAGATGATGGAAAAGTGGTTACAGAATAGGGATGAAGGACTGGATTGGTTTGATATTATGTAGGTAAGATGTTTTAATGATCAAGACTTGAAACGCACGAGCCAAATGGAAGATGGGTATGCTTATGCCAAAACTGCAAGTTTGGACAGATCTCTGGTGTTTTTGTGCATGGGAGTGTTTCAGGCCTCTACTAATCGTGTGTTAAGTTTTATGATGTTTGTATATTAGTATGGAATTGGTTTCATGTAAACCCTCTAAGAGTTGTGCCAGTTCTAGCCTTTTTGCCACTTTTCTTGCATTTGAAGTAAAGTGAAGGGACAATGCTTGCCATGCTTGTACTTTCTCTCTTAGGGTTGGTATCAGCTTGTACAATTTGCTTTATACCTGTGAGACTTGTATGTACAATGGAGACAGGTGCAATGCTCAAGAATTGGAAAGTGGCAAAAGTTGTGCTTTTCCAAAATGGCAATGGTCACTTTATGCCATTTATGGAATTGCAACTTGGGTAATGGTTCTAAGGCATGGATCAAAGCTTTGTCAACTGAGTAAGCATTAAATTAAGGAGTGAGGAACAAGTTTGGGACCTGTAAAGCATGGATTAGGCAGCATAGGTACTGATTGCAACTTTGTTCTTCATGAAATGGCTTGGACAAAAAGTGAGAAAATGACAACTTCATCTCTTCGATTCTCCCTACTCAAAAATTATCTTGAGGAGTTCTTGGACATTTTGGAAAGCTTGCAATGTGCTCTATAACTCATCTTTGAAATGAACTTTGAGATACTTCTTGGAACTAGGTGAAAATTTTCCATGAAGTTGGGTCCAAAACCTGCTAAATTAGGACAAAATTTCACTAAGTTATTTATTTCATGATCATGTATTCATAAATTTATATCTTGAGATCCAAGCATCTTTAAGGAAATGTTTGTTAAGTAAAGTTGTATATTTCATTGAGGTCTATAACTTTCATGTTGGTAACTTTCTTTGAATCATTATGCATCATGGTGAAAAAGTGGCCTAAAGTTGAGAAAAAATAAGAAATTTTCTATACTTAGAAAATTTTCTAAGTTAAGAAAAATTTCAAATTCAAACCATAATCTTCAAACTTGGATTTCTTGTTGAACAAGTTTGACATTTTGACATGTTTTGATGAATTATGACCCTTGGCACTTGATTTTGACCAAAAAGTCAAAGTTTGACTTTTCAGTGTACAGTTGACTTTTGATCAGGTGACTGCAAATTTCATTTGTCAATCCAATGAAATTGCAATGTTTTGAACCATGCCATTAGGTCAAGATGATTCCATTGAATCCTTGAAATCACGCTTTAACTCAATTGGTCATTTGCTAGGTTAAAAATCATAAATTTCCCTTCCTTAGTCAAAACCCTAATTTTGACCATTTTGCCCTTTTGGTGATTTAACCAAATTTCTTGAGGTATTGTGATCCAAACTTGACCAAATGATACATATAAGTTTAAAATGTTGATGTTTATAAAAAATTATAAAGTTTGACTGTAAATTGGCCATGGTTGACTTTTTTCCCAATATAGTTCACTTTTAGGTCAACTGTCCAATTGACTGATCAAAAATGTGGTTCAAGGCTTGAAACTTGTCATGAGTGATCTTAGGGATCCATAATGATGTTTGAAAGTCATATGAAACATTGATAGTCCAAAAATCCTTGTGCAAACTCAAACCCTAACTTTGGGTTATCAGTGCAAGTTGAGATGTCTTGAGCTAACCAAACCCTAATCCAGTCTTGAGTCAAAGAGATCTTGTGAGAAAAGTTTTGATAAATGAGAGGGAAAATTTTAGGGTACAACAGCTGCCCCTGTTCAATCTTCTTAGACCTGAAGAGTTAGATTGGCGAGCTTTTCCATTCGTGACTAGAAGGTGAAAGTTGATTGGACACTAAAGTGCCCATAAATTTGCACTCGGCGATGTGTAGTTGAGGGAATAGGCTTAAAGATGCCATTTGGAGAAGTGATAGAGTCATATTGGAAATGGGCTTGTAGATTCCATCAAAGAATGTTTTTTGGATTGTAAATTGTAAGCTGAAAGAATGAGTATCAGAATGGTGTCCGCGTCTGGAACGTATTTGAGTTGTATATGAACTTGAAATCTGAATGAGTATCAGAATTGCATCCGTGTCTGGAGCGTATTCGCACTGTATCTGAACTTGAAATGTGAATGAGTATCAGAATGGCATCCGTGTCTGGAGCGTATCTGCACTGTATCTGAACTTGAAATCTGAATGAGTATCAGAATGGCATCCGTGTCTGGAGCGTATCCGCACTGTATCTGAACTTAAAATATGAATGAGTATCAGAATGGCATCCGTGTCTGGAGCGTATCCGCACTGTATCTGAACTTGAAATCTGAATGAGTATCAGAATGGCATCTGTATCTGGAGCATATCTGAACTGTATCTGAACTTGAAATCTGGATGAGTATCAGAATGGCATCCGTATCTGGAGCGTATCTGAACTGTATCTAAAAGCTGAATCTGAATGAGTATCAAAATGGAATTCGTGTCTGGAGCATATCCATACTGTATTTGATTACACATTGTTAATGGTAGCTGTTAATCTTATCCTGAAAAGGGTAAAATGTTAGCTGAAACACAAAGTTACGTTGTATGAAATGTACGATGCAATGTATTTGTTTTATAAATGTCATGATATATGGATGTAATGTATGCGCATGTAAGTTGATTTGCTGTATTGCCGTATGATTGAGGAAAATAAATCCTTGACTGCTGTTGAGGATATATGGATCTTTCATATCTTGAAATTGAAGTATTGACAAAATTCTCTTGTGAGAGGAATGCCATATACTGCTTGAGGAATCTGCTTGGGGAATCCAGAGAATTTTGATGACTTCTACTGGGGATTAATAATTTGAAATTTTAGTTCCGCTGGGGATTTAAATGACGTACTATGGGGATTGCTCATGGAATAGCCTAAAGACATTTTCCTATTCTTTCAATTTGTCAGTAATTGTCTTTTTTCATTTTGTTTATTTGTAAACAGTAATTATGTTCAAATGCATATGTTCATTAATGAATCATTGGACGTTTTTGCAAATAAAACACAAGTGTAAAGAAAAAGGACAAATAGTTTTCTGTACTTTAAAGAGATATCTTTGTATTTACTTTGAATAAGTATTTTGTACAAAGGAGATGAATACCCTAGTAAGAGGATGGTGCCATAAAAGTAAGAAAAAATTTATACAAAGAAAGATAGCTATGTGTGGTAATCCCATGGGGTTTCCATTCTGCTATAGCCTCCATATCTCTGAATATCTTGTCTATTTGTTACTTCGTCCGAAGATGATTGAATTGATCAGAAACTCCGAGTTTTCCAGTGAAGGAGATGGTCCTCAAAGTGATCCGACGGGACATAGTCATACGCTTTAATTCCCTAACTTTTTCCTGGACCGCTCTTTCGGGTTTTCAGTCCATCGGGAAACCCTTTTTTGCCCAAGTCGCCCTTTCGGGTTTTCAACTTGCCGGGTATACATTTTTTTTAAAATTTTATCCCTAATTTTTGCCCGAACCTTTTGGTTCACCGGGATGCCCTTTTTTTCCCTAGGTGTGTCAACCTAGCGGGTCTCTTATGTGTAGTATCTTTTGACTATGTCCGTGTTCGCATGGTGTGGCAGGTCATCACCGTCCATGGTGGTTAAGATTATTGCCCCACCGGAGAAGATGTTCTTGATTACAGATGGTCCTTCATAGGTAGGAGTCCATTTACCCCTGGGATCACTTTGTGGTAAGATAATGCGTTTGATCACTAGATCTCCTACTTGATATACCTGGCGTCTAACTTTCTTGTTGAAAGCCTTGATCATCCGTTTTTGATACATCTGACCATGGAAAACAGCAGTAAGTCTCTTTTCATCAATTAATTTAGTTGATCAAGTCGAGTCTGGATCCAATCGTCTTCATTCAAACCTGCATCCTTCATAATTCTCAAAGAGGGGATCTGAACCTCAATAGGCAAGACAGCCTCCATGCCATAAACCAAAGAATAGGGTGTTGCCCCCAGTTGATGTGCGAGCCATGGTACAATATCCGTGGAGAGAAAATGGTAGCATCTCATGCCAGTCCTTGTAGGTGACTGTCATTTTCTGTATGATCTTTTTAATGTTTTTATTTGCAGCTTCAACGGCACCATTCATCTTTGGCCGATAGGGGGATGAGTTGTGATGCTGAATTTTGAACTGCTCACACAAGGCGGTGATCATAGTATTGTTAAGGTTTGTACCATTATCAGTGATGATCCTTTCTGGGATACCGTACCGGCAAATGAGATTCTGCTTGATGAAGCGGGCAACAACATTCTTAGTAACGGATGTGAAGGAAGCTGCTTCGACCCATTTTGTAAAATAGTCAATGGCCACTAGAATGAAGCGGTGTTCATTGGAGGCTGTAGGCTTGATCTCTCAAATCATGTCGATTCCCCACATAGAAAAGGGCCAAGGAGCCGTCAAGACATTCAAAGGAATCGGAGGAACATGCACCTTGTCCGCATAGATTTGACACTTATGACAGGTCCGAGAGTGTTGATAGGATTCTGCTTCCATGGTAGACCAATAATAGCTTGCCCGTAGGATTTTCTTCGCCATCGTATGCCCACTGGAGTGGGTGCCAAAAGTACCTTCGTGTAATTAAGCCATGATCTTTTCAGCCTCAGTCTTATCCACACACCGGAGCAGAATGGAGTCATGATTACGTTTGTACAGGATGCCATTACTCAGGAAGAACTTAGCAGAGAATCTCCTTAAGAACTTTTTATCATTGATTGAATCTCCTTCTGGATATCCTTGAGCCTCGAGATACCTCTTGACTTCATGAAACCAAGGCTGGTCCACTACTTCTTCAGTATTAATCTCGTGACAGTGTGCTGGTTTATCCATTCGTTCAATGGTGATCTGGGGAGCCTCGTTATCCCAATTAAGTTTAAACATAGATGACATTGTGGCTAGAGCATCTGCTAGCTGATTTTCTTCTCGCGGGAAATGCTCGAAGGTAATCTGCTCAAAATGTGGTAGCAATGTCAAAATATGTTCTTTGTAATAGGGATAAGGTTTGGATGCTTAGTGTCCCATTCTCCTTTGATCTAACTGATGACCAAAGCTGAATCACCAAACACATCAAAAGATTTGATTCCCAAGTCTATGGAAGCCTTGAGACCAAAGATGCATGCTTCGTATTCCACCATGTTGTTCGTACAGTTGAAGCAAAGTCTGGCAGTAAAGGGAGTATGACACCCTTCTGGAGATATGAGTACAACGTCGATACCATTACCAAGTGCATTGGATGCCCCATCAAAGAACAGGGTCCATCGGGATCCTTGTTCAGGTCCGTCATATGGTATGATCTCTTCACAGTCGTCTAATGACATGATGTCTTTATCCGGGAATTCAAACTTCATGGACTGATAATATTCTACAGCTTGATGAGCAAGATGATCAGCTAGCACACTACCCTTTATAGCTTTCTGGGTAGTGTACTGTATGTCATATTCTATTAGGATCATCTGCCATCTAGCTATCCTCCCAGACAGAGCAGGCTTTTCGAAGATGTACTTTATCGGATCCATCTTAGATATCAATAAAGTGGTATGAGTCAACATATATTGTCTTATTCGGCGAGCAGCCCATGCCAGATCGCAGCAAGTTTTCTCGAGCAGTGAATATCTGGTTTTACAGTCAGTAAACTTTCGCTCAGGTAGTAAATAGCGTTCTCTTTTTGGCTAGACTTGTCATGCTGCCCCAATACATACCCCCATTGAGTTCTCTAAAACGGTCAGATACATGATCAGTGGCCTTCCCTTGAATGGTGGCATCAAAATAGGAGGCTCTTGTAAGTACTCTTTGATCTTGTCAAAAGCAGTCTGACACTCATCATTCCATCTGACTACTTGATCTTTCTTCAATAGTTTGAAGATTGGTTCACAAGTAGCTGTTAAGTGAAATGAATCTGGCAATATAGTTCAGGCGTCCCAAGAATCCTCTGACTTCTATCTCAGTACGAGGAGCAGGCATTTCTTGTATCGCTTTAACCTTTGCAGGATCAACCTTGATGCCTTTGTTGCTGACAACAAAACCTAAGAGTTTACTGGACCGGACTCCAAATGTACACTTGTTTGGGTTCAACCTTAGTTTGTACTCCTTCAATCTCACAAACAACTTTTGCAAGTGATCAAGGTGTTCCTCTTTAGTTTGTGACCGGGCTATCATGTCATCTACATAGACCTCTATCTCATGATGTATCATATCATGAAATAAGGCTACCATGGCACGTTGATAGGTTGCCCCAGCATTCTTTAGTCTGAATGGCATCACTTTGTAGAAGAATGTGCCCCACTGTGTGACAAATTTAGTTTTCTCCATGTCCTCAGGTGCCATTTTGATTTGGTTATAACATGAGAATCCGTCCATGAAGGAAAACACTTTGTGCTGGGCTGAATTGTCGACCAGGATATCAATGTGGGGAAGTGGAAAATCATCTTTAGGGCTGGCCCTGTTTAAATCTCTATAATCCATGCACATTTGTACTTTGTCGTCCTTTTTAGGCACGGGAACAATGTTGGCAACCCATTGAGGATAGGAAGTGACAGCCAAGAATCCAGCATTAAATTGTTTCATGACATCCGCTTTGATCTTCTCTGACATGTCAGGTCTCATGCGGCAGACTTTTTGTTTCACTGGTGGACAGTCTTCTCTTGTGGGTAGACGATGTACCACGATATCTGTATCGAGTCCTGGCATGTCTTCGTATGACCAGGCAAAGATCTCAACATAATCATGCAATAGCTGAATTAGACGCTCCTTGACACTCGGCTCTAGATTTGCACCCACCTTGATTTCCTTTTTATCTTCCTCAGTACCCAAGTTGATTGTATCCAATGGTTCCTCATGAGGATGAATAGCTCTTTCCTCTTGTTGTAGTAGTCTGGCCAATTCCCCTGGTACTTCACAATCTTCCTCACCTTCGTATTCGGCTTGGTAGATTAGATCTTCAGAGTCACTAAAGGCCATAGCAGTATCGTTACCCATGGGATCCGGAATGGAGGGGTACCTGCATTTGTGAGTGTGGGTGTGTGTAAGGGTATATCCATCTTTAAACAATAAAATGTAAAAGAAAGACAATGAGCACAAAAGGTTTGTATGTGAAAAAGGATCTATGATTCATTGAATGTCATATGAAGATGAAATAAAAACCCTTACAAATGGACCATTGTGCCTCGGGTAAGACACAAGGTTTTTAAGGTGCGAATTGTTTGTGAATATTACAAGTCCAACAGAAATGTAAAAGATAAATTACTGAGAGGAAAGTTATTGGGACAAAGTCTTTGGCTTCCCAATTGCGAAGTCCTCCGTTGACAGTGGGAAATATCCAATCTTCCAAGCTGCCATCTTCTTCACCATCTTCCACTGCGTTGACCTCGCGGTTACTAATCCTCAAAGGTGGCTCTCCAGCACGGGCACGGCACAGAGCCTTCTGAGCATTTAAAGTAAACCCCAAGCCAAACTTGTCGGATTTATACGGAATGTCTGGAAGCTTCCCCCAGATGGTGCATCCACCCTCCTCTACTACTCCCTTGGCTTCCTTTAGAGATGACATCCGAAGTGGAGGTCTTGTGATCTTGGGTGATGTACCCTAAAATTTTCCCTCTCATTTCTCAGGAAAGCACCCTGGATTCTCAAAATTTTCTCTTATACAAATCCAAGCCTTGAATTATCATTTCTTTCCAAGTAAGCCATTCACAAGGGCAAAATGGTCATTTACACACTGAGAAGTCAAACTTTGGTTTTTGGATCAAAATCAAATCACAAAAATCATTTTTCATCAAGACATGTTGGAATATGAAGTTTGTTTCATCAAGAAGGTCAAAAGTCAAATTTTACCTTGGAAAAGTTAAATTCTAAGTGCTTAGAATTTTTCTAGAGTATTTAAGAAAAATGACACTTCAGAACTTCTGAGCTAGCCTCCAGGCAGGAGCAGTCAGAAGTTGTAAGTGTGTTTCATCACATAACATTCAGTCAGAATATGGCCCTTCAGCATCTACGCCAGCTCAGTCAGAAGTTGCCAGAAGATTATAAAACATGAGGAAAAATCTGAAAGCTCCATCAGAACATGCTGGAACTAAGAAGATACAAAGATCAGAGGATGGATGCTAAACTGAAGCAGAACTTTTGATCCAGAACAAAGCCTTGGCGTAGAGTTTCACGTTACAATATTTCTGGTTGTGATAAGTCTCATCATCATTTAATGCATTTAATGCTCACAACCACCTTTTGAGTCTTTATTCAAAGGATCCCTCCACGTGTAGGGTAGAAATACTTTTGTACAAGATTAGGTAAAGGCCCATACGCTACATTTCGCTTATAGGTTCACTTTTCCTTAATCCTTGCTTACTAATCCAGCCTAGGCTAAAGGCTGTCAATCACCACAACCTTTTTGGAACTTGCTTCAAGAGTAAGTCAGCATCTAATGCATGATATTGGCGCCACTTGACCACAAAGCTTTGCCTATAAATAGAAGGCCATTGGTCACTGAGGAAAGACCAGAAAAATTGCTGAAAAGAGATAGAAAGTTTGAGAAAGAAAAGTCTTGAACCTCTGCCCAAAATTCCTAGATTTTCAAAAAAAACTGTAAACACAGCGTACAAACCATTAACTTTGGATCCCTTACTTTCAAACTCCATCTGTTCTCAAAGTATTTCTTAACTAAAAAACCTTTCATACAGCGTCTGACCCACACGTTGGAAACTTCCATAACTCTTGTATTCATACCACTATATACCCTTCATCCATCCATTCAAAGAAGCTACTCAAAACGTCATCAGAGTTAAGGCTAACTCCAGTTCACAGAGCTTCTTCCAGCTGCGAGGTAAGCACTTGCTGACTCTCACCACCTTGCCTAAGCATTACCAGATTTGCATGCACAAAAACACAATGTAGATATCATGCTTCTGATGTTGTACATGTTCTGAGGTTTTCACGCATCTGTACGCTTAAGTAGAGAATGAATCAGTTCAGAACTTGCCTCTGATTTTTTGGTTCTGATTTCTGAAATGCTATGACATCTGCTGAAACTGTCCTAGGAATGTCCTTTGTTTTATGGAGAAATAACCAAATTGCAGATGTTCTAACTAGCACAGAGGGAGACCAAGTTCTGACATTGGCACCAGCGCCTCTGGAGCCTGTTTTGTTATCAGTGATATCAGAACTTCTGAAAATTATTGTATGTCCAACAGGGTCAGAACTTCTGACTTCCCCACTAACAAACTTTTGTCTTGCAGCGCATGGGGGTCAGAACTTCTGACCTTCCCACTAACAGGTTTCTGTTTTTCAGGTGCCAGAGTCAGAAGTTCTGACTCATACAGTTTCACCAAAAGGTTGATAATCTGGCAGCAGGCCTGGGTCAGAACTTCTGACTTCCTCCCAGCAATGTGCTGGCCCTCTCTCTCTCTTTATCTCTATCTTCCCTTTGTTATTTTCTTTTCTTATCTATTTTTCTCGTTGAACCACCCCATGTATAAATGTGTATCCCCATCCCCCAAATGTTGTAATAGCGTAGGATTTTACATTTTCGTCTTTTATTACTTTCAAGTATAAATGCTAGTAATTAGGATGTGTATGGCAAGATAAAATCAATGAAATAGAAAATCCTAATTCAAGATAAACTCTTGCATGAAATAAAACGCACTTGCACATAAACACCCCTAAGGTATCTCCACTTGGTTGCCTAAACAAATGGCCATGATATGCATGTTGAGTACTTTGGCAAAACAAAAAAACAAAACAAAAAAAAGATCATAGTCCCTCGATCACGCTATCTGAGTTGCCTAAACAAAAAATGATCAAGTCCCTAAAAAATTGCCAAAGACACTTAACACAATTGCTATCATGGTCTACACGATGATCCGCGCCTGTCCCGTTAACATCCTAACACAAGGTTGTTCACCAAATACAATGGTGAAACAACATTGTTAAAAGGGTTAGAAACACAAGAAAGATCTTTGAGTAAAATAGGGTAGATAGCTCTTAGCTACTTGATCAAGCTTGCAAAAACATCCTTGCTACTTTTTAAAACACACTCCACAACACAATTTCAAAACCCTACTTTCGAACATTGGGAACTTTTCAAAAGACAAAAACACCTTTGTATAGATTCAAACAAGAATCATTACAAAGGTTGCCACAAACGATGGCCTCTTTTCAAAACATTTTCCAAAATCACACACAATACACCATTTCAAACAATTGAAAAGCACCATTTCAAACAATTGAAAATGCAAAGCAAGTGATCTAAGCGAGTAACTAAGAGCCCATGGATAACCATGGATAGAAAGGGTGCTACTACCTTCCCTTTCTATAATCTACTCCCCGAACCCAAGAAAACATCTCAAAGGTCTTTCCTGTGCTTTTTGACCTTTCCTTAGGATAAAATAAAAAGTCGGTGGCGACTCTTGCTAAACCGAAACATTTGCAAACACAAACGCAAAATCCCAAGTCACTTCTCCCACCGTACCATAGAACTGGCGACTCTGCTGGGGAAAATAAAAGTGGAGTAACCTTAGGGCTTAGATCACCCTTTGCATGATTATTCTTTGCTTTGATTGTTTTACATTTTGGTTCTCTTGTTTGGGCTTAAAATCCTCCACCGGATTTGGGAAACATTCATAGATAGAAATACGTTGTGGAAACTGTGTGGGGTATACCGACACGGTTGAAGCAATAGCTATATTAGTGTGACATATTTGTGAGTACCGGTAGCCTTTGAGTCAATCAAAAGAGAATACGGGGCCGCTGAGCGATGTCATTAAGCACTAATGAACTAGAACCTTACTTGACCATCTTGGCCTTTTATTAGGGGTAGTGAGATGATCGGCTTTGGTGCAGTCCGAAGTTGGCAGATACTCTATACTACACTCATTGAGGGTTGTTTTCTTGGAATATTTTGGTTGCTAGTTGAGTGGCTAAACCAAAACAATGAACATAGAAAACAATCCAATGATATTGAGCTCCTTAGAACCCGGTTACTATTTATAGGACAGGTTTTGAGCCAACTAAACTCAAGAGGGTACTTACCTATGAAACCTCATGCAAGCCTGAAACTAGGGTTTTGTGTGACTTCCTTGTACATGTGTTTGTGCATACATCATGAACATTATAAAACATCATATGCATCCGCTAACCATTTCAAGGGTTTGGATCTTCATCTTTGTTCTTGTTTTGTAGGTCATGGAATCTCTTCGCAGGAAAACAGTTCAAGTTAACCTTGTGAGGATCCCGCCTCAACTCAAAGAGCTTACTTCCAGGATTCCAGAGAATTATCTCTTCAGTGAAAGACATGGTAGACTCCTCAACTTAGTCAACACCAGCATTGAAGAAGACATGGTGAAAGTACTTTTCCAGTTCTTTGACCCCCTACACCACTGCTTCACATTCCCTAATTATCAATTGGTGCCTACTTTGGAGGAATTTTCTCAACTCCTGATAATTCCTATTCTTAATCAACTACCCTACAATAGTACAGAAAAAGAACCAAAGCCTGAAGATGTTGCTCAAGCATTACACTTGCAACCATCCGACATCAAGGGGCATTGGGAAACCAGAAGTGGTGTCAAGGGCTTCTTGGCAAAATTCTTGTTTGAGAAGGCACAAGACTGCTGGAATTCTCTTGATCTACAAGCTTTTGAAGAGATTGTGGCACTCCTCATCTATGGGTTGGTCTTGTTCCCAAACCCTGACCAACTTATAGATGTGAATGCTGTCAAGATTTTCATGTCTAAGAATCCCATACCTACATTTCTTGGGGACATCCTACACTCATTTTACACACGAACAATGAGGAAAAGAGGTGTTCTCATGTGTTGTACTCCTCTCCTAGCAAGGTGGTTTATTTCTCACCTTCCACAATCAGTCTTGAAGAATGAGCAGGGTTTAAGGTGGTCACAACGGTTGATGACCCTCACACATTCTGATGTACATTGGTGTTCTCGGTCCAGAGAAAATGTCATCATCATTGATCGTTATGGTGAATTCCCTAATGTCCCATTACTTGGCATTAGGGGAGGCATTACCTACAACCCCTGTCTAGCTTTGAGACAATTTGGATATGCCCGGAGGGACGGCCCTCATGACATGCTGATTCCTGACCTAGTTTTTGACTTCGACAACGATGTGCAAGGACTTCGACAAAGGTTCATCAGAGCTTGGAGGATGCCTAACAAGGTGGATAGTAAGACACTGGGGCACAAGAATTCCATCCCCCTTGAGCCTTACCTCAAGTGGGTACGAACCCGCTCCCAGAATATTATGATTCCATATCCTCACATTCTCCCCTTGATTAAAGAGCCTGTTAAGGAAGGAGAAGTTCCATACACCATCCTATATCCTGACATGCCAACATCATGGGAAGAAATGCAAAAGAGTTGGATCCAACTCAAAGAAGAACGGGATACTTTTGAAGCCAACTTCTATGCCAGTGAGAAGAAGGTTTTAGAGCTCACCCGCCGACTTCACGAGGAGGAAACTCTCAACACCTACATCGCACCAAAAAGGATGCGCAACGTCCTTTTACATTAAGAATTTTGTAATATTTCGCCCATGGGGCATTTATGTACTAACAATTTCTTCTTAATATGACGTGCGTTCTTTTTGTTTGCAACAAATTTGAATTTTTGAACCCTTGAATGCATTACATGAATAGCATATCATTCATCATATGCATAAGCGGGTCTTCAAGCCAAGTTTCCTTATCTTTCTGTTGTTTATTTCAGCAAGATGGATTTGGAGCAAACAGTGAAAGACCTACAAGCACAAAATTCACAATTTCAGCAACTCCTCATGACCTTGGCAAAGGGTCAAGAGGATCTCAAAGTTCTGCTAGAGAAGAATAAAGGGAAGAAAAAGAAAAAGATATCGGGGGTAGCTACTTTCGGAAGAAGATTTGAGAGCGCTGCTAGAAGGACTCTTGAGTTTCCTTCAACGTCTGACGAAGGGATTGGCAAGGGGAAAGGAGTTACTGTACCTTCTGAGTCTGAGGTGGAAGAGGAGGAAGAGGAAGCAGACGAAGACTATTTAGAACAATAGTATCCACCAGCGGATGACAAGTATAAGAACCTTGAAGACAGATTGGCAGCTATGGAGTTGCAGAGGGTGCCCGGATTGGATTTTGAGGAACTGGGGTTGGTAGCCGGGATTGTAATCCCTCCCAAGTTCAAAGTGCCGACATTTGCCAAGTACGATGGTCTATCTTGCCCTAAGATGCACTTGAGGTCGTATGTTAGAAAGATCCAGCCACATTCATCCGATAAAGACCTGTGGGTGCACTTTTTCCAAGACAGCTTGTCTGGCACTCAGTTAGATTGGTTTTATCAACTCGAAAGGTCAGAGGTCCACAATTGGGAAGACTTGGAAGCCGCTTTCTATCGTCAGTATCAGTACAATGCTGATTTGGCGCCTACCCGTACTCAGCTACAAAGTATGGGGATGGCTTCAAATGAAGGGTTTAAGGAGTACGCCCAGAAGTGGCGTGACCTGGCTGGAAGGGTGCAGCCACCGCTATCAGATAGGGAATTAGTTGACATGTTTTTGGGGACCCTGTCTAGCCCTTTCTTCAACCATCTAATCGGAAGCTCTTCTACGGGATTTATGAACAGATTCTGACCGGCGAAAGGGTAGAGGCCAGTATCAAAAGTGGAAAATTTCAAAAGGATGCTTCCACATCCACAGCTGCTAGAAAACCTTTCCCAGCCAAGAAGGAAGCATCTGCTGTATACACCCAGAAAAATTGGGAAAGAGAGGAACATCGGCCAACAGTGGGGGCCGTATTAATACAGAAGTCCGCATCAGACCAGCTTAGAAACAGTCAATCGAGGAATGATCAGCCCAAAACTTATCAGCAAAGGCCACCACGGCAGTTTACCCCAGTAAACATGACCCCTGCTCAAATCATTCCACATCTCCTGAAGTTGAATCTTGCTAATTTAAAAGAGGCGCCAAAGAATGTAAATACCACCTCTCCATCCTACAACTCAAAAGCCAAGTGTGCTTACCATTCCGACAGTATTGGGCACGATACCAATAATTGCTGGGTGCTCAAGAACAAAATTTAGGACTTAATTGACGCCAAAGAGGTTGAATTTGACGCTCCTGAGAAGCCCAATGTTATATATGCACCGATGCCCAAGCACGGCCACAATGTGCATGCTGTTTTGGAAAATCTCCATGTTATTGATGTTGCCAATCTGTTAACTCCTTTGTTAGTGATAAAAGAAAATTTGTTGAGAGCCGGGATTTTTCCTGGTTGTGATGAAGACTGCTATTTTTGCTTGAACATTCAAGATGTTTGTCCAATGTTGAAATCAGGTGTCCAACGCCTGATGGATACTCAAGAAATACTTTTCCAGAAAACCCCAGTTAACACTTTCAATCTGATTACTCCTGATGATTGTGATACCTCAACAATGATATTGCCATCATAACCATTTCCGACAATCCTCCTAAGGCTTGCAAAAGGCCTGTCAGGATTACACCTAACTCTGAATATGTACCTTTAAATATCACTATGTCGGGACTTGTCCCGTACCAATCAAGCAATACGATACCGTGGAACTACGGGGGGAAAATCTTCTACCACGGCATCAAACAAATCGAAACAGTCCAAGAAATCTCTGAAGAAGACTCTGATATAGGGAACATCGCGGGTACAAGCAATATAACCCGCAGTGGCCTGATCTTTTCTACGGAAATTGCTCCCCCCCGAGCAGTTTTTAGACCCTTAAAAGCTTCTGCACCTGTTGGACCCTCTGTGCAAGGCCCAGTGATTGAAGAGTTAAACACTCCTGAAGAAAGACCATCTGCTGATAATACCGACCAAGGTAAAGGGATACTAGAAATGCCTGTCAGGACGAAGGCTCATGCTGTGATTATCCCTGAAACCACTCAGAAGGAGATGGATGAAATCCTGAAAATAATCAAAAAAAAGTGACTACGATGTTATGGAACAATTAGGGCAAACCCCTTCTAAAATTTCAATGTTAGCCCTCCTGCTCTGTTCAGAGGCCCATGCTAAAGCCCTGATTAAATTCTTGAAGACGGCACATGTACCCCAAGAGACTTCGGCTGACCAATTTCAGGATTGTGCGGCCAGTCTTACTACTGACAATGGCCTGGGTTTTTCCGACGCTGACCTAACTCCCAAAGGAAGGAAACACAATGATGCGTTACATGTTTCAGTTGAGTTCCGAGGGACCACCCTCGCCCATGTCTTGGTTGATACTGGTTCTTCCCTAAATGTGCTGCCAAAGAAGGCCTTAGACCGTTTGGATTGTGAAGGTTTGACCCTCAAACCTAGTAACATCGTCGTCAGAGCATTCGATGGTTCCAAAAGAATGGTTCATGGAGAGGTTGATATTCCTATCAAGGTAGGCACCGAAGTGTTCAACTCCACCTTCTACGTGATGGACATCCGTCCGTCGTACTCATGCTTGCTGGGAAGACCGTGGATCCATTATGCCGGGGCAGTTACATTCTCTTTGCACCAGATGCTGAAATATCCTGTTAAGGGTAAAATCATAATTGTGCATGGCGAGGAAGAGTACATGATTAGTCATCTCAATTCCTTTCGATATGTGGAGTTATACGGCGAGTTCATCAAAACACCTTTTCTACATTTCGAGGAAGTTTCTCCCGAGATAGCAGTTGCAAAGACAGCGGTTGAGGTACCTATCATTCCCAAGCATGTGGCCAGAATGGCATCTCTCAAGGACGCAGATGCGGTGATTAAGGAGGGGAAGAGCACAGTATGGGGACAATTGCCTGATTTTACCCATAAGGCAGGCAAGTTTGGTTTAGGGTTTACTGCTGCAAGACAAAAGGCTATGCGTCTTTCTAAGATTGGAAGATCACCCGTCAAGATCTCACACCACGGAATCAATGTTGTAGAAGATGAAGAGGAGGAGAGCCACTTTGAAGACTGGATATTTCCGACTATCGAAGGGGGTTTGAGCAATTGGGAAGCAAGGGATTTTGTTCCTATCACCTTTATCAACCAGTAATTTTATCTTTGAACAAATTTCCCATTTTTATGGTCTGTAATAACCAAAACAATTTGCACACTATTTTCACCTCATGCCTTACCCGGTGCATGTAGGTCCATTTGTAAGGGTTTGATTTCCTTCATAATCATATGCCATGTTTAAATGAATCATTGGACGTTTTTCATCTATAAGTTGTTGTGTTCATTTTCCTTTCCTTTTGCATTTTGTTTGTTTAAGGATGGCTATCCCTTACACACACCCACACTCACAAATGTAGGTACCCATCCACTCCGGATTCCATGGGTGACTATTCTGTTTTAGCCTTCGATAACTCTGAAGATTTGGTCAATCATGTTGAGTACGAAGTTGACAAAGATTGTGAAGTGCCGGGAGAGTTAGCCAGACTTCTACAACAGGAAGAGAGGGCCATTCTGCCTCATGAAGAGTTGCTAGAAACCATCAACTTAGGGACAAAGGAGGACAGGAAGGAAGTAAAAGTAGGTGCCAACCTGGAACCGAGTGTCAAGGAGCGCTTAGTGCAGTTGTTAAATGAATATGTTAAAATCTTTGCCTGGTCTTATGAAGACATGCCAGGGTTAGACACAGATATCGTGGTTCACCGTCTCCCTACAAGAGAAGTTTGTCCACCGATCAAGCAAAAGGTTCGCCGAATGAGGCCTGACATGTCTGAAAAGATTAAGGCTGAAGTAATGAAGCAATTCAACGCCGGCTTTCTGGATGTTACAACCTACCCACAATGGGTTGCTAACATTGTGCCCGTACCCAAAAAGGACGGCAAAGTCAGAATGTGTGTAGATTATCAGGATTTGAACAGGGCTAGCCCTAAAGACGATTTTCCGCTGCCACATATTGACATCTTGGTTGACAACACAGCTCAACACAAGGTATTTTCCTTCATGGACAGATTCTCGGGATACAACCAGATCAAAATGGCCCCCGAGGACATGGAGAAAACTACCTTTGTCACGCAATGGGGTACCTTCTGCTACAAAGTGATGTCGTTCGGACTGAAGAACGCAGGGGCAACCTATCAGCACGCCATGGTAGTTTGTTTCATGATATGATACATCATGAGATCGAGGTTTACGTAGACGACATGATAGCTCGATCACAGACAGAAGAAGAACACCTTGAACATTTGCAAAAGTTGTTTTCCAGGTTAAAGGAGTATAAGCTCAGACTAAACCCAAGCAAGTGCACTTTTGGAGTTAGGTCTGGTAAACTTCTGGGATTTATTGTCAGCAACAAAGGTATTGAGGTTGATCCTGCCAAAGTAAAAGCTATACAAGAAATGCCTGCTCCCCGTAATGAAAAGGAGGTTAGAGGATTCTTGGGACGCTTGAACTATATCGCCAGGTTCATCTCTCACATGACGTCTACCTGTGAGCCAATTTTCAAACTGTTGAAGAAAGATCAGGTAGTTGAATAGAACAACGATTGTCAAGTTGCTTTTGATAAAATCAAGGAGTATTTGCTAGAACCTCCTATTCTGATGCCACCCGTCGAAGGAAGGTCGTTGATCATGTATCTGACTGTTTTGGACAACTCAATGGGGTGCGTATTGGGCCAACATGATGAGTCTGGTCGAAAAGAGCATGCCATTTATTACCTTAGCAAAAAGTTTACCGACTGTGAGACTCTCTACTCACTGCTCGAGAAAACTTGTTGTGCTTTGGTATGGGCTGCTCGTCGGCTAAGGCAGTATATGTTGACTCATACCACTCTACTGATTTCTAAGGTGGATCCGATCAAATATATCTTCGAGAAGCCTGCTTTATCTGGAAGAATCGCTAGATGGCAGATGATCCTGACTGAATATGACATCTAGTATACTACTCAAAAAGCTATAAAAGGGAGTGTACTAGCTGACCATCTAGCTCATCAAGCTGTCAAAGATTATCAATCTATGAGATCCGACTTCCCTGACGAGGACATCATGACTTTGGACAACATTGAAAGCAACAGACTGTATAACAGACCTGAACAAGGATCCCGATGGACCCTATATTTCGATGGTGCTTCAAATGCACTTGGCAACGGTATCGGTACGGTACTCATTTCCCCAGAAGGTTGCCATACACCTTTCGCTGCCCGACTTTGCTTCAGCTGTACCAATAACATGGCTGAATATGAAGCTTGCATATTTGGTCTCAAGGCTGCTATAGACTTGGGAATCAAATCTTTGGTCGTATTTGGAGACTCGGCTTTGATTATCAGTCAAGTCAAAGGAGAGTGGCACACCAAACATCCTAATCTTTTCCCATACAAAGAACATGTCCTGACTTTGTTGCCTCATTTCGAGCAGATTACTTTCGAGCATTTCCCGCGAGAAGAAAATCAACTAGAAGATGCTCTGGCTATAATGTCTTCCATGTTTAAATTCAACTGGGATAATGAGGCTCCCCAAATCACCATCGAACGAATGGACGAACCTGCGCACTTTCATGAGATTAATACCGAAGAAGTAGTGGAACGACCCTGGTTTGACGAGATCGAAAGGTATCTCCATACTAGAGAATACCCCGAAGGAGCTTCCGTCAATGACAAAAAGTTCTTAAGGAGATTTGCTGCAAAGTTCTTCCTAAGCAATGGCATCCTTTATAAATGCGGCCATGATTGTGTTTTACTTCGATGTGTGGACAAAGCTGAAGCAGAGTTGATCATGACTGAGATACACAGTGGCACATTTGGCACCCATTTGAGCGGACATACAATGGCAAAGAAGATTCTAAGGGCAGGCTATTACTGGTCTACCATGGAAGCTGATTGTCACCAACATTCCCGTACTTGCCATAAATGCTAAGTCTACACCGACAAAGTACATATTCCTCCTGTTCCTCTCAACGTTCTGACAGCTCCTTGGCCGTTCGTAATGTGGGGCATTGACATGATTGGAGAGATCAAGCCCACGGCATCCAATGGATATCACTTCATTTTGGTCGATATTGATTATTTTACCAAGTGGGTCGAAGCAGCTTCCTATGCCTCAGTTACAAAGAATATGGTTGCCCGCTTCATCAAGCAGAATCTCATATGCCGGTATGGTGTCCCCGACAGGATCGTCACAGACAACGGTACAAACCTGAACAATACTATGATCACCACTCTATGCGAACAGTTCAAGATTTATCATCACAATTCATCTCCCTATCGGCCGAAGATGAACGGTGATGTTGAAGCCGCGAACAAAAATATCAAGAAGATCATTCAAAAGATGACAGTCACCTACAAAGACTGGCACGAGATGTTACCGTTTGCTCTGCATGGGTATCGTACCACGGCACGTACTTCAACAGGGGCAACCCCATTCTCTTTGGTGTATGGCATGGAAGTTGTCCTACCCATGGAAGTGCAGATTCCTTCTGTAAGGATTATGAAGGACGCCAGTTTGAGTGAAGACGACTGGATTCAGACCCAGCTTGATCAACTTAATTTGATCAACGAGAAGCGACTTACTGTTGTTTTTCATGGTCAGACATATCAAAAACGGATGATCAAGGCTTTCAACAAGAAAGTCAGGCGTCAAGTATATCAAGTCGGAGATCTTGTAATCAAGCGGATCATCTTGCCGCAAAGTGATCCCAGGGGCAAATGGACTCCTACTTATGAGGGACCATTCATGATCAAGAGCATCTTTTCTGGTGGGGCAATGATTCTGACCACCATGGACGGTGATGACTTGCCACACCCTGCAAACGTATACATAGTCAAAAAATACTATGCATAAAACGACCCGACAAGTTGAAAACCCGAAAGGGCGACTTGGGCAAAAAAAGGGGCATCCCGGTGAACCGAAAACCCGAAAGGGCGGTTCAGGAAAAAGTTAGGGATAAAACAAAAAAAAATCTGTATACCCGGCAAGTTGAAAACCCAAAAGGGTGACTTGGGCAAAAAAGGGTTTCCCGGTGGATCGAAAACCCGAAAGGGCGATTCAGGCAAAAGTTAGGGAATTAAGACGTATGACTGTGTCTCGTCGGATCACTCTAAGAACAATCTCTTCATCAACAAGCTCCGAGCTTCTGATCAACCTAGTCATCGGCGGACAAAGCAACGAATGGACAAGATATTCAGAGTTGTGAAGGCCATAACATAATGGGAATCCCATGGAATTGTTACACATAGCCATCTTTCTTTTGTATAAAATTTTTCAATTTTTACGACAACATTCTCTTACTAGGATGTCTGTCTCCTTTGTACAAAGATGCTCACAAAAGTTAATACAAATACACTTCCAAGTACAGAAATTGGCTTGCCTTTCTTTTCTTTTTACACTTATGATTATTTTGAAAACATCCAATGTTTTGTTAAATAGGCATATGTGTTTGAATATAATCACTGCTTACAAGTAAAACGAATTTGAAAAAAAGGATAGTTACTGATAGGTTGAAGGTGTAGGAAGATATTTTTGTGCCATCTCAGGAGAAATCCCCTGCGATACATCATTCAGACCCTCAACAAGGCTAAATTTGGAGTATATTTCCCCAGCGGAGTTAAGCTTCAAGATCCTTAGCAGAGTCAGTGCATTCCAAAAACTTATTTCCCCATCTGAGCTAAGTTTCAAAGTTCCCATCAAAATTAAGCTTCAAGATCCCCAATGGACCCCAAAAAATCCTGAAAATCCTATACCCAGCAGAACCAGAATAGTGAACATTCTCCCCACAGAGATATTTCCCAACAGATTGAAGATTCTTAGTCTCCTTTCTCCAGCAGAGGCCTCCCAGGCTTTAACTTCCAAGTAAATATTTTCAAAGTTTTCCTTATTCCCCAAGCAGTCAGCAGTCAGCAAGGATTTCTCATCCTTAACAATCAAAGATTTTTTTTAAATCCCCAGCTTCGGTCATGGATTTATTTTCCCCGGTAGCAGTCAAAGATTTTGTTATCTCCCGCTAGCAGAATATATCTTCCTCAGCAAGACGGCTACTCAGCTTACATGCATAACCATTACATTCATATATCATAAACATTGATGAAATACAGTTCATTACATCATACATATCACGTAACATAACTTTGTGTTTAGCTAACATTTTATCCTTTTCAGGATAAGATCAAAAGGCTATCATTAACAATTATTCAGATACAGTATAGATACACCCCAAACACGGCGATCATTCTATTACTCATTCAGAATTTCAAGTCAAATACAGTACAGATACACTCCAGACACGGCGGTCATTCTACTACTCATTCAAACTTCGGCAATCCGATACATACTAGATACGCTCCAGACACGGCAGCCATTCTATCTCTTATTCAGATTCAATTATCAACCTCAAGTTCAAATGCATTCCAAACACGGATACCATTCTGACCCTTACATCAGCAGTTTGATTCCCGCAGTGCAGTCGCCACGGAAGTCATTCTGTCATTCATTCAGATCCCAGTTACAATACAGATACACTCCAGACACGGAAGTCATTCTACTACTCATATAGATCTCAACTTCAGATACAGTCCAGATACGCTCCAGACGCGGTTGCCATTCTGTCACTCATTCAGAGTTTATCCCCAGCACACAGTTGCTCCATACACAGATATTTATCTGTTACCCAGATACAATACAGATACTCTCTAGACACGGCAGTCATTCTGATATTCATTCAACATTCAAAAACAGTTACAACTCAGATACGCTCCAGACATGGAAGCCATTCGGGCACTCATTCAGATTCAAAGACACTCCTGATACAGTTCAGATACGCTCCAGACACGGAAGCCATTCTGGCACTCATTCAGATTCAAAGACACTCCTGATACGGTTCAGATACGCTCCAGACACGGAAGCCATTCTGATACTCATTCAGATTCAATCTCCTGATATAGTTCAGATACACTCCATACACGGAAGTCATTCTGATATTCAAATATACAAACTACATCTCAACGAGCATTCTTGGATGGCATCTACAAGCCCATCCCCAACAAGATTTTATTACCTCTCCAAATGGCATCTTTAAGCCCATTCCTCCTACCGTCGCCGAGTGCAAATTTCTAGGCACTCTAGTGTCCAATCATCTTCCACCTTCGAGTCACGAATGGCAAATCTCGCTGATCTAACTCCTCAGGTTAAAGAAGATTGAACAGGGGCAGCTGTTGTACCCCAAAATTTGCCCTCTCATTTCTCAGGAAAGCACCCTGGATTCTCAAAATTTTCTCTTATACAAATCCAAGCCTTGAATTATCATTTCTTTCCAAGTAAGCCATTCACAAGGGCAAAATGGTCATTTACACGCTGAGAAGTCAAACTTTGGTTTTTGGATCAAAATCAAATCACAAAAATCATTTTTCATCAAGACATGTTGGAATATGAAGTTTGTTTCATCAAGAAGGTCAAAAGTTAAATTTTACCTTGGAAAAGTTAAATTCTAAGTGCTTAGAATTTTTCTAGAGTATTTAAGAAAAATGACACTTCAGAACTTCTGAGCTAGCCTCCAGGCAGGAGCAGTCAGAAGTTGTAAGTGTGTTTCAGCACATAACATGCAGTCAGAATGTGGCCCTTCAGCATCTACGCCAGCTCAGTCAGAAGTTGCCAGAAGATTATAAAACATGAGGAAAAATCTGAAAGCTCCTTCAGAACATGCTGGATCCAAGAAGATACAAAGATCAGAGGATGGATGCTACACTGAAGCAGAACTTTTGATCCAGAACAAAGCCTTGGCGTAGAGTTTCACGTTACAAGATTTCTGGTTGTGATAAGTCTCATCATCATTTAATGCATTTAATGCTCACAACCACCTTCTGAGTCTTTATCCAAAGGATCTCTCCACGTGTAGGGTATAAATACTTTTGTACAGGATTAGGTAAAGGCCTATACGCTACATTTCGCTTATAGGTTCACTTTTCCTTAATCCTTGCTTACTAATCCTGCCTAGGCTAAAGGCTGTCAATCACCACAACCTTTTTGGAACTTGCTTCAAGAGTAAGTCAGCATCTAATGCATGATATTGGCGCCACTTGACCACAAAGCTTTGCCTATAAATAGAAGGCCATTGGTCACTGAGAAAAGACCAGAAAAATTGCTGAAAAGAGATAGAAAGTTTGAGAAAGAAAAGTCTTGAACCTCTGCCCAAAATTCCTAGATTTTCAAAAAAAAAACTGTAAACACAGCGTACAAACCATTAACTTTGGATCCCTTGCTTTCAAACTCCATTTGTTCTCAAAGTATTTCTTGACTAAAAAACCTTTCATACAGTTTCTGACCCACACGTTGGAAACTGCCATAACTCCTGTATTCATACCACTATATACCCTCCATCCATCCATTCAAAGAAGCTACTCAAAACATCATCAGAGTTAAGGCTAACTCCAGTTCACAGAGCTTCTTCCAGCTGCGAGGTAAGCACTTGCTGACTCTCACCACCTTGCCTAAGAATTACCAGATTTGCATGCTCAAAAACATAATGTAGATATCATGCTTCTGATGTTGTACATGTTCTGAGGTTTTCACGCATCTGTACGCTTAAGTAGAGAATGAATCAGTTCAGAACTTGCCTCTGATTTTTTGGTTCTGATTTCTGAAATGCTATGACACCTGCTGAAACTGTCGTAGGAATATCCTCTGTTTTATGGAGAAATAACCAAATTGCAGATGTTCTGACTAGCACAGAGGGAGACCAAGTTCTGACATTGGCACCAGCGCCTCTAGAGCCTGTTTTGTTATCAGTGATATCAGAACTTTTGAAAATTATTGTATGTCCAGCAGGGTCAGAACTTCTGACTTCCCCACTAACAAACTTTTGTCTTGCAGCGCATGGGGGTCAGAACTTCTGACATTCCCACTAACAGGTTTCTGTTTTGCAGGTGCCAGAGTCAGAAGTTCTGACTCATACAGTTTCACAAAAGGTTGATAATCTGGAAGCAGGCTTGGGTCAAAACTTCTGACTTCCTCCCAGCAGCGCGCTGGCCCTCTCTCTCTTTCTCTCTATCTTCCCTTTGTTATTTTCTTTTCTTATCTATTTTTCTCGTTGAACCATCCCATGTACAAATGTGTATCCCCATCCCCCAAATGTTGTAATAGCGTAGGATTTTACATTTTCGTCTTTTATTGCTTTCAAGTATAAATGCTAGTAATTAGGATGTGTATGGCAAGATAAAATCAATGAAATAGAAAATCCTAATTCAAGATAAACTCTTGCATGCAATAAAACGCACTTGCACATAAACACCCCTAAGGTATCTCCACTTGGTTGCCTAAACAAATGGCCATGATATGCATGTTGAGTACTTTGGCAAAACAAAAAAACAAAACAAAAAAAAGATCATAGTCCCTCGATGATTCTATCTGAGTTGCCTAAACAAAAAATGATCAAGTCCCTCAAAAATTGCCAAAGACACTTAACACAATTGCTATCATGGTCTACACGATGACCCGCACCTGTCCCGTTAACATCCTAACACAAGGTTGTTCACCAAATACAATGGTGAAACAACACTGTTAAAAGGGTTAGAAACACAAGAAAGATCTTTGAGTAAAATAGGGTAGATAGCTCTTAGCTACTTGATCAAGCTTGCAAAAACATCCTTGCTACTTTTCAAAACACATTCCACAGCACAATTTCAAAACCCTACTTTCGAACATTGGGAACTTTTCAAAAACAAAAACACCTTTGTATACATTCAAACAAGAATCATTACAAAGGTTTCCACAAACGATGGCCTCTTTTCAAAACATTTTCCAAAATCACACACAATGCACCATTTCAAACAATTTAAAAGCACCATTTCAAACAATTGAAAATGCAAAGCAAGTGATCTAAGCGAGTAACTAAGAGCCCATGGATAAACATGGATAGAAAGGGTGTTAATACCTTCCCTTTCTATAATCTACTCCCCGAACCCAAGAAAACATCTCAAAGGTCTTTCCTGTGCTTTTTGACCTTTCCTTAGGATAAAATAAAAAGTAGATGGCGACTCTTGCTAAACCGAAACATTTGCGAACACTAACGCAAAATCCCAAGTCAGTTCTCCCACCGTACCACATTGGGGATCGAGGATACCGCCTTGGTTACCGCTACCTCTTGAGAGACTTCTTCGAAATGTTGAAAATGAGTTTCAATGAACTCGTCATCCAGCTCCACATACCGGAAATAATTTAGGTGGCTAATCATGTACTCTTCCTCTCCGTGGACATTGATAATCTTCCCATGGACCGGGTACTTCAGCATTTGGTGTAGTGTAGAGGTGACAGCACCGGCATTACGGATCCAGGGCCGTCCTAACAGACAGGAGTAAGAGGGGCGGATGTCCATTACATAGAAGGTTGAGTTGAAGGTCTGAGTTCCCACCTTTATAGGGATGTCCACCTCCCCGTGGACCATCCTCTTTGAGCCATCAAATGCTCTCACAACTATGTTACTGGATTTCAAAGTCAGCCCTTTGCAATCCAATCTGTCAAGAGGTTTCTTCGGTAAAACATTCAAGAATGAACCCGTGTCTACCAAGACATGGGCCAGAGTCGTTCCTCTACACTCCACAGAGACATGTAATGCCTCGTTGTGCTTTCTCCCTCTGGGTGTCAAATCAGCATCAGAGAAGCCTAGGTCGCTATCAACTGTCAGACTGGCCACACAATCTTGGAATTGGTTAGCAGGCGTCTCTTGTGGCACATGGGATGTCTTCAAGAACTTTACCTGAGCTTTCGCATGTGCCTCAGAACACAACAGCAATGCTAGCATGGAGATCTTGGAGGGAGTTTTCCCCAACTGTTCAACCACGTCATAGTCACTCTTCTTTATTATCCTCAGGATCTTCTCCATTTCCTTCTTGGAGGTTTCGGGGATAGCTAGTGGTTGAGCCTTCGTTCGGACAGGCTTTTCTTGAATGCTTTTTCCTCGATTTTCAGCAGTGGAAGTGTTGGTAGGGATAACAGCAAGGATCGTGTCGTCTTTGTCGATAGGAGAACTTGCAGGTATGATTATTGGTACAAAGGTAATCTTCGAAACAGCCACGGGTCCAAAAACTGCCTTTGGAGGGGAAATCTCTGGAGAGAAGATTCTACCGCTATGGGTAATCTTACTAGTTTCGGCAATTTTTCTAATGTCGGAATCTTCTTCTTCGGAGCTCACTTCTTCGGCGGTCAGCCCATCTTGTTTGATACCATGGTAGTAGATTTCTCCACTGTAATTTCACGGTACTGTTTTATTTGATTCATACGGGACCGGCCCGGGAATTGTGATTATAAGAGGAGTAGTCTTTGGAACTGATGTAATTCTAACGGGTCTTTTGGGGACCCTGGAAGGATTGGTGGAGATGGTTATGATTGAAACGTCTTCAATGGGAATAGGTGAAACAGGAGCATTTTCAAACAGAATCTCTTGGTTGTCTATCAAGCGTTGAATGCATGTCTTCAATAGAGGGCAAACAGTTGGTGAGGATAAGCAAAGATAGCAGTCTTCAATACAACCTAGGAATATACCAGCTTTCAACAAGTTCATCTTAATGATCGGGAGCGGAGTCAAGAGTTCATCTACTATAGCAACAAACAAATCTTCTTCGATAGCATTGGCATTGTGACCATGCCTAGGCATAGGAGCGGAAATGACATTTGGTTTCTCGGGCGTCTCAAACGCAATGTCTTTTGCATCTATAAGGTCTTGAATTTTGTTTTTCAAAGCCCAACAGTTGTTGGTGTTGTGACTCGGACTTTCGGAATGGTATGCGCATCTGGCATTCAGGTGATAATAAGGGGACGCCGTGTTGGGATTCTTTGGAGCTTCCTTCAAAGTTGCCAAATTAGATTTCAGAAGATGTGGTAAGACCTGGGCTAGAGTCATATTAATTCTGGTGAATTGTCGGACCGGCCTTTCCACCCTCAGTTGATTACTCCTTGGTTGATCAGATGTAATCTTTGGGATCATAACAGCCCCTACCATCGGTCGGCGTTCAGCTCTCCCTTGGTTCCTTTGTGGATAAACAGCAGATACCTCCTTTTTCCCGGTGAATGGCTTTCTTACAGCTGTAGAGGCAGACGAGTCCTTCTGAATCTCTCCACTTTTTATGCCAGCTTCCACCCTCTCTCCGGTTAATATTAACTCAGTAAACCCAGCATATGAGCTCCCAATCAAATGGTTGAAGAAAGGGCCTGATAAAGTGCCTAAGAACATATCTACCAACTCCCTTTCAGACAGAGGGGGTTGCACTCTCCCAGCTAGATCTCTCCATTTTTGTGCGTAATCTTTGAAACCCTCATTTGAAGCCATAGCCATACTCTGAAGTTGAGTACGGGTAGGCGCCAAATCTGCATTATACTGGTATTGTTTATAGAAAGTTGCGGCAAGGTCTTCCCAGTTATGGACGTTGGCCCTTTCTAATTGGTAAAACCAATCGATTTGCATTCCAGATAAACTATCTTGGAAAAAATGCACCCACAAGTCTTTACCGGTAGAGTGCGGCTGAATCTTTCTCACGTATGATCGGAGGTGCATTTTAGGACATGACACCCCATCATATTTTGCAAACAACGACACTTTAAACTTTGGTGGGATCACAATTCCCGATACTATCCCCAATTCTTCAAAGTCTAGACCTGGTACCCTTTGTATTTCCATAGCGCTTAAACGCTCTTCAAGATGTCTGTACTTATCATCAGCCGGAGGGTACTGTTCCTCAGAGTAGTCTTCCTCTTCTTCCTCCTCTTTAGATTCTGACGGAACCACTATTTCTTTTCCTTTCCCTTCTCCTTCCCCGGAAGTGGTTGTAAAACTTAATGTTCTTCTAGTCTGTCCCTGAAACCTTCTCCCCATGTTCAAGACCCCAGTGGCCTTCTTTGTTTTCTTCTTTCTTTCTTCCGCTAACAGAGTCTTCAACTCATCTTGCCCCTTGGCTAGGGTCATGAGTAACTGTTGAAACTGCGTGTTTTGAGCTTGAAGATCTTTGATCGTCTGTTCGAGATCCATCTTACTGAAATAAACAGTTAGAGAGATGAGGAAACTCGTTGCAAAATACCTGTTTATGTTATGATGAATGATATGTGCATATGTAATGTTTTCAAGGATTTTAAAAGATTCAAGTTTGTTTTAAACAAAGAGAAACACACGTTATATTAATGAGATAGAGTTTGAGTACATCAATGCCCCTTGGGCAAAATAATACAATACTCTAAGATAAAAAAGTAGTGCGCATCCTCTTTGGTGTTATGTAGGCATTTAGAGTCTGCTCCTCATGAAGTAGCCTAGTGAGTTCCAAAAACTTTTTCTCGCTTGCGTAGAATTGGGCTTCGAAAGTATCTCGCTCTTCTTTGAGTTGTATCCAATCCCTTTATAGTTCTTAAAGAGATGTGGGCATGTCAGGATGTAGTATAGTGTATGGAACTTCTCCTTCCTTAACAGGCTCATTAATCATTGGGAGAATGGAAGGATAAGGCATCATAAGACTTTGAGCGCAGGTTCGTACCCACTTGAGGTAAGGCTCAAGAGGGATGGAATTCTTGTGTCCCAAAGTCTTACTATCCACATTGTTTAGCATCCTCCAAGCTCGGATAAATCTCTGGCGAAGACCTTGATCGTCATTGTGGTAGTCGAATACCTAGCCTTGAATCAGCATATCATGTGGGTCATCCCTTCGGGCATAACCAAACTGTCTTAGAGCCAAGAATGGGTTGTAGGTGATGCCTCCCCTAATGCCAAGTAGAGGGACATTAGGGAATTCCCCACAACGGTCAACAATGATAACATTCTCTTTGGATCGAGACCACCAATGAATATCTGAATGTTTGAGCGCCATTAACCTTTGTGACCACCTTAATCCTTGCTCATTCTTTAAGACTGATTGGGGAAGATGAGAAATAAACCATGTTGCCAGGAGGGGAGTGCAACACATAAGGATACCTCTTTTCCTCATTGTACGAGTGTGAAAAGAGTGTAGGATATCCCCTAGCAATGTAGGCACCAGATTGCGTGACATAAAGATTTTGGCAGCACTCACATCTATGAGTTGGTCAGGATTGGGGAACAAGACCATCCCATAGATAAGAAGAGCCACAATCTCCTCGAAAGCTTGCAAGTCTAGGGAATTCCAACAGCTTTGAGCCTTCTCAAACAGAAACTTTGCTAAGAAGCCTTTGACACCACTTCTAGTTTCCCAATGAGTTGTGACATCAGATGAGTGCAAGTGCAGGGCTTGAGAAATATCTTCTGGCTTTGGATCTCTTTCTGTACCGTTGAAAGGTAGTTGGTTGAGAATAGAAATCCTTAAGAGTTGAGATAATTCTTCCAAAGTGGGCACAAGTTAATAGTCAGGAAATGTGAAGCAATGATGCAAAGGATCAAAGAACTGGAAGAGCACTTTCATCATATCCTCCTCTGTGTTAGAGGTGACCAAGTTGAGTAGACGACAATGCCTCTTGGTGAATGGAGAGTTCTCAGGGATCCTTGAAGCTAGCTCCTTGAGTTGTGGAGGAATTCTTACAAGGTTTATTTGGATAATTTTCCTGCGAAGTGAATCCATATCCTACAAAACAAGAACAAAGATGAATCTCCAAAATCCTTGAAATGGTTAGTGGATGCATATGATGTTCATGATGTCCATGATGTTATGTACAAGTATGCATATACAAGAAAATCAAACAAGTTCTTAGTTTAGGCTTGCATGGGGTTTTATAGGTAAGTACCCTCTTGAAGTTTAGTTGGCTCAACCTATCCTAATAATAGTAATCGGGTTCTAAGGAGCTCAATATCACTGGATTATTTCCTTGGTCATTGTTTCAGCTCAAGCCTCTTTAATGGCGACCGAAATATCCCAAGAAACCAAACCTCAATGAGTGTAGTATTGAGTATCTACCAACTTCGGACTGCACCAAAGTCGGTCATCTCACTACATCCTAAAGGCCAAGTTGGTCAAGTAAAGGGTCCTAGAAGTTCATTAGTGCTTCATGACATCACTCAGCGGCCCCGTATTCTCTTTGATTAACTCAAAGGCTACTGGTACCCACAAATATGTCACACTAACATAGCTATTGCTCAGACCATGTCGGTATACCCCGCACAGTTTCCACAACGTATTGCTATTTACCTATAATGTTTCCCAAATTCGAGTGGAGGATTCAAACCCAAACAAAGAACCATAATGTAAAGCAATGAAGTCAAACAAATGTAAGCAAATAAATGTGATCTAAACCTTAAGGTAACCCCACTTTTAAATATGTCCCCAGCAGAGTCGCCAGTTTTATGATACGGTGGGAGAACTGACTTGAAGGTTTTGCGTTTTATCGCAAATGTTGCGGTTAGCAAGAGTCGCCACCGACTTTTCTTTTATCCAAAAGGAAAGGTGAAAAAGCACAGGAAAGACCTTTGAGATGTTTTCTTGAGTTCGGGGGGTAGATTATGAAAAGGGAAGGTATTAGCATCCTTTTCATCCATGGTTTTCCATGGGCTCTTAGTTACTTGCTTAGATCACTTGCTTTTGTTTGTTTGAAATTGTGTTTGGTGTAGTTTTTGAAAGTATTTTGTAAAAGAGGCCATTGTTAGGAAATCTTTGCAATGATTCTCGTTCGTAAGAATGTATACAAAGATGTTTTTCTTTTTGAAAATGTTTTCAATGTTTTTTAAGATGTTTTTGAAATGTGTGTGTTTGTTTTGAAAATAGCAAGGATTGTTGTTTGAAATAGAGCAAGTAACTAGAAGTAATCTACCTACTCAAATGTATTTATTATGCATTTTCTATTCCTTTGACAATGTTGTCTTACCATTGATTTGGTAAGCAACCCTATCTTTGGATGTTAATGGGACGGGCGTGGGTCATCGTATAACCATGATTAGCAACGTTTGCAAAGTATCTTATCATTTAGAGGGACCAAGATCATTTTATAAGGCAACTTTTTGAGTAGCATCATCGAGGGACTATGATATTTATATTTGTTTGTTTTTCCAAGATACTTCGCATGCGTAATATGGCCATTTTTGTTTTAGGAAACCAAATGGAGAAACCCTGAGGATGCTTAAGTGCAAGTGTATCATTTTCATGCTTTGATTTTGTCTTGTATTTAGGGTTTTCTATTTTGCTTTGTTTTGTTCTTGTCATACAAACCCTAATTACTAATCATGGCATATAAAGCGATAAATTACGTAATGTAAATATTTCTAAGCTATTACAACAATTTTATGGGAGGGGGGAATACAAATTTGAATGGGGATTTGCAAAAAAAATAAACCTAAATAAATTATTACAACCAAATTGAATTTGTACGAATTAGAATAAATACAATACAATATTTAAAAATGCAATACAATGTACATGTAAGAAAAGATTTTTTTGTTTTGTTTTTATGTAAAAGAAAATTTAAATCTAAGCCTAAAAATGTAAGGAAAAGAAATTAATTTTTTAGAAGGGATCTTAACCCTAATATCTATTTTTTTAAAGAAAATAAAGTTCTTATATGTATTATTTTATGTATTTCTTGTATTAAAATATTAAATAATATTATATAAAAATATAAAAAAAATTATATATGCAAAAATAAACATTTATAAGTATGAAATGAAAAATAAATTAAACTAAATATGTTTTAATTATATTTACAAGTTTATTAAGAAAATATATGATATCTATTAAAATAAAATATATTTTTATGTGAAAAATAAACTAAAATAGAATAAAAATGCAATATTATGAAATTTACATTTTTTAGGATTTTTATGTGTCAAAGAAAATATTTGATATATTAAAAATGAAAATAAAACAAATAAAAAAATAAAAAAAAAGTTGGCAGGTGGTGATGTAGCAGATTAGGGATATCATGCAAGCAAAAAAGTCTATGGCCCGACTATGGAGGCCCAAACCTGCACAAAGCCAAAAACTGGAAAAATGGGAAAAGTGTGAAAATTAAAAGTAGCGCCCAGGTTCGAACCCAGGACATGGGTCTCACCAGTGCGCTACTTTGCCACTGGGGTGGCTATACATCCATTGTCTTAAGGAAAGCAAAAATAATATAACATAAAACAAACCCTTGCCCTATACTTCATCTTCTTCCTCAAGCTTGGCCAGACATCCTGTAACTCTCTCATACTTCCATGAAAATGAAAACTCATAACATGAAAGTTGTAGTATTTGAACTCACGATTCCAACCATATAAGTTATGTAAGCTAATTATCAAATATCAAAGAGAATTTTAACAGCCCTAAATTTAAACCTAATATTTTCAGAAATTTCAAGTTCCAAATTCTCTCAACTCAAGTAAAATAAATGCAAGATAAAGATATGTACAGTTTCGTTGTGATGAGGACTACATTTTTTATTCATAAATCATGGCATATGGTTGCCTGTACAAGGAGATAGAGTTTGAGATTTTACCTCCTTCAGTTGGAATCGTGGATGGAACTGGAGTGAGTTTGATGGAGGCCTGATGCTTGCTTGAGCTTCCTTGAACTTCCCTGAATGTATTCCAACCCTTGCTTTGCTCTGAAAGTGCCTGAAACTCCTTGGCCAAGTCAAACTGCAAGCTTTGAGAGCATTAATGGCAGTTGATGGAAAAGTGGTTACAGAACAGGGATAAAGGTCTGGATTGGTTTGATATTAAGTAGGTAAGATGCTTTAATGATCAAGACTTGAAACGCACGAGCCAAATGGAAGATGGGTATGCTTATGCCAAAACTGCAAGTTTGGACAGATTTCTGGTGTTTTTGTGCTTGGGAGTGTTTCAGGCCTCTACTAATCGTGTGCTAAGTTGTATGATGTGTGTATATTAGTATGGAATTGGTTTCATGTCAACCCTCTAACAGATGTGCCAGTTCTAGCCTTTTTGCCACTTTTCTTGCATTTGAAGTAAAGTGAAGGGACAATGCTTGCCATGCTTGTACTTGCTCTCTTAGGGTTGGTATCAGCTTGTACAATTTTCTTTAGACCTGTGAAACTTGTATGTACAATGGAGACAGGTGCAATGCTCAAGAATTGGAAAGTGGCAAAAGTTGTGCTTTTCCAAAATGGCAATGGTCACTTTATGCCATTTATGGAATTGCAACTTGGGTAATGGTTCTAAGGCATGGATCAAAGCTTTTTAAACTGAGTAAGCATTAAATTAAGGAGTGAGGAAAAAGTTTGGGACCTTTAAAGCATGGATTAGGCAGCATAGGTACTGATTGCAACTTTGTTTCATGAAATGGCTTGGACAAAAAGTGAGAAAATGACAACTTCATCTCTTCGATTCTCCTTACTCAAAAATGATATTGAGAAGTTCTTAGACATTTTGGAAAGCTTGCAATGTGCTCTATAACTCATATTTGAAATTCAATTTGAGATACCTCTTGGAACTAGGTGAAAATTTTCCATGAAGTTGGGTCCAAAACCTGCCTAAATTAGGGCAAAATTTCACTAAGTTATTTAGTTCATGATCATGTATTCATAAATATATATCTTGAGATCCAAGCATCTTTAGGGAAAAGTCTATGAATCAAAGTTATAGATTTCATGGAGTTCTACAGCTTTCATGTTGGGAACTTTCTTTGAATCATTATGCATCATGGTGAAAAAGTGGCCTAAAGTTGAGAAAAAATAAGAAATTTTCTATACTTAGAAAATTTTCTAAGTTAAGAAAAATTTCAAATTCAAACCCTAATCTTAAAACTTGGATTTCTTGATGAACAATTTTCACATTTTGACATGTTTTGATGAATTATGACCCTTGGCACTTGATTTTGACCAAAAAGTCAAAGTTTGACTTTTCAATATACAGTTGACTTTTGATCAGTTGACTGCAAATTTCATTTGTCAATCCAATGAAATTGCAATGTTTTAAACCATTCCATTAGGTCAAGATGATTCCATTGAATCCTTGAAATCATGCTTTATCTCAATTGGTCATTTGCTAGGTTAAAAATCAGAAATTGCCCTTCCTCAGTCAAAACCCTAATTTTGACCATTTTGACCTTTTGGTGATTTGACCAGATTTCTTGAGGAATTGTGATCCAAACTTGACCAAATGATACATATAACTTTAAAATGTTGATGTTGATCAAAAATTATGAAGTTTGACTTTAAATTGTCAATGGTTGACTTTTTCCCCAATACAATTGACTTTTAGGTCAACTGTCCAATTGACTGATCAAAAATGTGGTTCAAGGCTTGAAACTTGTCATGAGTGATCTTAGGGATCCATAATGATGTTTGAAAGTCATATGAAGCATTGATAGTCCAAAAATCCTTGTGCAAACTCAAACCCTAACTTTGGGTTATCAGTGCAAGATGAGATGTCTTGAGCTGACCAAACTCTAATACAGTCTTGAGTCAAAGAGATCTTGTGAGAAAAGTTTTGATAAATGAGAGGGAAAATTTTGGGGTACAACAACATACAAAGACTGGAATGAGATGTTACCATTTTCTCTTCATGGATACCGTACCTCAGCACGGACGTCGACAGGGGCAACACCCTACTCTCTAGTATATGGTATGGAGGCAGTTCTACCCATCGAAGTCCATATACCTTCTCTCAAGATTATGAAGGATGCGGGTTTGAACGAAGACGACTGGATTCAAACTCGACTTAATCAGTTAAATCTGATCGACGAGAATAGACTTACAGTTGTATGTCATGGTCAGACGTATCAAAAGCGAATGATCAAGGCTTTTAACAAGAAAGTCAGACATCAAGAATATTAAGTCAAGGATCTAGTGATCAAGTGCATCATACTGCCGCAAGGTGATCCCAGGGGAAAATGGACTCCCACATATGAAGGGAGTTAAGAACATTTTCTCGGGTGAAGCTATGATTCTAACCACCATGGACGGTGATGACCTTCCTCACCCTGTCAATGCAGATGTAGTGAAAAGATACTATGCCTAATTAAAAGACCCACTAGGTTGACTGGCCTAGGCAAAAATAAGGGATTCCCGATAAACCAAAAGGGTTCGGGCAAAAATAAGGGATGAAAATGGAAAAATTTGTACACCCGGTAAGCCGAAAACCTGAAAAGGCGGCTTGGGAAAAAAAGGGTATCCCGTTGGACTGAAAACCCAAAAGGGAAGTCTAGGAAAAAGTTAGGGATATAAAGCGTATCACTATGTCCCATTAGATCATCTTGCGACCAGACTTCGGTATCCACTATCAAGCTCGAACGACACTAATCAATCTAATCAACCTTCGGCGAAGTAGCAAAGTGATGAGACGCTCGAAGAAATGAGGGCAATAGTAGAGTTAGGACTCAATGGGATTGTTTCACATAGTTGTTTTCTTTTACACAAAATTGTATAGCTTCTATTTTTACGGCAGAATTATCTTAATAGAGCGTCAGCCTCCTTGTTTGAAAACGCCTATTACAGGCCAACTTCAACAAAATCAATACAAAATCATTTTCACAAGAAAATTTGAGTTTTTCTTTTTCTGTTTTGTTTTGCAAGAACGTCCAATGATTTATTTTTGACATATGCATTTGAATATGATCGCTGCTTATAAATATTTACATAAAGAAACAAAAAGAAAATTACTCGTAATTCCAGAAACAGAGGCAAAAACGAGAAGTGTCAAACCTGACAGTTACTCTGCCCAGCAGGTATCAGGACAAAGACAACTTTGGAGCATAATCATCAGTACATATACTCCGTACAGAGTAAAAGTATCCAAAATCATTGATGTCGGCTTTCCTGAAACAGGAAGTAATCTCCCCAGCCAGGGTCATTCAGAAACCAGACAGCTATATACCCCAGCCGAATTTCATAATCGTGAGCGAGCCAGTAAATTTTACCTCCCAAGCAGAGTTTATTTCTCTGGACACATAAGCTCAATCCCCGACAGAGCTCATTACTTCAGCTACAGAAATTCACTTTCCAAGTTGTTCCCCATAGAGTTATTCTCAAACAGAATCTCTTCCTGACAGAATATTCATGAATCACAAAGAGTAAATCTCCAGCAGAAGTCAGGGATTTATTTTCCCAGACTCGGACATACCCCGATAGCATTTCATGTACATACATTATGACATGCGCACACATATCATATACAGAATAATCTCATTTATTTTGAGAACATCATCCCACCATGCATTTCATGCATCGCATATAATTAACCCTGTTATCTTTTCATGAAAGACGATTATCTTAAATAATCCTAGCAGTTGTACAGGTCATGTCTGCAGACGACTAATGGAAACTCAGTTCCCAAAGTCGAACGGGTCAATTAATCTACACTATCACCTTGAAGTAACCCTACTACCCAGGTTCCTTCCCATAAGCCCTACTATCCAGGCTTTCATTTTGAAGTAACCCTACTATCCAGGTTCCTTCCCATAAGCCCTACCATCCAGGCTTTCACTTTGAAGTAACCCTACTATCCAGGTTCCTTCCCATAAGCCCTACTATCCAGGCTTCCATCTCGAAGTAACCCTACTACCCAGGTTCTTTCCCATAAGCCCTACTATCCAGGCTTTCATTTTGAAATAACCCTACTATCCAGGTTCCTTCCCATAATCCCTACCATCCAGGCTTTCAGTTTGAAGTAACCCTACTATCCAGGTTCCTTCCCATAAGCCCTACCATTCAGTCTTTCACTTTGAAGTAAACCTACTATCCAGGTTCCTTCTCATAGCCCTACTATCCAGGCGTGCATCTCGAAGTAACCCTACGACCCAGGTTCCTTCTCATATCCCTACTATCCAGGCATACATCTCGAAGTAACCCTACGATCCAGGTTCCTTCTCATAGCTCTACTATCCAGGATTTCATCCTGAAGTAACTCTATTATCCAGGTTCCTTATCATATCCCTACTATCCAGGCTCTCATTTCGAAGCAACCCTATTATCCAGGTTCCTTCTCTCTTATCTCCAGACACCAGTTTATAACATTGTAAGACCTGGACCTGACCAGATATGGTCGATTTCACATTTCCCCAGTAAGTCGTTGTGCAGCCTGGACCTTGACCAGATGTGAAGGTCACTTCCATCTCCTGAATCAAGAATTAACTCCCCAGTAGAGTAATGGACAACCGAAGCTCCTAGACTCAATTTCCCGAGACATAAATCAACATTCCTCGACGAAGTCCTCCTCAACGGCAGGTACATGAATTCTCGCAAAGGAATCTTTTATACAACCGATATCTTTTCTGGATGGCATCTTTAAGCCCATCTCTGACAATTCTCTGCCGACTTCTAAATGGCATCTGTAATCCCATTCCCGATATCACCAGTCACCAGGCACTACATGCGAGTGCAAATTTCTGGGCTCTCTAGTGTTCAATCATCTCCCACCTTCAAATCACGAAAGGCAGACAAACCAATCTACATCCTCAGGTGTAAGAAGTTTGAACAGGGGCAGATGTTGTACCCCAAAAATTTCCCTCCCATTTTACTCAACATATGCCCATTAAGACCCTTAACTTGCTCAAGGATGCCCAAGAGTTGACCAGACAAACTCTCTCCTAAAGCAATAAACCTCCAACTAGGGTTTCCATTTTCATCAAGAAGGGTGAGCTCCAAAGGCCTCATATGATCTCCATAGTGCTAATTTGTATTCAAGACCCTCCATGTCAAATTTCAAGCCTTGCACAAGAAGTTTGCTCAATCAATTGCTCAGATGCTTGAGAATCGACTATATTAGGTCAAAAGTCAACTGTGGCCCACATACAGTCAAACTTCAAGATTTTTGGTCAACATCAACATTTTGAATTGATATCCATCATTTAATCAAGGGTTGACCATTATTCCCCAAGGAATGCTCCTAATTCATCTAAACTCAAAAGTTGTTAAATTAGGGTTTCTTAGGAAAAGTCAACCAAATTTTGACCAAGTATAACTTTCTCATACTTTATCAGATATTTCTCATACAAGGCTAATTTTGAAGGGAATTAAATTTCCTATAAATCATCTTCAGCCCTCAAGTTCAAAAAATGCACTCATAAAAAGATATGAATTTCTACATTATAGGTCCTTTTGAAAAGTCAACAAAAACACCTTTTGGGTTAAAGCTCCTTACATGAACACGGAAGACCCAATTGAGATGAAACAAAAAGGGTTGTTTAGGGGACATCCTAAGCTTTCTAAAAATTCCAAGAACACCTCTCTAGGGTTAAAATTGGAGGAGATATGCATTGTCAAAGTTGACCATTTTTGGAAAATTGCCAAAAGTCAAATGTGCTCAAAAATGCATTTTTTGTCAAAAGGGCCTAGCATTTCAGGATTGTATCTTGTTAAGGACATGGTTCACGATCCCAATCAGCATCCATATATTATTTGCTCTATTTATTTATTTTATTTTGATTTTTATTTATTAAAAATCATATTAAATCAAATAAATGATAAAAAATATAAAAGATTGACTTTTTGATCTGATTTTGGTAAGAATCAAATCTAATTAAGCTGGCCTAATCAGATCAAAACGAATCAAGACAATTTGAGGCAAAAATAGCATGATTTGGATGGTTATGGAAAGATATCATATGGTAAACAAATCACATTCATTCTCCATGATTCTAAATGATTCAGGTCACTTTTGTTACCCTAATTCATCACACTACATATAATGAACAAAACCAAGGCAAGAGGACGAGGTTTGCAGTCGTGAAAACAGAGAAAGAAAACTCAAATTTTGGCAAAAAAGTGGTGGATCATTTTCTCACATAGAGGGTGATTCAAGACATTCCAAGGCTTCCAATCGCTTCCTGGACATCTCCTGAAGCTAGCACGATCCATTGCAAGCCTTCCCAAGCCCAGAATCGCACCTGATAAACTCACGGTTTGCACATATAAGCTTGACTTTGATTTTACAATTTACGCATGATTAACTACTTTTAAGCATAGCATTGTATTTGTATCATCATTTGGAATGTTTTGGTTTATTTAATTTTGCGTTTTGATGCATATCTTGATAATTGCCATGACTAAGGTTTAAGAAGCCGTTTTAGGGCTTCTCTGTACAGGTAAAATTAGGCCAAGAAAAGGATGGCATGATGCTCGTGGGATCAAGACGAATTGATCCATGTACTCACTTTTAATTTATCATGTGTTGTGTGGATTTTTGAAGCTTGCAGGGCTATGGCTATAGAGTATTGTCCATAGATAAAATCTTGAAACCTAAGACGATGGACAAGGAAGAAGATGATGACTTGTCACCATCCCACTGGGCCATTTGAATTACGCGTATGTTTTTCAGCCTATCCATCTTGTTTCATATATTATGATTTAATTTCATTATTATTACAACTAAGCAACGTAGTGCAAATGGCCAAGGCAAGCACTGAATGAGTGGGAGGACCTGGGTTCAAGTCCCAGGTCCAGCATTTTTCTTATTTTCTTAACATCTCTTGTAGATTCCAGTGTAACACATGGTTAGACGTCTAACTTGCTCCCTCAGATCCATCCCTCAGATCTTTGTGGATCCAGATCCAACGCGCCTAGCATTGATTCCCCACGATAGACTTTCAAGCATGCTCAGTATGGTATCTGACGCAGAAACTGGGCTTCTCCCTTCATGGGCCTGGATAAATTCAGAAATACACCCCCCTGGGTTGCTTAGGCAGGCCCAATCTCACTTTCTTTTTATTTTCTTTTCTTATTATTTATTAATCACGCCTTTTTTTTAATAACACCATAAAAAATCATATTTAATTATTTAATCAAAGAAATCATAAAAAACATCAAAAAACCATTTTTCATAAAAAATATTTTATTAATTAATTAGATTAATTAAATTTAGGCAATGTAATTCTCTTTTTGTTATAATTTAAAATAATTAGAATTAGGGTTTAATTTTGTACGTAACCTAGTTTTTCCTTAAAAATAACATAAATATTTTCTCAAATTAGATTTTTTAGGTCGGTTCCAATTATTTCTCGCATTTAATTCGCTGCGCGCTATTAATTTTCTTTTTTTATTATTATTGTAACTGCTCCGAGTTTGTAATAGTAATTAGGGTTTTAAATTTCTGCATTTTATTTTCAGTCAAAAATAATTATGTATCTGCCCAAAGCCTTGTAATAATTAGGACTCTAACTTCTCGCATTTTAATTTCCGCAAACTATAAACTGCTTAGATATATGTATAGGATTATATGAAAAGACGAATTGAAATTAAAACAGTAGAAAACCCTAATTGTGCAAAGATGATTAACTGAAAAAAATACACTTGCACATGCTCACTCCTAGGGTTTACTCCATTTGGTTGCCTCGGAAATAATGGTCGTGTCCCTCGAATGTAGGGATACCTTAGCAACGACCCGCAATTCAAAATTGTCATAAAGATCATAGTCCCTACTTGTCCCTCAAGTTGCCTATGAATTGATCTTATGACGATAGTCCCTTCGAAATGCTAAGGTATCCTTACTTGTTGCCTTCAGAGACCATTTCGTTCCTTCGAACGTCCCTTTATAACTCCAATGACGGTGCTACCTATTCCTTAATAATAGGATAGCACTGTCTAAAGGAAAATGAATAGACTTTTTTCGAGTAGGTAGATTAGTTCCTAGGTACTTGCTCAAACAAAACTTTTCACATGAACACTTTTCAAAACAACTTTGTCACACTCTTAAAGACCGATACAACGGTTATCACGAAGTAAAACTTTTCAAAACAACTTCTTCACACTCTTGAGGACTGATACAAGGGTTATCACGAAGTAAAACTTTTTCAAAACAAGCATACACAAGCAATTTTATAAATGAGCAAAGTACCTAAGAACCCGTGGAAAACCACGGATAGAAAGGGTGCTAACACCTTCCCTTTCTATAAGTCTACCCCTCGTACTCAGAAACATCTCAAAAAAGGTTTTTTCTGTTCTTTTCCCTTTTCCTTTGTTGGATAAAATAAAAGTCAGTGGCGACTCTTGCTTACCACGACATTTGTGAATACAAAATGCAAACCAGTATTAATAGTCGTTCTGCCACTGTATCACAGCATGGACAGGCCCTTCGATTGGCATGGACACAAGGCCTTTCAATTGGCCTCATGACAAGCCTTTCGATTGGCATTCTGAAAGACCCTTTCGTTTGGCATCCTGGGCCAAGCCTTTCGATTGGCATGGCAAGGGATCCTTCAATTTAGCATTGTGTCAAGGCAGCTTCGACAGGCATGTTAACCGTGTCCTTCGATTGGCATGGACAAGATCTTTCAATTGGCGTAGCAAAGGACTCTTCGATTGACATTTCAATAAATACCCTTCGATTGGTATTTGGACAAGGACCATTCGAAGAACTCCTTCCAAGCCATTTGAAAGAGGCCATCAAGAAGAATAATGTTTAAGGGCTAATTGAAGAAACTCTGATGTTGAGAATATGAGCCATTAGAATCAAGTTCAAAGCCTTCGATTGATAAAGAGCTGAAGCAACCTTCGACCAGTTAAAAGGGAGGGTTGATGTTTTGATTGGTTTGAAAACCATTCGAAGGAAATAACAATAGGCCAATCATAGAGAAATGCTGGAGGACATTCGTAGGAGTCAAATGTCCAGGTTCATCCAAGATTTCAAAAGGGGCATGAAGATTTCAAAAAGGAAATATTTTAATATGTCTGATTCTTGTCTCATAGCTTTAAAGGCTTGGTTAAATGGATGTCTCTTGCCGTTACTATGCACCATCACACTCTTATAAATACAAGGCCAAGGAAATAGTGCCAAGGGGGGACGAAAAAGAGGAGATATCATAAGTATTGCATCACACACATACAGATTTCCCATCGAAGCTCCCCAAAATCTCAAAATCTTCACCAGTTTCCATGAGACGTTTCCAAGCACTAGGAAGATCCAACACACGCTCCCTCTGATTGGTAATTTGTTCGATCTCAAAATTAGCTAAATATATAGTTTCTTTTAAATCCATATTAATCATTACATGCATGTTATTATTGATATTTGTGATTGTTTCAATGTGTTATATACAAGTTTAAGTGTAGGGAGGAGATCGTGCCATTGCTAGGGCACGATCTGTATCTTCTTTTGAATCTCAGGATTCTGGGTATTACAGGATGAAATAACTTCATATCCAAATTAGAGAGGGAATCGAAGGACCTGGGTTTGACACCCAGGTCTACATTTATTTTATTGCTAACACTTGCTGCAGGTATAGCCTGAAAAGACCCAGCGCGCGCATCATCAAAGGACTTGGGTTTCGATACCCAGGTCCTGCATTTTATTTTGTTAACATGTTTTTGCAGATGCAATGCCTTGACGGGTGATCCATCAGGCCTTTCCAGCAACACCCCTTTAAATCGAAGGCTATATCCTGTCATTATCTCGAAGAAAATAATATCCTTCACAGAATCGAAAGGCAGCCTTATTCCTCTGAATCGAAGCCCCCCTTTCTCCCTGCAATTGAAGTGTACCCATATCCTTCCCAAACCCAATCCAAAAGGGCGGGAAAGGGTTTAAATTGAAGCTTGCCCCATCAATTCTCAAGCCCAGTCGAAGGCTATTCACGACCACTCCCTAGCTCAATCGAAAGAATTGGAGAAGGTGCAAGTCGAAGCTTGCCCCATCAATTCTCAAGCCCATTTGAAGGTTATTCATGCCCACTCCCTAGCTCAATCGAAAGAATTGGAGAAGGTGCAAATTGAAGCTTGCCCGTGTCAATTCTCAAGCCCAATCGAAAGAAGGCCAAAGAAGGGTGAATCGAAGGAGTCCATGGCATGGATCGAAGAAGTATTTTCTCTTTTTTATTTTTACTTTTTACTTGTCTTTTGATTTGGTTTTAATAGCGTAGGACCTCTATTTTCTGCATTTTTTTTACTTCTTTTCATATTAACTGCTAGTAACTAGGCATGTATGAAAAGACTAATAATCAAACATTAGCAAACTTAACAAAAAGATAAAAAATTATTGAACATAACACACTTGCATATATACACCTCTAAGGTATGCCCACTTTGGTTGCCTTTAAAAAAATAGTCATGAGGCAGGAACACTTTAGCAAAGACCCATAAAATTAAAAGATCATAGTCCCTCGATGACCCAACAGTTACCTTTTCGATAAATGATCTTGTCCCTTAAACTAAATTGCTAAAGTGTCTCCACAAGTTGCTTTTGTGATTGTAAAACATCCCTTTTGAATGTCCCTAATACATCCAACGATAGGGCTACCTACTCACTATAAGTAGGATAGCATTGTCTAAAGGATAGGAGAAAAAGAACGATCCTTTTTGAGTATAAAAGTAGATAGTTGTTAGAAGTTTGCTCAAAATCACTTTTTGCACTTACACAAATACTACTTTTCAAAAACAAGTTTAAAAAAAAATTCTTTGTTAACACTCTTGAGGACTGATACAAGAGTTAAACGCAAAGCAAATCACCGCACTAAGGCGTTTTCAAAACATTTTCAAACACAAAGCAAAGGTATTCTTAAAAATGAGAGAACCTCTAAAAGCCGGTGGAAAACCACGGATGGAAAGGGTGCTAACACCTTCCCTTTCCATAATCTACCCCCTTACTCAGAAAACTCTCGAAAAGGTCTTTTTATGTTCTTTTCACCATTTCCTTTGTTGGATAAAAGAGAAGACAGTGGCGACTCTTGCTTACCGGGACATTTTCGAACAAAAAATGCAAAACCAGTATTAAACAGTCGGTTCTGCCTTCGTATCACACATACCTTGCAATTGTGTTCGAGTTGGAGCTAGGTCAACATTATATTGGTATTGCTTGTAAAAAGCAGTAGCCAAATCTTCCCAATTGTGAATATTGGTTCCTTCCAACTGGTAGAACCAATCCAACTACGTCCCTGACAAACTTTCTTGGAAGAAGTGTACCCATAGGTTCCTATCAGCAGTATGGGGTTGAATCTTCCTGACGTATGACCTTAAATGCAGCTTAGGACAAGAGACACTATCATATTTAGAAAAAGTGGGGACCTTGAATTTCTGCGGGATGACCACCCCTGAGAGCAATCCTAGTTCTTTAAAATCTAGCATGGGTACCCTCTGGATCTCCATAGCATTGAGGCGGTCCTCCAGCTATTTGTATTTATCATCAGCAGGAGGACACTGTTCTTCAGAGTAGTCAACTTCTTCTTCTTCTTTAGACTCTGGATTGTCATTTCCTTCCTTGTTCTTCCCTTCTTGATCATCTCTTTCACCTGACGAGGTTGCAAAATCCAGATTTCGCTTGATTGGTCCTCTGAACCTTCTTTTCAAATTGAAAACTCTAATTGGTTTCTTTGCCTTCTTCTTCTTATCTTTGATCATAAGAGCCTTCAGATCCTCTTGTCCTTTAGCCATAGCCAACAATATTTGTTGGAATTGAGCATTCTGTGCTTAAAGATCTTTTACCGTCTGTTCAATATCCATCTCTCTGAAACAAACAGTAGGAAGATAAGGAGACCTGCTGTAAAAACCTGTTTGTGTTATGATGAATGAAAGTGCATATGTAAATGATTTCAAGGAAACTAGGAGATTTAAATTTGCTTAGAATAAAAGAAACACACATTGTATTAATAAATCCAACTTGATTATATCATGCCTCTCGGGGCTTACAATGGAAGAAATAAAATACAGAAATAAAACTCCTAAGACAAAAAGGTCGAACACTTCCTCTTCGGTGCAATATAGGCGTCCAAACTTCACTCTTCATGAAGCTACTTCGTGAGATCCAGAACCTTCTTCTCACTGGCGTAGAACTGAATTTCAAATGTGTCTCATTCTTTCTTGAGCTGGATCAGAGACTTTTGCAACTCTTCGAAGCTTGTTGGCATATTAGGATGAAAGATGATGCGAGGCTCATCTTCTTGATCAACAAACTCTGAAATCACTGGCATGATAGAAGCGTATGGAATCATAAGACTTTGAGCATGAGCTCGCACCCATATGAGGTAAGGCTCCAAAGGGATGGAGTTTTTGCATCCCAAAGCACTACTATCGGTCTTCTTTACCATGCCCCAAGCGCAAATGAACCTCCGGCAATAATCTTGCAGATCATTCGAATAGTCAAACACAATACCCTAGACGAGTATATCGTGGGGACCATCCCTACAGGCGTAGCCGACTTGACGTAGGGCCAAAGAAGGTTTATAAGTGATGCCTCCTCTAATGCCCAGGAGTGGCACATTAGGGAACTCTCCACAGTGATCAATAAAAGAGATGTCTTCTTGAGAGCGAGGGCACCAATAGATATCAGAGTGAGAAAGGGACATTATCATTTGATTCCACCTTAAGCCTAAATCATTCTTCATTATTGACCGAGGGAGGTGTGAAATAAACCACCGATAGATAAAATGCGTACAACACATAAGAGTCCCTCGTTTCTTCATGGTACGAGTGTGGAGTAAATGCAGCACGTCTCCGAGCAATGTAGCCACTGGATTGCAAGCAAGGAAGATGTTGATGGCTATGACATCTATAAATTGGTCTGAATTGGGGAATAGAACTAATCCATAAATTAAGAGAGCTAGGACATCTTCAAAGGCATGGTGTGATATGGTGGCAGAACCGACTGTTATATACTGGTTTTTGCATTTTTTGTTCGCAAATTTGCGGTAAGCAAGAGTCGTCACTGCCTTTTCTTTTATCCAAATTAAGGAAAGGGTGAAATAAACAGAAAAAGACCTTTTTGAGAGTTTTCTGAGTAAGGGGGGTAGATTATGGAAAGGGAAGGTGTTAGCACCCTTTCCATCCGTGGTTTTCTACGGGCTCTTAGAGGTTTGCTCATTTTTGAAATACTTTTGTGCTTTTTGCGTTTGAAAAAATGTTTGGAAAATGCCTTAGTGCGGAGATTTTCTTTGTGTTAACTCTTGTATCAGTCCTCAAGAGTGTTAACAAAGCAAATATTTTGAAATTGTTTTTAAAAACAAGTTTTTGTGTGTAAGTGCAACAATAGTTTGAGCAAACTTCTAACAACTATCTACTTTACTACTCGAAAAGGTAGTTATTTTCCTCTTTTCCTTTAGACAGTGCTATCCTACTATTAGTGAGTAGGTAACCTTGTCGTTGGATGTTTTGAGGGACATTCTAAGGGACGTTACAGTCACGAAGGCAATTTATGGAGATGCTTTAGCAATTCTATTTAAGGGACTAGATCATTTACCGAAAGGCAACTGTAGGGTCATCGAGAGACTATGATATTTTGATTTTACGGGTCTTTGCTAAAGCATTCATGCCTCATGACTGTTTTTTAAAGGCAACCAAAGTGGGCGTACCTTAGAGGTGCAAGTGTGCAAGTGTGTTCAATTCAGTTATTTTATCTTTAAATACTTAGGTGCTCTACCATTTGTTTTCAGATCTTGTCATGCAATCCTAGTTAGCATACATCTAAGCAGTTAATATATGTACAAGAATTTAAAGTGCATGAACTGTAAATCTTACGCTATTACAAGGCTTCGGGGCAGTTACATAAAAAATGCAAGAAACTAAAAGTGCGCAATTTTAAATCTTACAACTATGAGAAGTTACAATAAAATAAGATGCGCGCGAGTTGAAAATAACGTCTAAAAATCCTAAGAATAAAATCTTTTTTTTGTTTTATTTTATTTGGGGAAAATGATCTAAATATTTTTAATTTTAGTTTTTGAGAAAATGTTAAGATGATTAAATAATTATTAATAAAATTAGTTTAATAAAAAAAAACTATCCTAATTTTTTTCTAGTTTTTGGATTGATTTTATGTTGATTTAAAAAAAGAGATAAAATAGTTGAAACAAAGCTGAAATCGAAGGAACAAGCAATGGATCTAAGAAGGAGTAATTCTGGAGGCCTGGATCGAAAAAGCCTTGGGATGTCTTTCGATCCAGTGAATAGGCTTGATCGAAGGTGCATGAAAGGCTGCACTTTGAGGGTGTTTGATCTGGATATGTCACCCTTCGATCTGGGAACCGGGGATCTAGTTCGAAGCTGAGCTGCTTCAAAGCTCTGAACAAGATTCTGAGAAAATATTTCCTGCAAAATGAAACAAATGTTAGAAGTCCAGGGGGGGACTTTACCCCCCTTATTCGAATCTCCTCCCAATTTGACTCCTTCCTCAATTTGAATTTGCTGAGTCTGGGTCTAGGTCTGTTTGTTTTGTCCTGAGATTCGAAGGAGAACTTAGATCGTGCCCCAGCAATGGCACGATCTCAACTCTGTGTTTTAGCTTACATGCAATATAATCAGTAACGACAATGTGTATTTAAATGTCATGAAGGTGCAATTTTGGTTTTGCAAACCCTTACCAATCGAAGATGTATGATCCGTGACTCCGGGTGTGGAGATGTTTTCCTAGGAATTGAGGTGGACTCCTGGATGAGGGAACTTGCAACAGGTGTTTCAATTGGGAGGCTTCTTGAGAGTTTTGAGCAACGCGTGTGTGTAGTCTCTTAGATTGTAGTATGTATGTGTGGGTGTATAGTATCCCCATATGTCCTCTCTTTCGTTTTGCCCGCTGGTATTGTGTCCTTGCCCTTGTATTTATAGGAGTATCATGGTCCAGTAACGGTAAGAGACAGTCATTTAAACAAGCATTTAAAGCCATGAGACAAGAATCATACAACTTAAAAGCATTTCTTTCTTGAAACATTCATGTCTCTTTGGAAATCTTGGATGAACCTGGACACTTGACTCCTTCGAACACCCTCCTGTAATTCGAAAATCCTTTGCCCAAATACAACTCGAAGGGTATTTGTTGAAACGCCAATCGAAGGGTCTTGCCCAAAGGCCAGTCGAAGGGTACTTGGTTAACATGCCTATCGAAGCTGCCTTGTTTTGGATGCTAAATCAAAGGATTCTTTGCCATACCAATCGAAAGGCTTGTCATGAGGCCAATCGAAAGGCCTTGTATCCATGCCAATCGAAGACCTTGTTGAAATGCCAATTGAATGATACTTTGTTCTGATACCAATCGAAGTGCCTTTCTCAGACGTCAATTGAAGTACCTTGTTTACCGATCGAAAGCTTCATTCTGTTCTATTAGATTTCCTTCAGTTTGGACCAATCGAAGTGACGTTAAGATGCCAATTGGATAAGCCTTTGTTCAGACTCCAATCAAAATACTTTGTTAAAATGCTAATCAAAAGGCCTTATTAACAAGCCAATTTAAAGACCTTTATCCATGCCAATCGAAGGCCGCTATGCAGATGCCAATCGAAAGGCATTTTGGAGATTCCAATCGAAAGGCACTTTGGAGAGACCAATCGAAAGGCACTTTGACCAACTTCAAAAAATTTTATTTTTCTTCAAGCAAGTGTTTGTAACCACCCATGTAAGAGAAGATCTTGTAAAAAATGAGTGGGAAAATTTTGGGGTACAATAGTTGCCCCTGTTCAATCTTCTTAAACCTGAGGATGTAGATTGGCTGGTCTGCATTTTGTGATGTGAAGGTGGAAGATGATTGAACACTAGAGTGCCCAGAAATTTGCACTCGTCTAAGATGATACTTGACTGTGTAGATTGTATTGGGAATGGGCTTATAGATGCCATTTGGAAAAGATGACGGTAGATCGTCGGAGACGGGCTTAAAGATGCCATCAGAGTGTGACAAATATTCGTCGAAGATGGGCTTAAAGATACCATCCAGAAGACTGTTGATTTCATGAGATATTCCTTTGTGGGAATCCCTATTCCTGTTGTTGAGGAGGACTCTGCTGAGGAATGTTGGTCTCTGTCTTGGAATCATATAGTTTTAGGAGCTTCAATTGTTTGTTACTCTACTGGGGAGTCGTCCCTTGATTGAAGAGATTGAAGTGAACTACTATTTGGTCAGGATCCAGGCTTTGCAGTGACTTGCTGAGGATGATAAGGTTGACTGTTATCTAGTCGTCCTCCAGGCTTCACAGCGACTTACTGGGGAGATGATATTAAACTGTTAAGAAATCAGCAATGAATCCATGGTCGATTTAAACTGAACCAACGGAGGTCTTGAATTAACTTTGATTGGATAAGAAATAGAAAAATCTTAGGATCTATTTAACTGAACCAGACAAAAGTCTTGGAATATCTTCAACTGGAATAAGAATCAGAGAGATCTTAGTGTCGATCTGAATGAACCAGAGAAGGTCTTGGACTAACTTTGACTGGATAAGAATCAGAAAAATCTTAGGATCGATTTAACTGAACCATATGAAAGTCTTGGAATATCTTCAACTGGAATAAGAATCAGGGAGATCTTAGAGTCGATTTGACTGAACCAGAGAAGGTCTTGGATTAACTTTGACCGGACAAGAATCATAAAAATCTTAGGATCGATTTAACTGAACCAGACAAAAGTCTTGGAATATCTTCAACTGGAATAAGAATCAGAGAGATCTTAGTGTTGATCTGACTGAACTAGAGAAGGTCTTGGACTAACTTTGACTGGATAAGAATGAAAAAAATCTTAGGATCGATTTAACTGAACCAGACGAAAGTCTTAGAATGTCTTCAACTGGAATAAGAATCAGAGAGATCTTAGAGTCGATCTGACTGAACCAGAGAAGGTCTTGGATTAACTTTGACCGGATAAAAATCCAAAAAATCTTAGGATCGATTTAACTGAACCAGACAAAAGTCTTGGAATATCTTCAACTGGAATAAGAATCAGAGAGATCTTAGTGTCGATCTGACTGAACCAAAGAAGGTCTTGGACTAACTTTGATTGGATAAGAATCAGAAAAATATTAGGATCGATTTAACTGAACCAGACGAAAGTCTTGGAATATCTTCAATTGGAAAAAGAATCAGAGAGATCTTCAAGTCGATCTGAGTGAACCAGAGAATGTCTTCTGAAAACATAGTTCCGAGGAAGATGATGAAATATCCTTTCATCAGGCGTAGCTTTTGAGAATACTATCAGGTTATATGAGTAGTCAACGGTGTTTGTTGACTTGATCTTGTCCCTGAAAAAGGTAAAGAATTAGTCAAATGCAATTTCATGATGTATGAAATGCATTGTGATGTTGCTCTCAAAATAAATGAGATTATGATGTATGCGGTGTGTATGCGTATGCCATGATGTATGAATATAGGATGCTATTGAGATGTTTCCTAGTCTAGGAAAATAAATCCTGGACTACTGCTGGAGAGTATTGGGAAGCTGAATCCTTCATTTCTGCCGGGGATTTCCTCTTTCTGTTTTGAGGATATTCTGTTGGGGATTGATTCTGCTTGAGAATTGATTTTGCTCGACAATAAATTTTGCTCGAGAATAACTCTTTGGAAAGAGATGTTTGTTAGAAGATTCTGCTGATGTAGAGAAATAAACTCTGTTGGGGAATAAACTTCCGCAGTTGGAGAAATAAACTCAACCCGGGAGGAGGTTTTATAACTGTTTAAGGTTATAAATCTCGACTAGGGAACACAGATTTCAGCTCTCTGCTGGAGGAATTTTGTTGGAGGAGGTAATTTCTGCTTGGGGATGAAGAGGGAAAAACTCTTGTTGTTTCTTCTCTGTGGGGAACATAAATGTCACGGGGTCGTATGTTGAGGATACGGTGATGACTTTGCATCAGGATGTTTCTGCCCATGTGCCTGCTGGAGATTTTATGGATGGATCTATGTCTTGATCGTACTTGAACATGTATTGAATGAGTGTCAGAATAACATTTGTCTTTGGATCGTATCTGCATTGTTCTTGAAACATGTGTTGAATGAGTGTCAGAATGACATCTGTCTCTGGATCGTATTTGCACTATACTTGAAAGATGGTCTGAATAAGTATCAGGATGACATCCATCTTTGGATCGTACCTGAATCGTTTCTAGAAGACGATTTGAATAAGTATCAGGATGATATCCGTCTTTGGATCGTACCTGAATTGTTTCTAGATGAGAATATGGAGTAAGTGTCAGGATGACATCCGTTCTTGGATTGTACCTGAACTGTTTCGAGATGAGAATCTGGAGTAAGTGTCAGGATGACACTCGTCTCTGGATCGCACCTTAACCGTTTCTAGATGATAATCTTCTTTATTCAGAATGTTTCCATTGGGAATTCTTGTTTTGTTGTTTTGAGAAGAAATCTGTTGAGGAACATTAATTTTGCTTGATGGTACGTGATTCGTTGTCGGAATTCATGTCTAATGCCCCAAGTGATTCAGATGGAGATCTTCCCCTAGTTGCTTGGCATTTTTGAGAGATTCCTTGAATCTTGACTTGACTGCCCCAGATGATGGACAGTGATCATGCCATTCCCCTCGGTCGGAAGTGTTTTTCCACTTGAGGTGAACCTTTTCATTGAGAAAGTTTTTATTCACTAGATATTCGTCATGTGAATTTCTCTGTTGTTTGAACAAATAGTCATATGCAAACAATGGTATTTTAAGAATGCAAAGCTTATGGCTGTCTTGAAGTTTTTGAAAATTCATTTTTTAGTAAAACAAACAAATTTTATAAAAGTGTGATATCAACTCAGGATTTATAGCAAGTCTTACAGGAGCCAGGATACCTTTGTAACAGCATGCTCTCGAACTAACCCATGCTTCAGCTAGGACTTTTTAAGGATTGTAACATGGATTGGTTCACGGTTCAAGAAACAAAGGATAAAGGCTCAAAGTTTATTTGTACCCACCCGTTCTTAATGATGTTCTTCAGTCCTATGCTCAGTTAATTATGCAGCATTTAAGTCCCGATTGAGTCTGGCATCTTGTCATTGATGTTCCGATGATGGTTTGGATACTGAAAGTTTCTTTTGACGAGGCAGTCATTTTTGTAATTTTTTTTGTCGAGGATTTCTAGGACCTCTTTGTTTTTGATTTTACTATCCCTGTCTTTTTCCTAAACTGTTTCTTTTTGTGATCACAGTCAGCAGGATGCCCCAGTTTTTTTTCTTAAGTCTCCTTCATAGGTTTTGACTTAATGGGCTTTTATTGAGAGAGATAATGACTGCCAGCTTTAATGATTATGCGGAACCATCACCATCTTTTGGAGAGTATCTTCTACACTATTTGTCGTGTATGAAGGGAAAGTTTGCGATTGAATGCACATCTGAATCAACTGAGAAAACTACCCTGCCCCAGGTTATGATTAAGGATTTTAATTTGTGTGAAAAGAAAACTCATAATTATTAGGCTCAAAAGGGTTGACTGGGGATTATCTTCCTTATAACTCCATTGTTTGGGATTTGAAACAACGTTTGTACATCGTCAGCGGGGTCTGTTCAAAAGCATATTGTAGAGATTGTGGTATCGTTCTCGTCATCCTCCCTCTAAAGGCTTAGAGCTTTTAATCAAGAGTTGAATATCACAAAAGGGAAGTAATAAAGCAGTTCAAGCATAGTACAAACAAGTTAATTCAAGACAAACATGTGTAATGCATTGATGAAATAACAAGGTTTGATATGAATAAATGTTTAAGCAATCAAAAGAAAATTACAAATTGAAAATTCTAATGAACGAAAAGTCTTCTTGTCAGAACTTGTCACTTCAGATGGTGTGCCTTGGAGGGATGGCAGAAGAACTAAGTTTGACCTTCTTGTGTGAACTTCGGCACTCCTTAATTAATCAAGTTTTGAATTTTGTATTTCAACATCCAACAATCATCAATGTCATGCCATGGACTGTTGGAGTGATATGCACACCTTGCATCAGGATTGTAGTTAGGGGAAGAAGTCTTGGGATTTGGATGAGGCCCTATCAACGTAACCAGATTCATCCTCAACATGTGTTGTAAAGCTTGAGACAGCGGCATGTTGAGTTTGGTAAACTGCCTCTTGGGTGTATCCGGCTTACTCTGATTAACCTGTTGTTTTTGGCGAGGTTGCTGTTACCCGCGATTTAGTAGCAAATTGGAAAGGTCCAACCTCTTGCCTTCTTGGAGGTTGATCAATGACTTGGTCCCCAACCTCAACTATTTGCTTCTTACGGTTGTATCCATCTTGATGAAGTTTGGTGATAATGGCCCTCAGCTCTTCTTGTCCTCGGGCTAGGCTTTGGATAAGAGTCATCTGCCCCAGCATCTGGGTTCTCATTGCTTCTACCTCAGCTTGCAGTTGTTCCAATCGTTCGTACCTATTTTCCTCAGGACTTTTCTTGGCCAGGTCCCCATCAAGGAGTGCTTTCAACTCTTTCTGCCCCTTGTATAGGTTTTGGAACATATAAATGAACTGAGCCTCTTGAGTTTGGAGATCTTTGTTGTCTTGTTGGAGAGCCATTTCTTTACTTGTTGAAATAAACAGCGAATAAGATGAGAACCCTGCTTTGAAGCCTGTTTATGCAATAACATGTATGATATGTGTAGGCAATGTTTTCAAGGACTTGCGGGGTAAACAAGAAGATGTCAACATTTGAAGTTTGTAGCTTTGATTGAAGAACTTTCATGTTATTGAACGTCCTTCTACGAGATTCGGGCTCACCATATCAAGTGGGTCATAGCCCCTGACTCAAGTTGTCGTGTTTTGATCTTTTGACGGCATTGGCTAGAGGAAAATAAATCCCCTTGCTAGACGTCTGATTTATCCTAACCTGCATCACAAACCCTTGAGATCCTTGAAATGGTTAAGGAAATGTTGTGGCATGATGTTATGATGCATATGTTATGTGTTAAGCAAAATTGTAAGGTTATGTAAGCAAGTAAACCCTGTAAATAATTCAAGTTGTTAGATAATTAAGGCAAACAAGTCACACAAGAAACCTTAGGTTTAGGCTTGCATGGGGTTTATAGGTAAGTACCATCTTGAAGTTTAGTTGGCTTAACCTGTCTTAGAAATAGTAACTGTGTTCTAAGGAGTCTCAATATCACTGATCTTCCTTTATCGGTATTATCTCAGCTTAGCAATCTTTTCTTGCAGCTGAAACATCCCGAAAGTCAGATCTCAATAAGTGTAGCATCGAGTATCAACCAATTCCCAGCTTTACACCGAGACTGGCTATCTCACTACTTTCTAATGGCCAAGTTTGTTTAACTAAGGTTCTAAGGTCCGTTAATGCTTCACGACACCACGCGGCGGCCCTGTATTCTCCTAGATTCAACACAAGGGACACCGGTACCAACCAAAGTGTCACACCAACACAGCCATCGTTTCGACCATATCGGTCTACACCGTACATTCTCCACGATCTATTGTTGTTTACCTAAAAGTGTGCCCCAGATCCACGAGTAGAATCTATAGAAACCCAAACAGCCCACCAAGGGTAAAGCAAACAAAGCATAATAAAGTAGTTAAATAATGAACTAACTCTAAGGTAACCCCACTTTATTTTAATCCCCAGCAGAGTCGCCAGTTTTGTGATACGGTGGCAGAATCGAATGTTATATACAGGTTTTTGCGTTTTTTGTTCGCAAATATGCGGTAAGAAAGAGTCGCCACCGTCTTTTCTTCTATCCAAATTAAGGAAAGGGTGAAAAGAATAGAAAAAGACCTTTTCGAGAGTTTTCTGAGTAAGGGGGGGTAGATTATGGAAAGGGAAGGTGTTAGCACCCTTTCCATCTGTGGTTTTCCACGGGCTCTTAGAGGTTTGATCATTTTTGAAATACTTTTGTGCTTTTTGTGTTTGAAAAAATGTTTGGAAAATTCCTTAGTGCGGCGATTTTCTTTGTGTTTAACTCTTGTATCAATCCTCAAGAGTGTTAACAAAGTAAATGTTTTGAAATTGTTTTTAAAAAGTAGTTTTTGTGTGTAAGTGCAAAAATAGTTTGAGCAAACTTCTAACAGCTATCTACTTTACTACTCGAAAAGGTAGTTATTTTCCTCTTTTCCTTTAGACAGTGATATCCTACTATTAGTGAGTAGGTAGCCTTGTCGTTCGATGTTTTAAGGGATATTCGAAGGGTCGTTACAGTTACGAAGGCAATTTATGGAGATGCTTTAGCAATTCTGTTTAAGGGACTAGATCATTTACCGAAAGGCAACTATAGGGTCATCGAGGGACTATGATCTTTTGATTTTACGGGTCTTTGCTAAAGCATTCCTGCCCCATGACTGTTTTTTAAAGGCAACCAAAGTGGGCGTACCTTAGAGGTGCAAGTGTGCAAGTGTGTTCAATTCAGTTATTTTATCTTTAAACATTTAGGTGTTCTACCGTTTGTTTTCAGATCTTGTCATGCAATCCTAGTTAGCATACATCTAGGCAGTTAATATATGTACAAGAATTTAAAGTGCAGGAACTGTAAATCCTACGCTATTACAAGGCTTCGGGACAGTTACATAAAAAATGCAAGAAACTAAAGGTGCGGAATTTTAAATCTAAAGTTATTACAACTGTGAGCAGTTACAATAAAATAAGATGCACGCAAATTGAAAATAATGTCTAAAAATACTAAGAATAAAAACTTTTTGTTATTTTATTTTATTTTTGGAAAATGATCTAAATCTTTTTAATTTTAGTTTTTGAGAAAATGTTAAGATAATTAAATGATTAATTAATAAAATTAGTTTAATAAAAAAAACTATCCTAATGTTTTTTGTGGTTTTTGGATTGATTTTATGTTGATTTAAAAAAAGGAGATAAAATAGTTGAAACAAAGCTGAAATCGAAGGAACAGGCAATGGATCGAAGAAGGAGTAATTATGGAGGCCTGGATCAAAAGAGGCTTGGGCTGTCTTTCGATCCAGCGAATAGGCTTGATCGAAGGTACATGAAAGGATGAACTTTAAGGGTGTTCAATATGGATATGTCACCCTTTGATCTGGGAACCAGAGATCTAGTTCGAAGCTGAGCTGCTTCAAAGCTCTGAACAAGATTCTGAGAAAATGTTTCTTGCAAAATGAAACAAATGTTAGAAGTCCAGCGGGGGATTTATCCCCTGATTCGAATCTCCTCCCAATTCGACTCCTTCCTCAATTCGAATCTGCTGAGCCTGGGTTTGGGTCTGTTTGTTTTTTCCTGAGATTCAAAGGAGAACTTAGATCGTGCCCTAGCAATGGCACGATCTCAACTATGCGTTTTAGCTTACATGCAATATAATCAGTAATAATAATGTGTATTTAAATGTCATGAAGGTGCAATTTTGGTTTTGCAAACCCTTACCAATCGACGATGTTTGATTCTTCACTCCGGGTGTGGAGATGTTTGCCTAGGAATTAGGGTGGACTCCTGGATGAGGGAACTTGCAACAGGTGTTTCGATTGGGAGGCTTCTTGGGATTTTTGAGCAACGCATGTGTGTAGTCTCTTTGGTTGCAGTATGTATGTGTGGGTGTATAGTATCCCCTTATGTCCACTCTTTCGTTCCGCCCCTGGTACTGTTTCCTTGCCCTTGTATTTATAGGAGTGTCATGGTCCAGTAATGGCAAGAGACAACCATTTAAACAGGCCTTTAAAGTCATGAGACAAGAATCAGACAACTTAAAAGCATTCCTTTCTTGAAACATTCATGTCTCTTTGGAAATCTTGGATGAACCTGGACACTTGACTCCTTCGAACACCCTCCTGTCATTCGAAAATCCTTTGCCCAAATACCACTCGAAGGGTATTTTTTGAAACGCCAATCGGAGGGTCTTTCCAAAAGGCCAATCGAAGGGTACTTGGTTAACATGCTTATCGAAGCTGCCTTGTTTGGGATGCTAAATCGAAGGATTCTTTTCCATACCAATCGAAAGGCTTGTCATGATGCCAATCGAAAGGCCTTGTATCCATGCCAATCGAAGACCTTGTTGAAATGTCAATCGAATGATACTTTGTTCTGATACCAATCGAAGTGCCTTGCTCAGACGTCAATTGAAGTACCTTGTTTACCGATCGAAAGCTTCGTTCTACTCTCTTTGATTTTCTTCAGTTTAGACCAATCGAAGTGACGTTAAGATGCCAATCGAAGACGCCTTTGTTCAGATGCCAATCGAAAGACTTTGTTAAAATGTTAATCGAAAGGCCTTGTTAACATGCCAATCGAAAGACCTTTGTCCATTCAAATCGAAGGGCGCTATGCAGATGCCAATCGAAATGCATTTTAGAGATGCCAATCAAAAGGCACTTTACAGAGACCAATTGAAAGGCACTTTGACCAACTTCAAAATTTGTTGTTTTTCTTCAAGCAAGTGTTTGTAACCACCCATGTAAGAGAAGATCTTGTAAAAAATGAGAGGGCAAATTTTGGGGTGCAACACATGGTAACTCATAGAATTTAAGAATATATGAGCTTTCTTTATTAGAAAACTTGCAAGGAGGCCCTTAACTCCACTTCTTCTTTCCCAATTGGATTCAATGTCAGATGGTTTCAAATTAAAAGCTATGGCAACACTTTCAATAACTAGATCTTATTCTAAACCGGTGAAAGGTACTTGCTCCAATATAGGTGACCCAAGTATTTTGTAGAATTCTTCCAACGTAGGAACCAACTAATAATCTAGAAAAGTGAAGCAATGGTGTTTAGGGTCAAAGAACTGGAATAGAACACTCATCAGACCTTTGTCAAACCAGGTAGTAATTAAACTGAGCAAGTGTCCATATCTCTTGTTGAACAATGAGCTCTCGGAAACTCTCAGGACCAATTCTTTGAGCTTGGGAGGGACCTCTACAAAATTGATTCGGATGGTCTTTCTGCGAGTAAAATCCATACCCTACAAAAAAAAAGGAAAGATAAATCTCCAGCACCTTGAAATGATTAGCGTGTATGTCATGATGTTTATGATGTTATGGTTATGCTTTGAAATCACATACATATCAAGCAAGTCACACAAAAAACCCTAGGTTTAATGGCTTGCGTGAGTTTTTAAAGGTAAGTACCCTCTTAAAGTTTAGTTGGCTCAACCTGTCCTATTAAAAGTAACGTGGTTCTAGGGAGTCTCATATCACTGGCCTTTCTTTTATGCATTGTTCTAGCTCAAGCACTGAAGTATTGCAACCAGAATATCCCAAAAGTTCAATCTCAATGAGTGTAGCATCGAGTATCAACCAAACTTCGGTCGGAACCAAAGTCGGCTATCTCACTACTTTCTAATGGCTTAGGATGAGTCAAGTAAAGGTTCTAAAGTTCAGTTAGTGCTTAATGACACTATAAGGAAGCCTAATGTTATCCTTGACTGACTCAAGGAACATTAGTACAATCCAGAGTATCACGCTAACGTAGCTATCACTTTGTCCATGATTTATTGCTACTTACCTAAAAAGGTTCCCCAGATCTGGGTATAGGATCTTTTAACAAAAGTCCAAGCAAAGACCCAAAAAATGTAAAGCAAATAAGTCAAACAAAGAAAGCAAGTAAAGGTGATCTAGCCCTAAGGTAACTCCACTTTTAAGTTACTGTCCCCAGCAGAGTCGCCAGTTCTGTAATACGGTGGGAGAACTAACTTGGGTGTTTTGCGTTTGATCGCAATTATTGCGGATAGCAAGAGTCACCACCGACTTTTCTTTTATCCAACAAGGAAAGGTTTAAAATAATAAGAAAGACCTTTCGAGATTATTTCTTGAGTTCGAGGGGGTAGGTTATGAAAAGGGAAGGTAATAGCACCCTTTTCATCTATAGTTATCTACGGGCTCTTAGTTCCTTACTAGATCACTTGCTTTTGTTTGAAAATGTGCTTGTGGTGTGGGTTTTAAAGTATTTTGAAAATGTATTTGTAATGGTTCTCGTTTCTATAAGAATGCGTACGAAGTGTTGTTTTGAAAATAGTTTAAAGAGGTGTTTATGGAATGTGTTTTTGAAAGTTATTTTGAAAAGTGTCTTTGTAATGGCTCTCGTTTCTATAAGAACGCGTACAAAAAGGTTTGTCTTAAAAATGTTTCAAAATGAAAGTGTTGGTGTATAAAATGTTTTTGTTGTGAGCAAGCGAGTGTGATGCGGTGGGAGAACTGACTAGATGTTTTTGCATTTCGTTCGCACTTGTGCGGTTAGCAAGAGTCGCCACCGACTTTTCTTTTATCCAAAAGGAAAGGTAAAAAAGCACAGGAAAGACCTTTCGAGAATTTTCTCGGGTTCGGGGGGTAGATTATGAAAAGGGAAGGTGTTAGCACCCTTTTCATCCATGGTTTTCCATGGGCTCTTAGTTACTCATCTAGATCACTTTCTTTTGTTTGATTTGTGTGCTTGTGGTGTGGGTTTTGAAAGTATTTTGGAAAATTTCTTTGTAATAATTCTCGTCTCTATAAGAACATATACAAAGTTTTATTTCGAAAAATAGTTCAAAGAGGTGTTTTGTGAATCGTGTTTCGAAAAGTGTTTTGAAAATAGGTTTTGCAATGGTTCTCGTCTCTATAAGAACGTATACAAAACGTTTTGTCTTTTGAAAGTGTTTTGAAATGGAGGTGTAAGTGTAAAAGTTTTTGTCGTGAGCAAGCGAGTAACTAAGAGCGAATCTATCTACTCGAAAGGTCTTAAGTTGTTCTTTTCTTCTTCCTTTTAATGGTGCTATCTTACCATTGATTTGGTAAGAAGCCCCATCATTGGAGGTGAATGGACAGGCGCGGGTCAATTTTACAATCATTAAAAGCAACTTGTGAGACTCTCTAGCAATTTTGTAAGGGACGAGATCGTTTCATCGAAGGCAACATCGAGGGACTACGATCTTCATTTATCGAAGGGTCATTTGCTAGATTGTCTCATATTCGAGGGACATGATTATATTTCTGAGGCAACAAGCAAGGTTACCCTAGAGGTGCGCGTGTGAGAAGTGTGTTGATTTCAAGTTATTTATTCTTGGATTAGGTCATCTAGCGGTTGATTTTTGAATCTTGCCATACATACCTAATTACTATACAGTATATAGAAAGCAACAAATTGCGGGAATTAAAATTCTAAGCTATTACAAAAGTATCCGGGAATGGGGGTACAATTATTACAAATGGGGATGAGTCACATAAAAATAGCAATGTCCAAATATTACAACCAAATCGAATTGTTGTGCGATTTAATACAAAGCTATGACAATTTATGAAATAAAATCAACAAGGTATGAAATGTATGTATTTACTTTAAAAAAAAGAAAAATAAAATTTAATCTAAAAGAAAATGATTTAAGTTAAAAAAACTTTATTATATTTTTTATGTATTTTATTAATTATAAGCTTAAAGAAAGAAAACTAATTAAATTAAAATTTGATGTTTTTATTAAGTGTAGGAAAATTAATAAAAATAAGTTATAAAAAAGTGAAAATTGATTTTTAAGATTTAACTCAACAAAAAAAAATGTGTTTCGTATTTATTAGTAATAAAACAAAAAGGGAAGCAAATTAAAAACAAAGACAATGGACTTGGGTGAATTGGGGTGTTAGGCCCAAAGAGGAATTAGTATGGATACTGAAGCAAAGCAACAGGCAAAGGGGGGGGGGGGTAAAGACTAGTAATCATTATGGGCCTCAGGGAAAACAAACGGAGCCCATTGCTTTAAGCTTTTCATAATTGTTTGATTAGGGTGAAAAGTGGATTAGGGTTCTTGGAACCCCCTTTCCATTTACAGTGGCGCCGCTTCTGATCGTTGCTATCGCCTCTCTCTCGTTCATCTTTCTCACTGAACGTCCCTATTCGTCCATGTCCCTCTTTGTAAACGAAACCATTCTTGGCCTCTCTAACTCATTTTTGTTTGCATTCTTCTGGAAACCCTAGGTTATGATTTGAACTTATCTAAAGGGTTTGAAATGTGTTTCGATCTGATCCTCCCTCTACTTCCGTTGTCGGAGCGCCTCACAATCCTCACCTCCTAACCAAGTGCTAGCGGTTTCGTTGGTATGGTTCGGTTTTGGTTTTGGACTTAACAGTTTCGTTGGTTTTATACGTTTTGTTCATGTTTTGCTTGTTAATCATGCTTATTACCTTATTGAGATGCAGAAAAATTTGCAAGGAGGGCGAGGAAGCCATACTTGTTTAGGGCTTTTCTGGAATGGAAGGGAATGGTGAGGCTTGAGGGAGGTGCTCCCTGGTGGCGGATCGATGGAGGAAGATGAAGATTGGATGAATGCGTGAGCTCTTTCTGGTAACCTTTTCTATACTCTTAGATGATGATGATGATACTTCTGGGTTTCTTTCTGTCCCTTGAACCTTGAATGATGATGGTATTGTACTTCTGACTGTTGGATATTTGTGTTTGAAATTTTTGGGTTATGAACTATTGAAATGGTTTTACAGTTTCTAGTTTGATATTGTTGTTATTGGTTTTGATGATGTTGATGGAATGTTGGGATATTGGGATGATTTTGGGGTTTAATTTTCTGGCTTTGTTGTTTTTGAAAATAGTTTGGTATGAACTTTGTTACGCAGGTTCGGTTGTTTGAACTTGTTATGCAGGTTTGATTGTTGAGGTTTGAAAACTGTTTTTTACAGTTGGGAGGATGGTTTGAACTGTTCTGCAGCTTTGGGATTTTTGGCTGTTAGTTGTTGTACAGTTTGCAGGTTTTTTGTGATTTCTTAGTTTGAACTGGTTTCACAGTTTTTGGAAGTTTTAAAATTGGTTTTGATGGTTTTGGATGTTTGAACTAAGTTACAGGATTTTTGGTATTGACAGGTTTAATGCTGGGATGATTTTGTAGTTTGTTCTGCTTGTTACAGTTTTGTTTTAACTGTTTGGACTTGGATGCTTTTGATGGTTATGTTTGTTGAAATGGTTTTACAGGTTGAAGGATTTTTTAACTAAGTTACAGGTTTTTGTTGGTGTTGAACTGAGTTACAGTTTTTGTTATGTTTTAACTGAGTTATGCAGGTTTGAGCTTTTTTGAATGTTTTGGAGGAGACTTCTGTTGTTGAAATTTTTTTGAGTTTTTTGAAATGTTCTCCCCCTTCTTTCTTACATTTTCTACTGTTATATTTGCTTTGCTTTTTGACAGCCTATGGGAAGAATATCCAAGTTGTACCTTTTGTGCAATTCCAACAAATTAGGTGATTTCTTTCCTCCCTCTCCTCTCTCAATGATAAAAGCAAAATGCTTTTTCACCTTTTTTCTGAAAAGTTTGCCAAAATCTTGGAAAATGATGAAAAGGCTATTTAAACAAGCCCCTTGATTGTTGTTTGGTTTACCATACTGCTGTACTTATTGCTATGCTACTTGCTTCTTACTACTTGCATTTTTTGCCATGCTGTTGTTGCTTGTACTTTGTTTTGCTGCATTGTTTGGCCCTATTTTGTGCCTTGTTTGGACAGCCTAGCTGTTTGCTTGTTTGGAATATGTTTGGCTGCATTTCTTGTTTGGATAGCTTGCCTATATTTCTCTTGTTTGTGAACCAAGAAGAATAATATTATTGTGATTTGCAAATAAGAATGTGATGAATTAAAAATATAGCCATCTGATTCCAAGTTGCAAACTTTAATGATGAACATTTTTCTTTCTTTTGAAAATTCTTGCTTATGCCCAATTAACTGTGCTAATTATTTTTGTCTTTCTTTCATGTGAGCGCAAACTGGGTGGTGGCAAAGCAGAGGAAGCAAGATATTCTTTGGCAAGCATGGGAGCAATGGAAGCTTAGGCATCCTTAGGCTTAGATTTTTCTTTGTAATTTAGAGAGAAATACTCAAACAATTGTATTAATTTATTTTTCAAATACAATAAGTTGTAAAACTTAAAGCATTTAAATAATAAATTGTATTGTAACAATTTTTGAAATAAAATGGAGAAAGTCTTTATGAGATATTCTGATGTTCAATAAATTCATTACCGTTAGTAACTTGTAATTCTCTATTCGCATCTTCACTAATTCTTTAAGATTCCTGATTAAGATAATTGAAACTGTATTCCAATAATTCCAACCAAGATAACTTAAATTCTAATGATCATATAATCTTGCCACTGCATTCCAAATAAACACGCACTGTTTATTCCTCAAACAAATGTTTATTCCATAAACAAACAAATATGTATTCCACTAACAAGCAAATGTCTTAACAGACGCAAATTATCTGGTTAACCTGGATCAAACAAAACATGAATGTTCCAAATGACAGTCTTAGATCCCATCTCTTGTCCCAAATGAATATGCCTTGAGAACAAACAGTAACCTTTCAGTAAACTTGAAAAAGCATGAAAACATGTGACAACCCATTGAATTTATGAGAATTCAATTCTTTTGAGAAATGCAAGAAAAACCCTAACTGCTGGTTTACTGCCAAAGGAGAAAATCTGTCTGATCGATTCCTGAGCCAATCTTGAATATTTGAAGAAACCCTAGGGTTGTGTTTTCTATGAAAAATGGGAGGGCAAATTTTGGGGTACAACAGCTGCCCCTGTTCAATCTTCTTGAACTTGAAGAGTTAGATCGGCGAGTTTGTCGTTCGCGACTCGAAGGTAAAAGATGATTGGACACTAGAGTGCCCGTAAATTTGCACTCGTCAAAGTGTAATTGAGGGAATGGGCTTAAAGATTCCATTTGGAGAGGTGACAGAATCTTGTCAGAGATGGGCTTAAAGATGCCATCCAAGAATGTTTGTTGAAAATCAGGAGAATGAACATCATAATGGTATCTGTATCTGGAATGTATCTGAACGGTATCTGGAGACTGAGTCTGTATGAGCAAGGGAATGGCGTCCGTGTCTGGAGCGTATCCGAGCTGTAACTGTATTTGATTCTTGAATGAATAGCAGAATGACTTTCGTGTCTGGAGTGTATCTATATTGTATCTGAATCTGAAATCTGAATAAGCGACAGAATGACATCCGTGTCTGGAGCATCTCTGGGATGGGGATAAGGTTAGAATAAGTGACAAAATGGAAACCGTGTATGGAGCGTATCTGGACTGTATCTGAAGTTGAGATTTGTATGAGTAGCAGAATGACTTCCATGTCTGGAGTGTATCCGTACTGTAACTGGGATCTGGATAAGTGATAGAATGACTTCCGTGTTCGGAGTGTATCTGAACTTGAAATTGATAGTTGAATCTGAATGAGAAATAGAATGGCTTCCGAGTCTGGAGCGTATCTGTACTGTATCTTGACTTTGAAATTCTGAACGAGTAATAGAATGACCTCTGTGTCTGGGGTGTATCCATATTGTATCTGAATGAGAGATCTTAATGAGTAGCAGAATGACTTTCGTGTCTGGAGTGTATATGTACTGTATCTGAAATCTTTGAATATTTGTTAAAGATAGCTTTTAATCTTATCCTGAAAAGGGTAAAATGTTAGCTGAAACACAGAGTTATGTTGCATGAAATGTATGATGCAATAAAATGTGTTTTATCAATGTTTATGATATATGGATGTAATGTATGCGCATGTAAGCTGATTCATTGTACTGTTGAGGAAAATAAATCCTTGATAGCTGGAGATAATAAAATCCTTGACTGCTGCCGGAAATTCAAAATCTTTGATAACTTCTGTGGGGATGTGAGAATCCTTCACGACTTTCCTGGGGATATAGGGATCCTTCAAGTCTTGAAGTTGGAGTATTGACAAAATCTGTTGTGAGAGTAATGTCAAACTGCTTGAGAAATCTGCTTGGGAAATCCAGAGAACTTTGAAGACTTCTACTGGGGGTTAAATAATGGGAATCCTTACTCGGTTGAGAAATAGGGAAAACTCTAGCGGTCTCTACCGGGGATCAAACAAAGGAAAACCTTGATCTCCTGGAGAATAAGGAAGGCTCTGATGGCTTCTGCGGGGAACTAAAAATGAGAATCTTCAATCTATTGAGGAGTTTGAATCTTTGGGGAGTTAAGAATGAGAATCTTCGATCTGCAGGGGATTAAAAAATTCTGACAAATTCAATGCAGGGGAGTAATGAAGACTTTGGCAATTTCACTAGGGAATCAAGAATGAGAATCTTCATTCTGTTGGGGAGTAAAAACTCTGTGGGGAATAACTATACTGTTGGGGAATAGCTATCCTGCTGGAGAGTAAGTTTAGGACTCTGGGGAAAGGCTTGTTCCTGTTTGGAAAAAGTTTAGGAGTTTGGGTTGTATGCCACTTTAAGAATAAGAATCTTCATTCTGTTGGAGATATCAGGAGCTTGGGTTGTATGCCACTTTAAGAATGAGAATCTTCATTTTGTTGGAGATATCAGGAGTTTGGGTTGTATGCCACTTTAAGAATTAGAATCTTCATTTTGTTGGAGATATCAAGAGCTTGGGTTGTATGCCACTTTAAGAATGAGAATCTTCATTCTGTTGGAGATATCAGGAGCTTGGGTTGTATGCCACTTTAAGAATGAGAATCTTCATTCTGTTGGAGATATCAGGAGCTTGGGTTGTATGCCACTTTAAGAATGAGAATCTTCATTCTGTTGGAGATATCAGGAGCTTGGGTTGTATGCCACTTTAAGAATGAGAATCTTCATTCTGTTGGAGATATCGGGAGCTTGGGTTGTATGCCAATCTACTGAGGAGTCAAGAATGAGAATCTTCATTCTATTGGGGATATCAGGAGTTTTGGTGTATGCCAATCTACTGGGAGTCAAGAATGAGAATCTTCATTCTGACGGGGATAAAAAGTTAACTGTTATCTGGTTAATTTCCAGGCTTTAAGATAGACTTGCTGGGGGATTTGGAGAAAACGGATGATTTCCGTTGTGGTTGATAGTTTGAACTCCGCTAGGGATCTTAATGACGTGATGTAGAGATTATGTATGGAAATGGATTTAAAGATGCCATCCAAAGGTGATTGTTGATGGAAAGTTTGAACTAGATCTGAACATAAAATGAATCAGAATAAACCGTTTGAGAGATTTATCTGAACCAGTAAAATCTGAACCAGTAAAAATCTGGAGATGAATCAGAATAAACCGTTGAGAGATTTATCTGAACCAGTAAAAATCTTGAATATCTTCCACTGGGATGAGAACCAGAGAGATCTTAGTGTCGATCTGACTGAACCAGAGAAGGTCTTGAAATAACTTTTACTGGATAAGAATCAGAAAAATCTTAGAATCAATTTAACTGAGCCAGACGAAAGTCTTGGAATATCTTCAACAGATGCCGGGGAAAATAAATCCTGGACTACTGTTGAAGGGGAAAGTTGAATGAACTACTATCTGGTCGTGGTCCAGGCTTCATAGCTTGAATTTCGTGAGAATTTGATTGCATCTTTCCTGAAAGGTAAAGGTTAGTTGCATGACATATATCAAACAATGATGTTCTCAAAATAAATGAGATTGCATTGTATGATGTCCTGATGTACGGATATGTAATGTCTTCAGGATGATCTCTCACTGCGGAAAATAAATCCTGAATTGGTGTTGTAGAAAAGAGTTGAATTCTTCATTTCCGATAGTGAAAATTATGGCGACTTTGATGGGGAAAAAATTCTCAGGAATTCTTGAGGTCGACTTAGCTGGGAAGAGGTCATCAAAGATTGAAACTCTGGCTGGGAGTCCTCTTATGATAAGGATTTTGGAGAGATTTGTCGCTGCCCCAAGTAGCGAGTGTTTATGGCTTTGCCAGAAAATGTTTGACTGTATGCAACCCTTTGTTGGGATTGACGTTCAATGCTCCAAGTGACGGGGACAGAGACTTGCCCCTGGTTAGTCTGCACTTTGAGAGATTTCTTGAAATCTTGATTGAACTACCCCAGGTGTACTGGATAATGACATGTCATGTCCCCTTGTTGATAGGAGATTTTTTGTAACAAAAGTGTCATCCCGCTTGAAGTGACTTTGTTCACTGAGAGAGCTTTTCATTCATTGGATATTCATTGTGTGAATTTCTCCGTTATCAAACAAATAGCCATATGCGAACAACGATATTCCAATAATGCAAAGTTTATGCTTGTCTTGAAATTTTGAAAATGTGTTTTTTAGCAGAAAACTTTTATAAGAAAAATTCAACTCAAGATTTAGAGCCAAGCCTTACAAGAGTCAGGATACCTTTTGTAACAGTATGCTTTCGAACTAACCCATGCTTCAATTAGGACTTTTGAAAGGCTGTAACGTGGCTTGGTTCACGGTTTAAGAAACAAAGGATAAAGGCTTAAAGTATACTTGTACCCACCCGCTCTTCGTGATGTTCTTCAGTCCTAAACTCAGTTAATTGCGCGTTGAACTCCAAATGAGTTTGGAACGACATTTTGGTGATGGTTCAAACAAGTTAAATTTTTTGGAAGGCAGTCATTTTTGCAACATTATTTTTGTTGAGGATTTGTAGTTACCTCTTTCTTTTTTTATTTGTTATCCCTAATTTTTTCCTGACTGTTTTTGCTTTTGAGATTTATAGTCAGCGGGATACCCCAATTTTCTTAAGCCTCCTTCGTAGGTTTCGACTTAGTGGGTTTTTCTTTTTTGAGAGATAACGACTGCCTATGTGATAGGGAACCGTCACCGTATTTTGATTCCAAAGGAATGTTTTTGATGTCATTCATTGTATTACAAGATGAGAGTTTGCAACTTTAACACGCATTTGAATTAACTGAGACTACCCTGCCCCAGGTTTTGATCAAAGGTTTCAATTTGTGTTAAAACATAAAACTTCTACTTCTTTGGCTCGAAGGGGTTGACTAGGGATTATCTTCCTTATAAATCCAGTGTTTAGGATTTGAAAGAAACACCTGTACATCGTCAGCAAGGTCTGTCCAAAAGCATATTGTATGGCATTGTCTTCGTCATCCTCCCTCTAAAGGTTTGTGTCATCAGAAGAATAAAAAAATCATAGTTTAAATATAGTAAAAATGAAAATTTGAATTCAAGATAAACATATGCAATGCATTAATGAAACAGAGTTTGACATTAATAGATAATTGTTTGAATAACAAAAGAAATTACAATTGGAAATTCAAAATGAACAGAAGCCTCTTAGTTCGAATTTGTCATTTCAGGTGGAGAACCCTCAGCGGAAGATTTTCATCTGGCCATCCTGTGTGAACTCCAGCGTTGTTTCTTTAATCAGGTCTTGAATTTTGTTTCTCAATGCCCAACAGCTATCGGTGTCATGTCCAGGACTGTTTGAATGAAACGCACATCTTGCATTTGGATTGTACCCTGGAGCGGTTTTGTTGGGATGCCGAGGGGGGTCCCTTAATACAATCAGCTTGACTTCCAACAAGCGTTGCAACACTTGGGATAATGACATGTTAATCTTAGTGAAGCACTTTTCAGATGTATTTTGCTTACGCCGATTACCCTGCTAACGTTGGTGAGGTGGTTGTTAGGCTTGTGACCCTGAAGCAAACTGGGGAGGTTTTCTCTCAGCTTCTTGTCTCAAGGGAGGCTAAACGATGACTTGATCCTCAACCTTAGTTGTTTTCCCCATTTGGTTATGTTCGCCTAGATGAAGCTTATTGATGAGGACCTTTAGCTCCTCTTGTCCTTGAGCCAGGTTTTGAATAAGAGCCATCTGGCCCACCAGTTGTCCCATCATCTGAATTTTCATTGTTGCCATCTCAATCTGTAGCCCTTCCAACTGATCATTCCTGATTCCCTTCGGATTCCCTATGACCATGCCCCTTGTGAGGAGAGCCTTCACCTCTTCTTGTCCCTTGGACAGGTTCAAGAACATTTCTTGGAGTTGAGCATTTTGAGCCTGGACGTCCTTGATAGTCTGTTTTAGAGCCATCTCTACTGAAATAAATAGTAGGAAGATAAAGAGACTTGAATGGGAGAAACCTGTCATGATAAGATGTATGATATGTGGATGCATGTTTTCAAAGATCTCGCGGGGTAAACACAAGAAAATGTTAGAAATTGAACATCTTTCAATCATCTTGGATTGGAGAGCTTTGTATCGGTGGACGTCTTTCCACAAGAATCAAGCTCACCATGTCAAGTGGGTCATATCCCTTGACTCAAGTTGTTGTACTTGATCTTTGACGGTGTTTGTTTAGACGAAAATGAATCCTCTTGCCCTTTGGTAGACGTCTGGTTCAACGTGACCCTGCATCAAAGACCCTCGAGATCCTTGAAATGGTTATTGAAAATGCTATGGTATGATGTTATGACGTTATGTACAGATGTGCGAGGTAAGCAAGTTTATATACAAATAACCATATTCACACAAAGCAGACAAGTCCTTAGGTTTTAGGCTTGCATGGAGTTTGTAGGTAAGTACCCTCTTGAAGTCTAGTTGGCTCAACCTGTCCTAAAAATAGTAACCAAGTTCTAAGGAGCTCAATATCACTGGATTGTTTCCTTGTTCATTATTTCAATTTAGCTTCTTACCGGCGACCGAAATATTCCAAGGAAACAACCCTCAATGAGTGTAGCATCGAGTATCTACCAACTTCGGACTGCACCAAAGCCGGTCATCTCACTACATCCTAAAAGGCCAAGTTGGTCAAGTAAGGTTCTAAGGTCAGTTGATGCTTCACGACACCACGCAGCGGCCCCTTACTCTCCTTGATTCGACTCAAGGGTTACCAGTACCAACCAAAGTGCCACATCAACGTAGCTACTGCTTCAACCATGTCGGTATACCCCGCACAGTTCCCTCACAGTTTATTGCTACTTACCTAAAAGGTGTCCCAAAATTCGGGTGTAGGATTTAAAACAAACCCAAACAAGGAACCAAAAAAGTAAAGCATACAAATCAAACAAGATAAGCATGTAAAGGTGATTTAAAACCCTAAGGTAACCCCACTTTTATAATATTCCCCAGCAGAGTCGCCAGTTCTGTGATGCGGTGGGAGAACTGACTAGATGTTTTTGCGTTTCATTCGCACTTGTGCGGTTAGCAAGAGTCTCCACCGACTTTTCTTTTATCCAAAAGGAAAGGTAAAAAAGCACAGGAAAGACCTTTCGATAATTTTCTCGGGTTCGGGGGGTAGATTATGAAAAGGGAAGGTGTTAGCACCCTTTTCATCCATGGTTTTCCATGGGCTCTTAGTTACTCGTTTAGATCACTAGCTGTTGTTTGATTTATGTGCTTGTGTTGTGGGTTTTGAAAGTATTTTGGAAAATTTCTTTGTAATAATTATCGTCTCTATAAGAACATATACAAAGTTTTGTTTCGAAAAATAGTTCAAAGAGGTGTTTTGTGAATCGTGTTTCAAAAAGTGTTTTCAAAAGAGGTTTTGCAATGGTTCTCGTCTCTATAAGAACGTATACAAAACGTTTTGTCTTTTGAAAGTGTTTTGAAATGGAGGTGTACGTGTAAAAGTTTTTGTCGTGAGCAAGCGAGTAACTAAGAGCGAATATATCTACTCGAAAGGTCTTAAGTTGTTCTTTTCTTCTTCCTTTTAATGGTGCTATCTTACCATTGATTTGGTAAGAAGCCCCATCATTGGAGGTGAAGGGACAGGCGCGGGTCAATTTTACAATCATTGAAAGCAACTTGTGAGACGCTCTAGCAATTTTGTAAGGGACGAGATCATTTTATCAAAGGCAACATCGAGGGTCATCGAGGGACTACAATCTTCATTTATCGAAGGGTCATTTGCTAGAGTGTCTCATATTCGAGGGACATGATTGTATTTCCGAGGCAACAAGCGAGGTTACCCTAGAGGTGCGCGTGTGAGAAGTGTGTTGATTTCAAGTTATTTATTCTTGGATTAGGTCATCTAGCGGTTGATTTTTGAATCTTGCCATACATACCTAATTACTATACAGTATATAGAAAGCAATAAATTGCGGGAATTAAAATTCTAAGCTATTACAAAAGTATCCGGGAATGGGGGTACAATTATTACAAATGGGGATGAGTCACATAAAAATAGCAATGTCCAAATATTACAACCAAATCTAATTGTTGTGCGATTTAATACAAAGCTATGATAATTTATGAAATAAAATCAACAAGGTATGAAATGTATGTATTTACTTAAAAAAAGAAAAATAAAATTTAATCTAAAAGAAAATGATTTAAGTTAAAAAAACTTTATTATATTTTTTATGTATTTTATTAATTATAAGCTTAAAGAAAGAAAACTAATTAAATTAAAAATTGATGTTTTTATTAAGTGTAAGAAAATTAATAAAAATAAGTTATAAAAAAGTGAAAATTGATTTTTAAGATTTAACTCAACAAAAAAAAATGCGTTTCGTATTTATTAGTAATAAAACAAAAAGGGAAGCAAATTAAAAACAATGACAATGGGCTTGGGTGAATTGGGGTGTTAGGCCCAAAGAGGAATTAGTATGGATACTGAATCAAAGCAACAGGCAAAAGGGGGGTAAAGACTAGTAATCGTTATGGGCCTCAGGGCAAACAAACGGAGCCCATTGCTTTAAGCTTTTCATAATTGTTTGATTAGGGTGAAAAGTGGATTAGGGTTCTTGGAACTCCCTTTCCGTTTACAGCGGCGCCGCTTATGATCGTTGTTATCGCCTCTCTCTCGTTCATCTTTCTCACTGAACGTCCCTATTCATCTCTGTCGCTCTTTGTAAACGAAACCATTCTTGGCCTCTCTAACTCATTTTGGTTTGCGTTCTTCTGGAAACCCTAGGTTATGATTTGAACTTATATAAAGGGTTTGAAATGTGTTTCGATCTGATCCTCCCTCTACTTCCGTTACCGGAGCGCCTCACAATACTCACCTCCTAACCAAGTGATAGCGGTTTTGTTCTTGCAAGGTATGGTTCGGTTTTGGTTTTGGACTTAACAGTTTCGTTGGTTTTATACGTTTTGTTCATGTTTTGCTTGTTAATCATGCTTATTACCTTATTGAAATGCAGAAAAATTTGCAAGGAGGGCGAGGAAGCCATACCTGTTTAGGGCTTTTCTGGAATGGAAGGGAATGGTGAGGCTTGAGGGAGGTGTTCCCTGGTGGCGGATCGAGGGAGGAAGATGAAGATTGGATGAATGCGTGAGCTCTTTCTGGTAACCTTTTCTATACTCTTGGATGATGATGATACTTCTGGGTTTCTTTCTGTCCCTTGAACCTTGAATGATGATGGTATTGTACTTCTGACTGTTGGATGTTTGTGTTTGAAATTTTTGGGTTATGAACTGTTGAAATGGTTTTACAGTTTCTGGTTTGATATTGTTGCTATTGGTTTTGATGATGTTGATGGAATGTTGGGATGTTGGGATGGTTTTGGGGTTTAATTTTCTGGCTTTGTTGTTTTTGAAAATAGTTTGGTATGAACTTTGTTACGCAGGTTCGTTTGTTTGAACTTGTTATGCAGGTTTGGTTGTTGAGGTTTGAAAACTGTTTTTTATAGTTGGGAGGATGGTTTGAACTGTTCTGCAGCTTTGGGATTTTTGGTTGTTCGTTATTGTACAGTTTGCAGGTTTTTTGTGATTTCTTGGTTTGAACTGGTTTCACAGTTTTTGGAAGTTTGAAAATTGGTTTTGATGGTTTTGGATGTTTGAACTTAGTTACAGGATTTTTGGTATTGACAGGTTTAATGCTGGGATGATTTTGTGGTTTGTTCTGCTTGTTACAGTTTTGTTTTAACTGTTTGGACTTGGATGCTTTTGATGGTTATGTTTGTTGAAATGGTTTTACAGGTTGAAGGATTTTTGAACTGAGTTACAAGTTTTTGTTGGTGTTGAATTGAGTTAGAGGTTTTGTTATGTTTTAACTGAGTTATGCAGGTTTGAGCTTTTTTGAATGTTTTGGAGGAGACTTCTGTTGTTGAAATTTTTTTGAGTTTTTTGAAATGTTCTCCCCCTTCTTTCTTACAGTTTCTAGTGTTATATTTGCTTTGCTTTTTGACAGCCTGTGGGCAGAATAGCCAAGTTGTACCTTTTGTGCAATTCTAACAAATTAGGTGATTTCTTTCCTCTCTCTCCTCTCTCAATGATAAAAGCAAAATGCTTTTTCACCTTTTTTCTGAAAAGTTTGCCAAAATCTTGGAAAATGATGAAAAGGCTATTGAAACAAGCCCCTTGCTTGTTGTTTGGTTTACCATACTGTTGTACTTATAGTTATGCTACTTGATTCTTACTTCTTGCATTTTTGCCATGCTGTTGTTGCTTGTACTTTGTTTTCCTGCATTGTTTGGCCCTGTTTTGTGCCTTGTTTGGACAGCCTAGCTGTTTGCTTGTTTGGAATATGTTTGGCTGCATTTCTTGTTTGGATAGCTTGCCTATATTTCTCTTGTTTGTGAACCAAGAAGAATAATTTTCTTGTGATTTGCAAATAATAATGTGATGAATTAAAAATATAACCCTCTGATTCCAAGTTGCAAAATTTAGTGATGAACATTTTTCTTTCTTTTGAAAATTCTTGCTTATGCCCAATTAACTGTGCTAATTATTTTTCTGTCTTTCTTTCATGTGAGCGCAAATTGGGTGGTGGTAAAGTAGAGGAAGCAAGAGATTCTTTGTCAAGCATATGAGCAATGGAAGCTTAGTCAGCTTTAGGCTTAGATTTTTCTTTGTAATTTAGAGAGAAATACTCAAACAATTGTATTAATTTATTTTTCAAATATAATAAGTTGTAAAACTTAAAGCATTTAAATAATAAATTGTATTGTAACAATTTTTGAAATAAAATGGAGAAAGTCTTTATGAGATATTCTGATGTTCAATAAAATTCATTACCGTTAGTAACTTGTAATTCTCTCTTCGCATCTTCACTAATTCTTTAAGATTCCTGATTAAGATAATTGAAACTGTATTCCAATAATTCCAACCAAGATAACTTAAATTCCAATGATCATGTAATCTTGCCACTGCATTCCAAATAAACACGCACTATGTATTCCTCAAACAAATGTTTATTCCATAAACAAACAAATATTTATTCCATTAACAAGCAAATGTCTTAACAGACGCAAATTATCTGGTTAACCTGGATCAAACAAAACATGAATGTTCTAAATGATAGTCTTAGATCCCATCTCTTGTCCCAAATGAATATGCCTTGAGAACAAACAGTAACCTTTCAGTAAACTTGAAAAATCATGAAAACATGTGACAGCCCATTGAATTTCTGAGAATTCAATTCTTTTTAGAAATGCAAGAAAAACCCTAACTGCTGGTTTACCGCCAAAGGAGAAAATCGGTTTGATCGATTCCTGAGCCAATCTTGAATATATGAAGAAACCCTAGGGTTGTGTTTTCTATGAAAAATGGGAGGGCAAATTTTGGGGTACAACTGCGAGCAACTAGGAGCGTCCTACCTACTCAAAAGGTCTTAAAATTATTTTCCTCCTCCTTTAGATGTTACTATCTTACCATTGATTTGGTAAGAAGCCCCATCATTGGATGTGAAGGGACGGGTGTGGGACATTAGTACAGTCATAGAAGGCAACCTATGGGACGTTTTAGCAACTCTTGTTTAGGGACTAGATCGTTTACCGAAGGCAACATTAATTGTTATCGAGGGACTACGATCTTTTATTTAGGGTCTTTACTAAAACGCCCATATTCGAGGGACATGACTAGTTTTCCGAGGCAACAAGTGAGATTATCCCAGGGGTGCATGTGTGTGAATAGTGTGTTTGATTGCATGTATGTTGTCTTTGAATTTTAGGTTATCTGCTTGTTGGTTTTATCTTGCCATACATCCTAATTACTAACATTTATACCAAAATAATAAAAAAAACGCAGAAAATAAATCATACACTATTACAACCATATTGAAGAGCAAGAAATGTAAAGGCAAAACAAAAATAAAAGGAAGAAAAATGAGCTCTTTCAATTTAGGCATAAGTATCCTTCGATTGTGCACTTCTCGACTTCCTTTGATTTAGGCCTGGAGTCAGCAAGGTCATGTCCTTCATTGCACCTCTCGCCTGTTCCTTTCAATTGGGACCTAGAAGGCAGCGTGACCATCCTTCTTGTTGCTTCTTTTGTTTGAGACATGGCAGTCAGTGTGAGGTGCACTCTTTGCCACATGCTCCTTGCTTCTTCCTTCGACTGCAGGCATGCTAGGCCCTCGGGCTAAGATTCGAAAGGCTTGAGTACTTAGCCAATTGAAGGATACAGTAAACCTATTTTAAACTTTTAAAATGTAACATTCAAGTGTAACTTTTGAAAGCTACAGGCCAGGGGTTAGCACAAAATTATTGGGTCTCAAAGTACAAGGCCTAACTAGTCAGAGTTGAGATTTTCAACACATGGGCAGTCAGAATCGAAGGTTAAAACATGGTCAAGCTCCCTATATGAAATATCTACATTTTTTCTTTATTGTCATGTGAACATGATATTTAAATGAAATAGTTTCAAGTTTAAAGGGAACTTACCTCTTTAAGTTCTTAAATCGAAGGAAACTGCAAGTGTCTTCCTTGGTGGTGAATGGAAGTTCGTTGGGGTCTTCGTGAGACAAATCCAGTTACTATTGTGTTCAAGCAGTCACTGAATCGAAGGAGGGTGTGTGAGTGAATCCATGGTTTTTTCTATAACAAGTAAAAGGGTGAATCAAAGGATTTCTATATTGTGGTTGGAGGAGTGGGTCGGAGGTTAGCTCTCTGGTCACTTGGGGAGTGAATCGAAGGATTCACTTAGTGTACAAAGGGGGTTGATTTTTTTAGAAGTGTTTGGAATATTTTAAAAAAACGTTGTTAGGTGTTTGAGAGTTTTGGGAATTTTTCACAAGAGTTTTCTTGCAACTCTCTCGGGGCCCCTAAGATGTGTGGTGGAGGCTCATATTTATAGATTTAGGAGGGAAAACAAAAAGTTTAAACAAAAAAAGGCATGTTATGCTTGTAGCTTTTGAGGGACAGTGTTTGTATGCCATTTTGGTGTAAGAAATAAGGCAGTATTGCAGGACTGCTGTGCAGCAGTTTTGGAGTTTTATGGCCAGTGTATCAGGCCTGAACTTGGCAGCGCACGGGACTTGGTCAACAAGTACCTTTGGGCATCTCAACCTTTTGTTTTGACCCCTTAGTCCTATCCTTCGACCAGACTCCTCAACAACATTTCCTTTTTTCAAATAAAGTGTCCTTCGAAGGGCTCATATGGGTATCCTTCGACCAGACCTTTTCTGGGTTCTTTCGAATGTGACCAAATGCATGCCCCTGGAATGGATCACCAAAGTATGTCATTCGATTGGGGCATCCAGGCATATCTGGAAAGTTTTTCGAATGTTCCACCATGGCATAGTATAGAATTTGTATGTTGAATCAAACTACTTCCAAGGGAGATACAGCTCACTCAAACTTGCCTGCAATGGGTCATATGTCCAAACGAAAGGGTGTACGTAGGGGGTCCCTGCTTTGTGATTTCATGCAAACGTGCAAGAGATCTTTGCTCAAACAAGGCTTGCATGAAAAGAACCATATGCCTAAATGAAAGGTGTAGCCAAAAACTTGTAGTGAAGGATTCACACGCCCAAATGAAGAATGCATGCAGAGGATAAAGGGCACAATCGAAGCTTGTAACAAAGGAGGGCCACATGCCCCAAATGAAAGAGGCAAGCAGGAGGCAAAAATGTGCAATCAAAGGAGACCAGAAAAGAGGCTTTTGCCTCCTGAATCGAAGGAGATCAATCAAGACGCTTTTTGCTTTGGAATCGAAGGAGACTACAAGAGGCTCTTGCATTGTGCCTGTTGGCCTAGTGGGAGCCTCTTGCATGCCAGAAGGAATCTGTGGCTCGATCGAAGGCTACATATAGCCATCCATCACTTTGTGAGTCAAAGTAAGCATAGATGGGAATATTTGTCCAGTCAACACAGTTATGCAAGTACCAAACATCCAATCGAAGCAGGCACATAGGCAACCACTATATTGTGAACCATATGAGGCCAAAGATGCAATCGAAGGTTGCATGCAGGAAGCTCCTGCCTTATGAACCAAAGCCAGCGTGCCAGAGGCCCATGCCCAGACGAAGGGTGCAATCCAAGCTTGCATCGAAAGAGACCGAAAGGCCTATCGAAGGAGGTAAATCGAAGGAGACTTGTATTTTCTCCAATTTGTCAAAAAATATTATTTTCATCTGTTTTCCCTTTTTAACAGTTTCCACTTTAACTTGATGTTGGAAAATCCAATTTGTACTTATGCAAGCTTGAACTTTGAGAATCATTGTGGGAAATTCCTTGAGAAATGAGAGGGAAAAATTTGGGGTACAACACGCACCAAACACTTTCAAAAACATGAATATTTTCAAAAGTCCAACACTTTGTATTCATTCTTATAGAGACGAGAATCATTACAAAGTTTGCCTAAACGAATGCGCTTTTAAAAAATACTTTCAAAACCCACCACAAACACATTTCAAACAAAGAAATTTCAAAAGTGATCTAGCAAGCAACTAAGAGCCCGTAGATAACTACAGATGAAAAGGGTGCTAACACCTTTCCTTTTCATAATCTACCCCCCGAACTCAAGAAAATATCTCAAAGGTATTTCCTGTACTTTTCACCCTTTCCTTATTGGATAAAAGAAAAGTCAGTGGCGACTCTTGCTATTCACAACAATTGCAATAAAACTCAAAACACCTAAGTCAGTTCTCCCACTGTATCACATTTGCCTTTAAGTGGGTTAGATGTGATCTTAGGTATGAACTGGTTAGAGCATAACTATGTTCATATTAAGTGTTATAATAAGTTGGTGAGGTTTTCTACTCCTGAAGAGAAGGAAACTGGTCTATTTCCTGCTAGATAGTGGAGGCAATTGATGAAAGAAGAGGCTCAGATGTTCTCATTAATGGTGTCTCTATCTGTCGAGAATCAAGCTATAATTGAGGAATTGCAAGTGGTGTGTGAATTTACTGAAGTTTTCCCTATTGAAATTCCGGATGTACCGCCAAAGAGAGAAGTCGAATTTTATGTTGATCTTGTACCTGGTACTAGACCTATTTCTATGGCACCATACAAGATGTTTGCATCTGAGTTTTCAGAATTAAAGAAGCAATTGGAAGAGTTACTTGAAAATAAATTTGTAAGACCAAGTGTATCACCGTGGGGAGATCCAGTTTTGCTAGTAAAGAAGAAAGATGGAAGTATGAGGCTTTGTGTTGATTATAGACAATTGAATAAAGTAACGATTAAGAACAGGTATCCACTTCCAAGAACATATGACTTGATGGATCAATTGGTGGGTGCTCGAGTGTTTAGTAAGATTAATTTGAGGCCGGGTTATCATCAGATTAAAGTGAAGGATGAAGATATCCAGAAGACGGCTTTCAGAACGCGTTATGGACATTATGAGTATTAGGTGATGCCTTTAGGTGTTACTAATGCACCAGGAATATTCATGGAGTACATGAACCATATCTTTCATACTTATTTGGATCGGTTTGTAGTGGTGTTTATTGATGACATTTTGATTTACTCTAAATCGGAAGAAGAGCATGCATAACACTTAAGAATAGTATTGCAAGTTTTGAAAGAGAAGAAGTTGTATGCAAAGTTGTATAAGTGTGAATTTTGGTTAAAGGAGATTAGTTTTCTTGGTCATGTTATCTCAGGTAGTGGCATTATTGTATATCCATCTAAAGTAGATGTTGTGTTGCAGTGGGAAACTCCAAAGTCGCCTAGCGAGATTAGAAGCTTTTTGGGATTAGCTGGTTATTATAAACGGTTTATTGAAGGTTTTTCTAGGTTGGCACTTGCGTTGACTTGTAAAGGTAGAGTTTATGTGTGGGATGTTCAATGTGAAGAAAGATTTTCAGAATTAAAGAAGAGATTGACGTCGGCTCTGATTTTGACATTACCTAATCCTAGAGAACCTTTTGTGGTATATTGTGATGCTTCTAAGATGGGTTTAGGAGGTTTACTTATGCAGAATGAAAGGGTGGTTGCTTATGCATCAAGGCAGTTGAGGACTCATGAAAAGAACTATCCTACGCATGATTTAGAGCTTGTTGCAGTTGTGTTTGTGTTGAAAATTTTGAGGCATTATCTTTATGGTTCTAGATTTGAAGTATTTAGAAACCATAAGAGTTTAAAGTATTTATTTGATCAGAAAGAATTGAACATGAGAAAACGAAGATGGTTGGAGTTGTTAAAGGATTACAATTTCGGTTTGAATTATCATCCAGGAAAGGCGAATGTGGTGGCTGATGCGTTAAGTCGAAATACTTTACATATGTTGGCAATGATGGTTAAAGAGTTGGAAATAATTGAACAGTTCAGAGATATGAGCTTATTTTGCAAGGTGACACCACATAATGTTATGTTAGGAATGTTGAAAATTAATAATTATTTTCTAGATAATATCAAAGAAGCTCATAAGTTAGACGTGAAACTGGTAAATTCGATGGTTGGGATTGATCAGCCTGAGAATAGTGATTTCAAGTTAGATGCGCAAGGTGTGTTGAGATTTCTTAATCGAATTTGTATTCCTGATGATGCATAGATGAAGAAAGTGATTCTCGAGGAAAGTCATAGAAGCAATTTAAGCATTCATTTGGGAGCTACAAAAATGTATCAAGATTTGAAGAATTTGTTTTGGTGGCCTGGAATGAAGAGTGATATGGATCGGTTTGTGTATGCATGTTTAACTTGTCAGAAGTCAAAAGTTGAATATCAGAAGCCTGCAGGGTTGATGCAACCGTTAGAAGTTCCAGAATGGAAAGGGGATAGAATTTTAATGGACTTTATGATGGGATTACCTAATACTTCAAGAGGACATGATCCTATTTGGGTGATTGTTGATAGGCTTACAAAGTCGGCTCATTTTATTCCTATTAACATCAGTTTTCCAATATCAAAGTTGGTGGAGATTTACACTAGTGTAATTGTAAAGTTGCATGGTGTTACTTTGTGTATTGTGTCAGATAGAGATTTGAGGTTTACTTCATATTTTTGGAAGAGTTTGCAAGGGGTGTTGGGTTCTAAGTTAAGGTTGAGTTCGGCGTATCATCCTCAGACGGGTGGTCAGACAGAGAGAACTATTCAGTCTTTGGAAGATTTGTTGAGAGCATGTGTTCTTGAATAGGGAGGTTCGTGGGATACTTATCTTTTGTTATTAGAGTTCACTTATAATAACAGTTACCATTCTAGTATTGGAATGGCACCTTTTGAAGCGTTGTATGGTCGGATATGTAAGACTCCTCTATGTTGGCATGTGTCTGGAAAGAGTGTAGTGCTTGGACCTGAAATTGTTCGAGAGACTACCGAGAAGGTGAAGTTAATTCGAGATAAGATGAAAGCTTCCCAAAGTAGACATAAGAGTTATCATGACAAACGAAGGAAATATTTAGAATTTCAATCAGGTGACCATGTGTTTTTGAGAGTCACACCTGTAACCGGTGTTGGGCAAGCGTTGAAGTCTAAGAAGCTCACTCCTTGTTTTATTGGTCCGTATCAGATTTTGGACAGAGTTGGGAATGTTTCTTATAGAGTGGATTTACTTCCTAATCTTTCTAATTTTCATGATGTGTTTCATGTGTCACAACTCCAGAAGTATATTTTAGATCCATCTCGTGTGATTCATATGGATGATGTGCAAGTACGGTATAATCTTACTGCAAAGTCGATGCTTGTACGGAACGCGGATTGTGAAATGAAGACTCTAAGAGGCAAGGAGATTGTTTTGGTGAAAGTAGTCTGGCTAGGAGCTGCCGGAGAAAGCATGACGTGGGAGTTGGAAAGCAAGATGCATGACTCTTATCCTGAGTTGTTCGAATGAAGTAAATTTTCAAGAAAGAAAATATTCTATGTGGGGGGGAGTTGTAACGCCCGTTGATTTAATTAATTATTTAATTAAGTATTTTCGATTAATTGGGAATTATTTTTTGAAATCGTTGACATGTTGTGTTATTTTGTGAGTTGTTGACATAAGTTGCAGTGTTGTTATTAGTCGGTTAAATTAGTTGATTAATAATATTAGTAATAATATTAGAATTGTAGAATATTAATAATATTAGTAACATACATGTTTGGGCTTTTTAGGTAAGCAAAGGGTGTGGGATGCGTGCAGCTTGAAGGAAGGTGGTGTCAAAACCACACAAAAATGAGACAAACATGCTATCATGACCAAATTGGTAACAATACTGATATGGTGCAAATATGACTATGGTGCTAATTTTGATGACCTATAAGTTGTTAGTCCATGGTCCAAATGGTATGAAATTGAGCTTAAATGAAAGTAGAGAATAAAGAGAACAAGTTTTGTGTTGATCAAATTTTAAGACAAGACTTGGACCTGTCTTAAAAAGCCCCTCGAAAATGCTTACCTGTAGTTGGTCAATCAAACACTTATAACTTTCTAAGTGTTTGGAAAATTCACCAATTCAAAAAATTGTCTTTGAACCCACATACCTTGAGTTTTAATGAACCAAATGATGAAACTTTGGGCTTAATGAAAATCTTGAAATGAGAACAAAAACTTTGCTGCAGGGAATAGCTTGAGATTAAACTTGAGTCATAGAAAAATGTCCTTGGAAGTCATGCATTCAAATTGATCAAAAACTCTTAAAAATTTTCTTTGTGTTGAATACTCCAAAAGTGAATGAAGTCTCCATTTCATGACCCCATAACTTTTTACCCATGGAATTTTTGGAAATCTTCCACTAGGGCAAAGTTGAAGTATGCAAATTTCTCTTCAATTTGAGCATAGGTTTGCAAATTTATGATCCAAGATGAAAGAGATATTGTCTTGACAAAAGGTCACTATAAACATAAATTTTCCATAAATATTTCAAAACCCTAAATTTTTCAACATTCAGGAATTTTATGATTCCTCTTGAAATTTCTTGACCAAATCTCTTGATTTAATGAATATTGACTCAAAATGATCTCTTTTGACCAAAAATCCAAAATGTTAACATTAACCTAGACTGTTGACTCTTGCTCAGTGCAATCAATTCTCAACTTCCTCTATCCAATTTGAATCATCTGATGATTTGTAATGATATATAAGATACACATAGATGCCTTGAAGCAAGTATAAGACCATGGAATCATGTTTTGCTCAAAAAGTCAACCACAACTTGACTTTAACCAAAACCCTAGCTCAGAGCCAAAAATTAGGAGATTGAGATCAATCTTCCAAACCCTAATTCCTTTGATGAATCTTGAGAAACCTTTGAAAGGTGAGATCCTAGGTATTTAGATGATGCCCATGATGACAAGACTTCAAGATTCTAGCTTAATTGAATACCAATTCTTCTCTCCTCTGAGTGATGCACACTCAAACACAAAATCCTTGATCCCACACAATAGATCTAATGAAATGCATATGTATGCATGATGATGAAGCATAAGCCTATTAAGATTGAAACATAAGAAGCAAATTTTGTGCTTCTACCTTAACCTTTTCAAATTTTGGCGAAAAAAGGGATAAGTGGCTTATAGGGAGGAGGAGCTTACTTCTCGGCCTCTTCAACAACCTCCTTTTCAGATGGTATTGGATCATCCTCTAAAATCTCTTTAGGACTCTCGGTTTCTTTCTCTCTTCCGATTGTAAGAATGTTAACATGTACTCCAGGATTTGAGCCTGGAGGGACACGTGATAATTAGGAGATTCAAGACTCAAATGTTTTTCTTTGAGTAGCGAGGGATTCAATCATAGATACTAGTTGCTCAAGGGTTTCGCAAATACAATTGTTTTGTTCAAGATTGCAATCTCTAAAAGTAGTGATAGTTCCATATTGGGGACCATTTATCCCCATGGCATGTTCGGAATAGTTCATGTAAAAAAATTCATGTCATTTCCCCATTCCAGATTATAGGATTTGGAACATGTGCTCGCTAAGCTATTTTTCACATAATTATCTATTTCTTGGATAGATCCTCCTGCGAGAATTATTCTAAAAGAATATTTATGCGAACAACTAAAAAGTTACAAGTACCTTAGTCTATACAATGTTGAAGTAATATTTTGAATCTCAATATCTTCCCGACAACGGCACCAAAAACTTAATGTGAGTGAATCGCAAGTGCACGATTGTGTCAAGTAATACAAAATTTAGATCCCACGGGGAGATGATTTATAACCAAATTATATCTCAACTATGCTTATCTAAGTGATCGCAAGTTGTTTGTTTGATTGCAGATTGAAAAATAGTTTTAAGGGTTAATACAAAACATGACTAGGAATTATAATTTATCCATCTAGACTAACCCCTACGATTGTATATCTTTTGAATTACGAGAAGTTCTAAGAAATGTTTATATAAAATAAGATAAATATGTGTGTCACCCATTTTCGTGGCATGCACATTTGACCTTGTTTTAGACACAACTAAGTAAATAACTCAAGAGCGATGCGTCTTGTCATGTGATAATACATCTTGATTATTTATCAACTGAGATCAAGTCGTCTTGTCAGTGATGTAACGCCCATTGATTTAATTAATTATTTAATTAATTATTTAATTAAGTATTATCAATTAATTGCGAATTATTTGTTGAAATTGTTAACATGTTATGTTATGTTGTGAGTTGTTGACATAAGTTACAATGTTGTTATTAGTCGGTTAAATTAGTTGATTAATAATATTAGTAATAATATTAGAATTGTAGAATATTAATAATATTAGTTGTTGGGCTTGTTTTGGTGATAGACGTAGTATTAAGGGGGTTTGAAAATTAGGCCCAATAGAAATAATAATATTATTAGGTTAATTTAAATAATAGAAATCAGGTTAATTAGAAAGATCAAGAAGTCTTAGAGAAGTGCGTGAGAAGTCACAGAGAAGAGGAAAAGGAAAAGAGGAAAATCTAGGTTCAATCGATAATTATAGAGCGGCCTTTAATCTAAGGTAAGGGTGGGGTTATGACTCTATAATGGGGTTGATGATAAATGTTATATAGGGTTTGGGTTGTGTAGAATTGTTGCTTTGTGCGTATAATTATCGTAGTTGTGTCTGAATTTGTTTGTTACTATGTTGTGGTTACTTCTGAAATTGTCTGCATAGTTATCCTGTACAATCGATGAAATATCTTTGTTGACAATTGTTTCTTTTATTGATATATTTTCTGCATACTACGTTGTATCATATTGTTGTGAAAATACTGATAATTAAAGGAAATTTTGGAGAATTCTGTGTTGGTATCAATAACAGACTGAAGTCTATGAAGAGGCTGTGTGAAAGCATGTTGTGCTGAGGGGTATGGTATGTGTACCAATTGGCACAGAGGCATAAGAGGGGCATGCCGAGCAACACGGTTAGTGTGACGAGGGGCACGAGTAATTCGGTTGTGACGATCGTCACAAAGGGCGTGTCGGGCAGCACAGTTTGGTGGTGTGGATGTCGAGTGGCATGTGTGTGTACCGAGGGGCACCATAGTATTCCAAAAGATTAATTAAAGTAGAAGATTTATTAATTAAATTCATTTAGACAAATTGGTGTACGTGTAGCAGAGGTAATTGGTTAGTTAAAGAGTTAACAATAATAAGTAACAGAGTTAGTAAATGCTAGCAGAAGTTAATTTTAGCAGAAAACATAATGACAATCGTTAGTAGCAGTAATTTATGGAAAATAATAGTAGTAGATATTTAGCAGAAGGACCTCAACAGTAGTAGGAAAGTAATAGAAGAAAATAATAGAAAAACTTTTACAAATTAAAATAGCAATAGAGGTAAATTAGTGTAAGAAAATAATAGCTTCATTGATTTAACTAAAAATGATTGGTCAGTGAAAAATCTTAGTAGAATAAAATTAATAAGACTTGGTTGATAATAGTATTGGTATATATAAGTTACTGTGATTTTGTTGTTATTAATTGTTGAAGTTGCGGGTGAATTTTGTTGTGTTGCCTCTATTGATTGACAATTATTGAGTTGTAGGCTTATGCCAATATTGTTATATGTTACTGTTGTTTTTTTGTGTTTCATAAAGTGGTCGCATACATAGCATATCAAGTTGGAGCTGATGCTCGTTAAGCTGGTCTGGATTGGAAAAATATTAAGTTGAAGACTTATGTCTTATTGATACCTCTATTTATTGTCATATTTTTAAGTTATTTTTAAGTTGAGAGTTCTGCTCCATTGGTACCACATGCATTTGCATAAAGACAAGTTGCATTATGTGTTGCATTCTGAGTCGTTGTGTGGTTGAATTAATTATGTTAAATATTGTTAAAAAGTTGTGAAGTGGTGATCTGTATGAAATATTTCTAATGTATTATTTATCATACATCCGATTATATTGTTCGATATCTCACCCATTATGTTTGAATGTTACCCATATGTTGATAATGTACAGGTAATCCAGAGCAAAGGCGGTTTACCTTCAGTAGTTCGATTCAGTGTCATTGCTCTGATACGTAACACTCGGGGGATGAACGCTTGTGGCTTTATTGTTGTTATTATTTCAGTTGTTGAACTTTAAGTTGTTTTTCGTTGAATTCTTGTTATTTGAAGTTGTTTCAGTTGGATAAAGATGTCACATTCTTATATGTTGAATATTATGATTTTGCTGCGTGGTTATGAAAGTTGTTAGTTTTGAAAGATTAATTTATGTTGTTGTTGGTTCATCCAAGTTTAATGTGTTATGTATCTGTAATGAATGTCGTTGTTTTAAGTTGAAATTGTAGCATTCTAATTTGGTTGTTGAATTTTTATAACTCTGATTTTATAATAATTGTCGGGTAGAATTGGGGTGTTACAAGTGACGCCTCAAATTCAGTTGTTTAGAAACTCTCTTTCGGATGTTGATTCATTATATTTCGATACATAAACTACATCTCTAATAACTTTTCTTTTGCAACTGTCATAAACGTAAAAAATAGTACTCGAGTTCTAAAATAAATAAAGCATAAACTTCTTGTAATTTTAAAGACATAGATTTAGTAGAAGTTTTTCATAAGATCGATTTATATAATCTCATGTCCCTAAAAATCTACTCACTCATGGTGAGATGGACAACAACAATAATATAAAATAGAAACGTTGCATGAAAAGTAAAGGATTAAAGGTAAATAAAGTAAATTACAAATAACAATATGATGAAAGGAAAAATCTAATAATAATATTATAAAATGCTCAGAGTTACAATGTAACCAAACTAAAAGACTTAAGAAAATAACAAGTTTTGCAAGAATTTCTAGTACAAAGTGATGAAAATGAAGGATCCTAAGGGTCCTATTTATACTAATTCAAGGCCTAAGTAAATAATTATTTGCTCTAATTTTGAGCTTAATGGAAACTTAACACTAATGCTGAAGAAAATGGGAGTTACAAAATTAGTGCAAATTGGGTTGTGTCAGCCTCAATTTTGATGTATGGAGGGGGATTTAAGGGGAAACATGGTCCGTGTCAGGGGACACATCCAGGTCATGTTGTCCTCGGAAAATTTGCATTGGAAGTGCTTTGTTTCGTGCAATCTTCTCCATTTTCCATCCTGATTCGCTCCATTGACTTCTTATTCCATGAAAACAAATATAAGAGACCGTAACGCGAAAAAACAAACTAGAATGATAAAAACACACATTAATTCAAAGGGAAAACAAGCAAGAAATATGACATATTTATCTCCTATCAATAAATACTTGCATTTTTTGGGTTTTTCAAAATATTTAGTAGAAAACATGCATTTTTGCATGTTTTTTCAAAATATCTGTTAGAAACCATGCATTTTTACCGGATTTTTCAAAATATCTGGAAGAAAGTATATATTTTTACTGAAAATTTTCAAAATATTTGATATAAAATTTGCATTTTTACTTGTTTTTTTCAAAATATCTAGTAAAAAATGCATGGTTTTTATCGGACATTTCTAAAAAATGGCTAAAAATGCATATTTTTGCCTAAAAGTTTGATAAAATTAGATAGTCATTGCTTGTGAATTTGATATTTTGAATGAAAAATCTAGTATTCACAGGAGCTTTTCATAAAACTCAAAATGTTACAATAGAATAGTGAAATTAATTTTTATATTTCACAAGATTAATATGATAATTGCATAATATTTGAGAGAATGTCAGGTTAAATTTAGGAGGTGGTAGGACAAATTCTTCAAGTTTTGAATTAGATGTGTGGTCTATTCCAACTGATGAGGATACTTTTATTTTCATGAAAATTTGTATTTTTTTGCAATATAATTGTCTTATCAGATATCCATAATCTTGTTTGTCTGCTTTGTCTTGGCCCAAAGAAATGTCATCAAGACTTGTTTATAGTCTGTAAAGTGGTTGATGATGTTTGGTATCTCATTTTTGAATGGTTTGAGGTGGATATTTTTAGTTCTTGGTGGGAAATTTCAAATCTCATGTTGTTGTTTGATTCGACTTTACGGGGGCGGGATAAAAGAAACTATAGGATCCTTATCTGGTCGACGATGGTTAGGGATGTTTGGTTAATTAGAAACAATATTATTTTTAATGGAGGCATGAAAGGGAGCAAGAAGATTGTTATAGTTGTGAAATCTTTAGCTTGAGACTGATTTAGTGTTAGATCAAAGAATCCTTTATTGTTCTTGTGGTAGTTTGGATTGTGTTCTTCTTTTGAATTAGAGTTGAGTATCCTTGTATTCGCTTTAATATAATCTTTGTTTATAAAAAATTGTGTCTACTCCCTGAAAGTTAAATTTAGTTTTTTTGGTTAAAAAGGTTAAACTTAAATAATAGAAAATTAAAGTTTAAGTTTTTATAATCATCACAATTTATTTAAGTAGAATTTTAGAATGTAAAATTAAAAATAAACTTAAAATGTTTAAAATATGAATTATTCCAAATCTATGTTTGAAACTAAATTGGATCAAAAAATTTCATAATTGAAAGTTAATCTTGGGTGGTTTTTATATGGGAAAAATATTACTAGAGCAAGGAAATTTTATGTAAATAACCAAATTTTTAAGTGTTGATATTAAACTAATCAAAACTTTTTTATAATTTTTAATATAATTATGTTTTAATAAAAAAATAGATTAAAGAGGAGACGCGACACCTCTTGCATTTCTTAATTATTTTTAATTATTTATAAATTTTTCTATAAATTTGATGTTACTTGTGAATTTATTTACAGAATTATCTATAAATTTTAAGTTTTTAATTTATAAAAAATTTCGGAAGTAATATCAAATCTACATAACAATCAACATATAATTGAAAAAATTAAATAAAATATAAAAAATATCAATTCAATTGACACATCCTCTTTAATCTATTTTTTATATTAAAACATGATTATGATTATATTAGAAATTATGAGAAAAAATGTTAGTTTTATATTAAAATTGAAAAGTTTAATTATTTAAGTAAAAAATTTCGATTGCAATGCTAGCCTAAAAAAGTAGAAATTTAGTCATGTCATGTTATATTTGCAATTCGATGTTATACATAGTTTTCCATGAATTAATCATTTCATGTTCCAAAAATTCATCAAAACCTTTTGAACTAAGATATCTAATCAATGTACATATTTTCCATCTTTTCTAGCAATCACTTCAAAATGAGCATCTAATTCCGAGAATATGTGATGTACTTTCATCAATGCGAGTAGTGTACATATCTGTCTATTATTTTCATATCTACTATTCTTTTCGTTTCAAAATATCGGTTTTATAGATGAAATATCCGTTTTATTTGAATTTTGTGCGATTTTTAATAAAATAATTATGTATTAATTTTGATTTTAATGATAAAATTAATATTATTTATTAAATATTTTTATTTATTATAGTGAGTAGATTAATTAAAAAACATAAAAATTAATAAATTTAAATATACTTTTAATTCCTTTATTTTAATATTTTTTTAACTTTTAATTCTTCTTTTTAAAACCCTTTTTCTGATACTTAAACTTTACATTATTTGAGATTTATTTGATCTCCTTCACTTTTACATACATGACAGTATTGAGATAAAAAAAAATATTTTTAATTATATAATATTGATGACTGAATTAATATATTAATTAATATTTTTTATTAACTCATATATTAATTAATGTTTTTTATCAATTAATAAATTAATAAATAATTTTAATTATATTTTTTAATTATTAGTCAAAATAATTAAATAAAACATATTGGCAATGTGAATTCTATTATTAAAATATATAAACACTAATTATATTTAACACAAAATCGATATGAGACTTTAACGTGAAACAAAACCGACATTTACACATATAATTTGGAACCATCTTCAAATAACTCAAAAAATCATGATTTTCTTGATTCGAATGTTTGTAAAACATCACATGCTGTTACAAACCAAATGCTTGCAATTCTTGAGATTGCTCTTGTTTGTGTAAGCACATCAGCTGATACAGGATCAAAGATGAACATTGTGCTAAGAATGTTGTTGAATGCCAAATAAAGATTTTGTTTTGGATAAGGGGTAACCCAACGCTATTGAATATATACAGAAAAAAAAATATAGAATATCAAATACAAAGAACATTGATTTATCCTTCTATATGTTAAATTGTAATTCATAGTGTCGAAAAGATTAGATTCGTTTTAGATTTAAATAGATTTGATTTAAGTTTAGCATAGATTTGATTTGATTTAGTAACAACATAGATATTTTGGGCTTTGGGCTTTGGGCTTTGGGTGCAAGTTCAATTATAAATAGAGGGAGTAACCCCTATTTTTTGTAATCAAGTCAATTAAGTTGTATTCACAGAATTTGCAGTTGCAAGTGAATAACAAAGTTTTCCACAATTTGTGGGCAGAGAGAAACTCTGCAGAAAATAATTGTCTTCTTTCTTTTCTTTTTGTTCTCATAATTCATTGTCATTGAGGAGAAATTTATCATAGATATTTGGTGGATTTCCAACATCTGGTATCAAGAGCTTTGTTTTGATTCGAGGAAAGTGTCAATCAAGAACGATTGAAGAATTCACGATGGCAAATTATGGGAATGCAAATTATCCAGCAACTCTACCAATTCTGAAAGTAGACAACTATGAGAATTGGTGCAAACAGATGAACGTGTTGTTCAGGTGTCAAGGGCTTTGGGACCTTGTAAAAGATGGAGTCGAATCGCTTGGAGAAAATGCTTCAGAAGAAGAAAAGAAGAAACACACAGAAATTGAGAAACTGAGTTATAAAGCGCTCTTTATAATTCATCAATGTCTGAGTCCATAAAACTTTGAAAATGTGAGTGATTCAGAATCTGCAAAAGAAACTTGGGACGTTCTTGAGAAGTCCTTTGGAGGTGCAGAAAAGGTAAAATAAGTGAGGTTACAAACTCATAAGAGAACCTATGAATTGCTTCAGATGGAAGATAGTAAGAGCATATCTGATTTCTTTACTAGAGTTACAAAACTAGTGAATCAAATCAAGGCATATGGAGAAACATTAACAACAAGAGCTGTTGTTTCGAATATCTTGAGATCTTTAGCTCCTAAGCTCGACAACATAGTGGTGACGGTAGAAGAAGGGAAAGACTTGTCGAAAGTGACAAAGGAAGAACTTCAAGGGACGCTTGAATCTCACGAACAAAGAATGATCGAAAGAGCTGCATACAAATCGAAGAGTGATGTGGCCTTGCAGGCACATTCAGCAAAAGAGACCAAAGGCAAAGGAAAGTGTTTCGACAGAGGTAGAGGTGGCTACAACAAATCGAATGGTAGAGGAAACCATATTGAAGAAAACATGTCGAATCAAATAAAACCATACCAAGGCAACCAAAGAGGTGGTGTTGCAAATAGAGGAAGAGGTGGTGGTCGAAAACTTGATAAGAGTCACATTCAATGTTACAATTTTCAGAAGTATGATCATTATTCGAGTGATTGTCCAGAAAAATAAAAGAATCAAGAAAGTGATGCAAAACTTGCAAAACATGAAGAAGAAGAGATGATGCTGATGGTCACAACAAAAGATGAAGATAGATTCAAGGACCAATGGTACTTGCATTCAGGATGTTCATCACATATGTCTGGAAGGAAAACTGGTTTGTCAACATAAAGCCCTCAACAAAAAATATGATAAAATTTGCAAACGACAATACCCTAGTAGCTGAAGGTATTGGTGATGTTATGATTATGAGGAAAGATGGCAAAAGGTCAGTAATCTCCAATGTGTTGTACATACCGGGCATGAAGAGCAATTTGCTCAGTATAAGGCAGTTGGTCGAAAAGAATTATAAAGTGTCAATCGAAGATAAGATGATGAGAGTCGTTGATGAAAATGGGAGATTAATCTTGAAGACTCCTATGTCTGAGAGTCGAACCTTCAAGATTGAACTAAATGTGATGGAGCACAAGTGCCTTTTGACTGTAGCTAGCAGAGATGAATGGATATGGAATTATAGACTAGGTCATCTAAACTTCAGAGACATCAGAGATTTGAAGAGAAGAAATATGGTTTCAGGATTGCCAGAAATTGACATTCCAAACGAGGTATGTGAGGAATGTGTGCAGGCGAAGCAACACAAGAATAGCTTCAGCAAGGATGCAGGAAGCAGGTCGAAGGCTAGTCTTGAAGTCATATACTCTGATGTATATGGACCAATCCAGGTGGATTCGATGGGAGGTAACAAATACTTTGTTACATTCATAGATGATTTCAGTCGAAAGCTGTGGACTTATCTGATCAAGAAGAAAAGTGAAGTGATCGAAGTATTTGCCAAGTTTAAGTCTATGATCAAAAGACAAAGTGGTCGAAAACTCAAAGTTTTGAGAACTGATGGTGGTGGAGAATATGTGTCGAGAGGCTTCGACGGGTTATGTGAAAAGGAATGGATTATGCATGAGGTGGTGCCACCCTATACTCCACAACAAAATGTAATTGAAGAAAGGAAGAATCAAACCATCATGAATATGGTGAGAAGTATGTTGAAAGGCAAGAATTTACCTAAAGAGTTTTAGGGTGAAGCTGTTTCAACTGCAACATACATTTTGAACATATGTCCTACAAAGAAGCTAGAAGGAATTACTCCAGAAGAATGTTGGTCTGGTGTGAAGCCTAGCTTGAGTCATCTGAAGGTATTTGGATCTATAACACATAGACATGTGTCAGATCAGTTGAGAAGAAAACTTGATGACAAGTCAAGTCAAATGATTCTAGTTGGATATCATTCGACAGGAGGTTACAAGTTGTTCGATCCAGAGAACAAGAAGATTGTGATCAGCAGGGACGTGATCATAGATGAGTTTAAAGAATGGGATTGGACTGAAAATGTCAAGAAAGGTTCAGTGGTAATCCTATTCGAGGAACCAGAAACAAATTCGAAAGGGGGAGTAACTAGACACAAAGCAAGACTTGTGGCGAAAGGATTTCTACAGAAAGAAGGAATAGACTTCGATGATGTTTTTGCACATGTTGCTAGGATCGAAACAATCAGGTTGGTTGTTGGTCTAGCAGAAATAAACAGTTGGCACATATGTCAGATGGACGTGAAGTGTGCATTCCTAAATGGACCCTTAGACGAAGAAGTCTATGTTAAACAACCAGTTGGATTTGTGAAACATGACGAAGAAAGAAATGTGTACAGGCTGCATAAAGCCCTGTATGGATTGAAACAAGCTCCGGGAGCTTGGAATAAGAAAATTGATAGTTTCCCTAGAAGGAATTTATAAAGTGCACAACTGAACATGAAGTATATGTAAGAAAAAGCAATAGTGAATTGCTTATACTATGTCTCTATATAGATGATTTGTTGATAACAGGTAGCTGTAAAAGTGAGATTGAAGACCTAAAAGGTGATCTTAGCAAGGAATTTGAAATGTATGATTTGGGTGAGATTTCATATTTCCTTGGTATTGAATTCTACAAGAGCGGTAGAGGTTTGATGATACATCAAAGAAGATATGCAGGAGAAACTCTCAAGAGGTTTGAGATGGAAGAATGCAACTCAACTTCGACACCTGCAGAACCAAGACTGCAACTGTCGAAAGATGCAGATGAAGATGATGTCGACCCAACCCAATACAGAAGACTTATTGGATCATTGAGATACCTTTGTCATACAAGGCCTGACTTAACATATAGTGTAGGTATGGTAAATAGATTAACGCAGAAGCCAAAAGTATCACATCTAGCAGCAATGAAGAGGATACTAAGGTATCTCAAAGGAACTTTCGGTTATGGCATTTTGTTTCCTGCAGCTGATAAAGGAAGATAATGCAAGTTAGTGGGATACACTGATTCGAGTTGGTGTAGTGATGCTGAAGATCGAAAATCAACAGCAGGATATGTGTTTATGCTAGGTGGTGCACCAGTTGCTTGGAATTCAAGAAAGGAACTAGTAGTGGCATTATCATCATGCGAAGTAGAATACATAGATGCTTCTCTTTGTGCATGTCAAGCAACTTGGATGGTGAACTTGATTGAAGAGATAACAGGGAAAGATCATGGAGCAATTACCATGAAAATAGATAGCATGTCAGCTATCAATCTGGCGAAGAACCCAATAGCACATGATCGAAGTAAGCACATCGAAATGAGGTTCCATTATCTTCGAGAGCAGGTAGCAGATGGGAAGATGAATTTGGAACACTGCAGAACAGAGAATCAGATTGCAGACATCATGACGAAGGAAGTGCAAGTCGAAGTATTCAGAAGGCTAAGAGTCATGATGAATATAGATGGTTTAGACACAATGAATTAGGTGGTGTGTTAAATTGTAATTCATAGTGTCGAAAAGATTAGATTTGTTTTAGATTTAAATAGATTTAATTTAAGTCTAGAATAGATTTGATTTGATTTAGTAACAAAATAGATATTTTGGGCTTTGGGCTTTGGGCTTTGGGTGCAAGCTCGGTTATAAATAGAGGGAGTAACCCCTATTTTTTGTAATCAAGTCAATTAAGTTGTATTCACATAATTTGCAGTTGCAAGTGAATAATAAAGTTTTTCACAGTTTGTGGACAAAGAGAAACTCTGCAGAAAATAATTGTATTCTTTCTTTTCTTTTCGTTCTCATAATTCATTGTCATTGAGGAGAAATTTATCGTAGATATTTGGTGGATTTCCAACCCTATAGTGATGTATAAATTAAGCTTTTCTTGTTAATCATCGTATGACAGTTGTGTAAAGTAAATTTGTTTCCAGTCTTCTTATATAATTAAATCATAGTCATATATATAACACTATTTTGATGGAACTAGTTTTTCTATTATATATAGTCATTGTGATCAATACAAAATGGCACGACAATCATACACACTTAGCACTAATATCTTCTATCACACTACTTTATTTTAATAACTTAATCATTGTTCAATTTTCTAGAATCTAAAACAAGTTTCATGCTCTCACATAAATAATGGACATTATTCAGACAATAATGAGCAACCAAAAAAAAAAAAATTATACCGTACAATCGAAAAATGAAAAATGGCATATTTCACTAAATCTCATTTAGGAGATTGAAATTCAGTTTTTCTATTCAAAACTCCGCTCCTGCTCTTTGCACAATCTTGAGTGAATAAAGTAATTTAACTTCTCAGTTTGTGCTTCTCAACGATTATAAGTCCGTAATCCACGACGAGAGAAGTCATAAGTTCTTTTGCTTCTATGTAAGCAACATAGAATATAGAAAAATGAGACTAGAAAGTAAGATTTTTAGGGTCTTTAATAATTTGTGACAGAGTTTGCAAGAAGATGGTTCCAAGCTGCATGTGTAATGGTTTTGTTTTAGATTAAAACATCAATTTTGTGTTAAATATAAGTAGTGTTTATATATTTCAATAATAGTATTTTCATTGTCAAACATGGGTACTAGGCTAATGACTAAATGAAGTGGGTTTGCAAGGTTTGGCCCAATATGTTTTATTTAAGTATTTTGATTAATTATTTAAAAAAACATAATTAAAAATATTATTTAATATATTAATTAATATATTAATTCAGTCACCGATTCATATAATTAAAAATAATTTTTTTATCTCCGATCAACATTGCCACATAGATAAAAATAGAAGAGAATCAGTTAAATCTTAAATAATGTAAAATTTAGGGACGAGATAGTGATCAAATAATATAAAATTTAGGGATGAGAATAGTTGATTTTATAAAAAGAGGACTAAAAGTTAAAAAACATTAAAATAGAAGATTAAAAACACATTTAAGTCAAATTAATAAATACGAGTATAATAATGAAAAATAATAATAAATATTTATTTTGAGAAATAAAAAAATAAAAAAAAATTATATAAAAAAAGACATTGAGTATTATTCAGAAGAAAATCATATCAATACCTAACTAGACAAAATCATCGTACAATTGAAGAGATCCATTGTTAGAATTAATTTTGATTTAATTAAATATTAATTTATATTTAGGAATATCTTTTAGATTGTTTATATCTTTGTTAGAAGATACATATCTTAGATCTTTTTATATCTTTGTAGAAGATATATTTTAGATTTAATTTTTGTGTATAAATAGCTTAGTGGAGTAGATTATTGTAATTCATTGTAAATCTTTATTTTTGAAGCTATCAGTAAATATTCTTTTTGTCTTTTATCTTTCTTGTGCTCCAACAATTGGTATCTAGAGCTCCAGTTCGAAATCTACGGGAAAAGAAGTATTGTGATTAAGAATTACAATATTTTGATTCTGGGAGTTTTGAGAAAACATTGATTTGGGAAATTCTGCATTAATTGCATAAGGTAGAAGATGAACGGAAACGGTGGCGATATTCATTCCAAGCTTCCAGTATTTGATGGCAAAAACTGAAATCGTTGGAAATTCCAGATGCGCGTGTTATTTGGCTCTCAAGATGTGTTAGAACTTGTTACTGATGACTATAATCTGTTAGAAGCAGATGCAACAGAGGACCAGAAGATATCACAAAAGGCGCTGAGGAAGAAAGATTAGAAAGCGTTGTTCTACATCCATCAATGTGTGGATGTGAATGTGTTTGAGAAGATTGCTGATTCTGAAACAACAAAGGTTGCGTGGGACACACTGGCCAGATGTTACGGTGGTGACGCATCAGTGAAGAAGGTGAAGCTTCAGACTCTCAGAAAACAATATGAGAATCTCAACATGAAGGACAACGAGAAGGTTTCTGAATACATCTCTAGAGTGATTCTGATCACTAATGAGATGAAAGCTTGTGGAGAAACTTTGTCTGAACAAGTAATTATTGAGAAGATCTTGAGATCTTTAACTTTTCAGTTTGATTACACAGTTGTAGCAATTGAACATTCCAAAGATCTGAGCACCATGAGAGTTGAAGAGCTGCAAAGTAGTCTAGAGGCGCGTGAGTTGCGTATGACTGCAAGAACTTCTGAGAGGGAAGTAGAGCAGCAGGCTCTAAAGGTAACTTCTAGTAAGAAGCATCAGAAGATGACTTGGTCAGAAGCCAGGAAGAAAACCAATGGTGGTCAAAAGTCAGAAGCTTCAAATTTTGATAGGCAGAAGAATATCCAAAAGGGAAAGGAGAAGTCTGACAAGAAGAATGTTCAGTGTTATTGTTGCAAGAACTTTGGTCACTATGCTAGAGATTATTGGTCCAACAAAGAAAGGAAGTCAGAAGAAGCAAATATAGCAAGAGGAGAGTCTAATGATGAACCTGTGCTATTGTTGACTTCTGAGCCTGATGATCGGAATTCATCAGAATGATGGTATATGGACACAGGGTGTTCAAACCATCTTACTGGAAACAAGAAGTGGTTGGTTGATTTTGACTCTAAGAAGAGTACAAAGATCAGATGTGCTGATGATAAATACCTCAATACAAAAGGTATGGGAAATGTCAGAATCATTCTAAACAATGGGAAAGCAGCAGTGATCCAGAATGTTTGGTATGTACCTGGCATGAAAAGCAATCTGATGAGTGTGGGACAATTGGTTGAGAAAGGTTTTTCAGTTACCATGAAGGACAATCTTCTGAAGCTGTATGACTGTAATCAGAAGCTGGTTATGGAGTCAGAACAGGGAAGGAACAAAACATTCAAGGTGAATTTTAGAACTGCAGACTCTGAATGTCTTAGTGCAATAAGTGTTGTCAAGGAGAGTGAGATGCGGCACAGAAGATTTGGTCATCTAAATTTCAGAAGTTTAGGGCATCTGAAATCAAAGAATCTAGTATATGGAATTCCTACAATCAAGAAGCCTGAAAAGTCATGCAAGATGTGCATGGAAGGGAAGCAACCAAGATTGCCCTTTGCATCAGAAGTAGCTCAAAGAGCAAAACATGCCTTGGGAGTAGTACATTATGATGTGTGCGGTCTGTTTCCAGTAGCATCGACTGGGAGGAATAAATATTTTGTGTCATTTGTTGATGAGTTGACCAGAATGACATGGGTATCTCTCATAAAGTTCAAATACGAGGTATTTGATGAATTCAAAAAGTTCAGACTGAAGGCTGAGAATCAGAGTGGCTAGACTCTGAAGATTCTTAGAACTGATGATGGTGGTGAGTATAACTCTACAGAATTCAGAAGTTTCTGTGAGGAGAATGGAATTGAACATGAGGTTACTGCTCCCTATACTCCTCAACACAATGGTCTTGCTGAAAGAAGAAATCTTACTTTGCTAGATATGGTGAGAAGCATGCTGAAAGAGAAGAAGCTTCCTCATACTCTGTGGGGAGAAGCTGTTGCAACTGCATGTTATGTGCTCAACAGATGTCCAAAAAATAAATTAAAGGAAATAGTTCCTATTCAGAAGTGGACTAGAGATAAGCAAAGTGTTAGTCATCTAAAGGTATTTGGTTCTGTATGTTACAAACATGTCCCAGAAGCCAGAAGACAAAAGCTGGATGATAGAAGTAAAGTGATGTTGCTGGTGGGGTATCACAGTATAGGTTCGTACAAACTTTATTGTCCAAAAACTAATAAAGTTGAGTTCAACAGAGACGTCATTGTAGAGGAATCAGAAGTTTGGAATTGGGAAAAGTCTCGTCCTCACTCTGATGACAGAACTTCTGAAGAAAGGTCAGAAATACATGTTTTTGAAGCTGGTAAAGACTCTGACTCTGAAGAAGATGCATAAGGAGAAGATGATTCTGACTCTGACTCTGATGGTGATCCATACTCTGAAGACAGTCAAGGTTCTGGAGAAAGTCTAATTTCTGAAGCAAGTGCTTTTGAAGGGGAAAGTTCTGGTGTCCAAAGTTCTGAAGATCCAGTTCAGAGGCAACAAAGAGTCAGAAGCATCCCAAGAAGATTTGCAGAGTTTGACATGTTGTTAGACACTGAAGTAGACTCTGAAAGAGAAGTTATTTAGTGTGCAATGTTAGTATACTCTGAACCCGTGAGTACGGAAGAGGCTCTTAAGCAACAAGTTTGGTTACAGGCCGTGAAAGAAGAACTTGATGCTATAGAGAGAAACAAGACTTGAAAGTTGACAGAACATCCAAAAGGCAAGAAAGCCATCAGCGTCATATGAGTTTTCAAGCAGAAGCTAAAGTCAGATGGATCAACTGGCAAACACAAAGCAATATTAGTAGCAAGAGGCTTTCTACAGAAGCCTGGGCTAGATTACTTTGAAGTGTTTGCACTTGTGGTGAGACATGAAACAATCAGACTAGTGATTGCAATAACTGCTAACAGGAATTGGCCTCTGATGCATTTAGATGTAAAATATGCATTTCTGAATTGTCCATTACAAGAAGAGGTGTATGTCTCATAACCTCCTGGATTTGAGAAAAAAATCAGGAAAGGATGGTGTTCAAATTACACAAAGCTTTGTATGGATTGAAGCAAGCGCCCAGAGCTTGGAATTTGAAAATTGATTCATTTTTTAAGGAACAAGGGTTTCAGAAATGTGAGATGGAGTATGGTTTTTATGTTCAGCATGCTTCAGAAGTTAATATGATTCTAGTCTGTTTGTACGTTGATGACATATTACTCACAGGAAGTTCTGAATAAGAGATAGTTGAGTTTAAGAAAGTTCTGATGAATGCATTTGAGATGACAGATCTTGGAAAAATGAGTTTCTTTCTAGGGATGGAATTTATGTACTCTGAGAAAGGAATCATTTTACATTAGATGAAGTATGAACTAGAGCTTCTGAAGACATTTGAGCTAGAAAATTGCAAGGTTGCTATCACACCTGCTGATACGAATCAGAAGTTGGACTCTGATTCTGATGGAGAGGATGTGGATGCTACAACCTTCAAACAGATGGTTGGTTCTCTAAGGTATTTGTGTAATACCAGACCTGATATTTGCTATGCAGTTGGAATGGTTAGCAGATTTATGAGCAAACCAAAGTGGTCCCATTACCAAGCTGCAGTCAGGATTCTGAGGTATGTGAAGGGAACTCTGAAATATGGAGTGTTATTTTTGTCTAGAAGAAAGATCGAATCAGAACTTGAGTTATTTTGATTCTGATTGGTGCGGAGATAGAGTTGACAGAAGAAGTACTTCTGGGTACTTATTCAAATTTCTGGGAGGTCCTATTTCTTGGTGTTCCAAGAAGCAACCTGTTGTTGCTCTGTCAACTTGTGAAGCTGAATATATTGCAGGTGCTCTGACTGCATGTCAAATTGTGTGAATTCTGAACTTGCTAAAAGATCTGAAGATTGAGGTAAATAAATCTCTGAAGTTGATGATTGATACAAGTCTGCAATCAATCTTGCCAAGAATCTAGTGTTGCATGGGAGAAGCAAGCATATTGATATCAAGTATCATTTTATGAGGAATCAAGTTCAGAATGGAATATTAGAGGTTATGCACTGTAGCACTCAGAAGCAGCTGACAGATGTTCTGACAAGGGCTATCAAAACTGATCAATTTCTTGGTTTAAGGAATGAAATTGGTGTTGTCAGTTTTGGGTAAATATAAATTAAGGGATGGTGTTAGAATTAATTTAGATTTAATTAGATATTAATTTATATTTAGGAATATCTTTTAGATTGTTTATATCTTTGTTAGAAGATATATATCTTAGATCTTCTTATATCTTTGTAGAAGATATATTTTAGATTTAATTTTTGTGTATAAATAGCTTAGTGGAGTAGGTTATTGTAATTCATTGTAAATCCTTATTTTTGAAGCTATCCGTAAATATTTTTTTTAGCTTTTATCTTTCTTGTGTTCCAACATCCATCACCATCATCTTTGTATTTCAAGTACACAAACTTAACAAGTTTTTCAACCTCATGCGTCCTCAAAACTAAATTTAACATGAAGAAATATGATTTAACTTTTTTCTTTTAACGCTTGATATTTCATAATGAAATCGATTAATTTAAAAGGATTAATTACACCGTTCACTTATAGAAATCCATTTAAAATCTGAGTAATGTTTATATGAACTAACCTAACACATGAATTGTTTTCATTTCACAGAATTTAAATTTAAAACATTGAGAAATTTATATTCTCATATCTTAAACTTTCACCAAAGACCAACTAAAAAATTAAAAATAAAATTTAGTTAATGGTAACCGAAGAGGGAGATGTCATTTTTCTAATAGGGTAACATCTATTGTATTGTATGGACCACGTAGGGTCATGTCTTATTAACATTGATTTCCAAGAGTGTATACTTCTTATCTTCTTTATTTATTAGTGAAGATATTTTTAGAAAATGCATATGAACATCACATGTGTGTCTGTTGGGAATGGGGTCTTAGAGAAGGATAATGTTTGTGACCTAACATCAGAAGCAAAACATAGTGAAATCAATTATAGACTTTAAGGGAGACATAAGCTTAATAGTCTAAGTCAATTAATCATCATTTGCATTTGATTATAAAATGAGTTAATTAATTAAAAATAAGAAATCAAATGTATCAATATTTTAATTATTAAAAAGAAGTATAGCAAAGATACTATATAGGTGTTTGAGATCTCATGGTCCCTCTAGTGCGTCCTAGTGGTGACCACAAAATTCTATCTTATCAAACATATAGAATAATCCCAGGCCTTTCATGTCTTTGTTCCTAAATGGTTGTTCTAAAACTATCATGTGATATTGTCTCTATCTCAATTTATTATCTATCCATATTATGTTCTCAAGATATATTGGATTGCTTCTTTAATGTGTCTTATTTCATAAAAGGTGCCATTGTGGAATTAGATATATGTGATGATGTCTTTCGGTGGAGCAAATTTATGGTCCAGCATGAGAATTGACTTATAAAATTAATATTATGAGGTTCAAGTTAATTGCTGAATAAAAAATATTGGAAGAGTAAACTATGGTTAGAGCATATTTTAGGTCTTGCATGAAAAGCGGTTAGACTTTCTTTTGCTTTGTTCAGTGATATGCGAGAGAAACTGTTGGATGATATCTAACGACGAAGATAGTGGCAGAGTTAAAAAATTACGAAGTTTTGGCAAACTAATATTTTTTTTAATTTTAGTCTCTCACTAACTAAATTTTAATTTTTTTAAACTTTTTTGCTATACAAATTATCTTAATTCCAAAGAAATTTTAAATCAGAGTCAAGGTAGATGTTCAGCCTAACTGGACCTTTGATCCGTCTATAGACGAAAACCAATCTATGATATAGATCAAATACGAACTTTGAAGGTCGCGTGTACTCTGCGCCTCTAGCATCTTACGGCTGGATTGATAATTGAGTTTCCTACGTTATTTGATCTTTCGTCAATCCGAAACATGATGATAGTGCATCATTAAACCTAAAAGATGAAAGTATCAGTGTAAAAAAGAAACTACTTTAAAAGGGCTGAAAATATCTGTGAGTGTTTGTCACAATCATGCCTTCAATGGTTGGTATCTTTTCTCAATCTGTTAATAGAAAGTATCATTCATTATTGATAGCAAATAGCACTTGATAATCAAATTCTAACACATTAATTGAAATGGAGAAAGAATGATTTTAAACTCACTAATTTTATTTCTAACTTGATATATTTACACCATGGCTCATATGCCATTTATATAGGATACACAAATCTTATAAGCTAAGCAAATTGTATATTAACGGTGGATATATGGCGGTGCAACAAACATGCAGTGCAAGTGGTACTAACTTATTTCTTACTAGCTAAGTAAATTACTGTATCTTAACCATTAAGTAAAAAGCCTAACACCTAGTAAATATTTTAATGGTGATAATGAAAGCATTTCTTAATGATGAAGAATAACACTATAATCTTTTAGACTTGATTTAATTAGTTAACATTGCCTCCCTTAAATCAAGTTCGTATCATTCCAAGCATTTTTTTCAATTTGTAAAATAGTTCAATCTTCAATGGTTTCGTAAAAATATCTGTAATTTATTTTTCAGTGGAATAGTACTCGATCACCACTTTTTTCTCTGTTATTAACTCTCTTATCTTGTGAAACCGAATATCAATATGTTTAGACCGTCCATGGAAAACCACATTCTTACTCATTGCAATTGCTGACTTGTTATCACAATATATATTTGTATGACTCTTCTGCTTCTGATGTATCACTTCTAAAATTCTTCTCATCTATACTGTTTGAGTGACACGACTCGTTGCTGCAATATATTCTGCTTCAGCGGTAGAAAGCGCAACAACTGGTTGTTTCTTCACAGACCATGAAATTGCACCTGTGTCCAAATGAAATGTGTACCCTGGTATATTTTTTCTTGTATCTATATCTTCAGCCTAATCACTACATGTGTATCCAACAAGCTCCACATCATTATTACTAGCATAAAAAATTCCTCCAGTCAGTGTGCCTTTGATATAACAAAGAATCCTCTTAACTCCTTGCAAATGGCTAACACACGGTTCTTCCATGAATCTGCTGAGCAATCCAACTCCATATACTATATCTGGTCTTGTCGTAGTCAAATATCTCAGGCTTTCAATTAAACTTTTATAATTGGTTGAGTCATTAATCCCATATCAGTCATTTCAAACTATCTAATCATAGCCTCCCTGAATTTTACAATCATCTCTGAATTATTTCCGGTGAAAATCAAATCATTAACATATAGGCACACAATAAAGACATCTCCAGGATCAATGTATTTGATATATAATGTGTGCTCATAAGAACATCTCTGAAAACCATTCTGCACAAAATAAGAATCAATCTTGTTATACTAAGTTCTTGACGCATACTTCAAGCCATATAATGCTTTCTTCAATCTATAAACTTTATCTTCCTTTCCTTTGACCATATATCCTGCAGGCTCCTCAACATACACTTCTTCTTCCATATTACCTTTAAGAAATGTAGACTTGACATCCATTTGATGTATTTTCCAACTATTTTGAGTTGATATCGAAATAAGCATTCTAATTGTATCCAACCTTGCAACAAGAGCAAATACCTCAAAGTAATCAATACATGGTTTTTGCTTGTATCCTTTTGCCACCAACCTTGCTTTATAGCGATCAATCTCACCACAAGTTTGTACTTTGTCTTGTACACCCACTTTACACCAATATCTTTCTTGTCTGATGGTAACTCTGTCAACTCCCATGTTTTATTCTTCTCAATTGCATTGATTTCTTCATTCATGGATTTTCTCCAATTTTCATCATTTGTTGCTTCTTCAAATTTTAGCGGTTCACAATCTGCAAATAAAGCAAAGTTGATAATCTCCTCATCAGATGAGTCATTATCATTACCCAAAACACAATCTTGCAGTCTAGCTGGTAATCTGCGTGACCTTTATTCTCGGTTAGATGTTTCTGGCTCATTAGGTATTTTTTGTTGTCTGTTGGATGTTTCTGGCTCATCAGGTGTTTTTTGTTGTCTGTTGGATATTTCTGGCTCATCAGGTGTTGGATTATATTCAATCTCTTATTCGTAATCATTTGAAGTCACCATTGGATCCTTTTGTGATTTTGAGGATCAATACCACGTTCCCCTTTCATCAAAAGTCACTTCTCGATTGATAATCTCCTTCTTTGTATCTGAAATGTAAAGCTTATAGGCCTTTGAATTTGAACTGTAACCAACAAAGATACATCTTTCTTCTTTGTCATCTAATTTCTTTCTCAATTGATCTGGTACATGGACATATGCAATACATCCAAAAACTCTAAGGTGCCGGATTGAAGGTCTTCTTCCACTCCAAGCTCCTTTGGGAGTCTTTTCTTGAACACTTTTTGTTGCACACCTCTTTAAAATATAAACTACAGTAGCAATGACTTCTGCCCAAAATTCCATAGGCATTTGTTTGACCTTTAACATGCATCTCACCATATTCATGATTGTTCTATTCTTTCTTTCAGTGACTCAATTCTATTGAGGTGCGTATCGTGTTGTCAATTGATGCTCAATTTCATGTTGCTCAAAGAAACTTGTACCAACGAGGTATTCTTGGCCTCTGTCTGTTCTCAATGTTTTGATTCTACAACCACTTTATTTTTCTACAAATTCCTTGAATGTCTTAAAGGCATCGCAAGCTTATGATTTTTGTTTCAAGAAATACACCCAAGTCTTTCTACTGAAATCATCAATAAAATTAATAAAGTACTTACAACCACCAGGTGTTGGTATTTCCACTGAACACAAATCTGAATGAATTATATGCAGTAGCTTCTTCGCTCGCCAAGACATTCTAGTTGGAAATGAATCTCTATGCTTCTTTCCAATTTGACAAGTCTCACATACTCTATTTGGAATATTCACAACAGGCAATCTAGACACATATTCTTTTCTCGACAAGTAATTCAAGTCATAAAAATGAAAGTAACCAAATCTCATGTGCCACAACCAATCATCATTTGGAATGATAGAATTTAAGAAAGGAAATTTTTCATGTTGAGTTTTTAAAGTAAATAGGCGGTTTGGTGTCATTCTTACCTTTGTGATAAATCTGCCATTTCTATCAATCAACGTGCCTAAATCATTATGAATCTGCATGTTGTAACCTTTCTCTGATAGTTGTCACATACTTAATAGATTGTGATGAAGACCAGGAGCATAGAAAACATCACCAATAAAGTTTTGAGATTCATCTTTCAACCTGATAGAAATTCGACCTTTCTCCAAAATTGGAATATTTGAATTGTTTCCAAACTTCACGGTAGATTTTACCGTTTCGTTTAGAGAAGAAAATAATTCCTTTTTGCCACACATATGATTACTACACCCAGTATCCAGATACCATATATCCTCTTCTTCAGAAAATATATTACTGGTCAAAAATAAATTTTATGGATTTTCAAAGTACTCACCGGTATTTTGATACAAACTTTCTGTCATATTTGTCTGATGTTTGTATCTGCAATCAACTGCTTTGTGTCCAAACTTTCTACACTGATAACAACTATAATTCATCATTTCTTGATTGTAGTTACCCCTTCTTATGCCACGATATGTAGATCCAAAAACTATTATCACCTCTTCCTTGATGTGCTGAATTGAAACTGTTGAAGTTCTTGTCTCTCCATTGGTTAAAGTTACCACATCCTCTTCCTCCATAATTTCCTCGGCCCCTGCCTCTATAATTACCTCTTCCTCTATTATTGTAATTATTTTGGCCTCCTTCTTCTATAATACGGTTTGACTTAGAAGTGTTTTTGAAATTTACCTGACTTTTTAGAGCTTATTCTTTTACCATTTTCTCGGTCTTTTCTAATATTCTGTTGACATGAATTTCAATGCTTCGTTGTAACTCTTCTACGGACAAAGTACATGTGTCGTGTGACTCATTTATCGTAGCCACCACATGATCAAATTTCATCGGCATCGTATGTAGAATTTTTTCTACCACTTTGCTATCTGAAATATCTTCTCCATATACTCTCATTTTGTTGACAAGATTTATAACATGAAAAAAATATTATTCTACTGCTTCTGAATTAGACATTTCATATCTTTCATATTCTCTACGCAGCGATTGTAATTTAGACTTCTGAGCTTTCTCAACTCCTTTATGTGACAACTTTAATATGTCTCATAAAATTTCAAACATATGAGCTTATAGATGTATTGTCATCAAAATTTCTCAATAACTAAAATTTAACTCCAGAGTTAATTTTGGACCGGACCAAATAAAATCATAATTATTTGTCATATCTCTCTCCGAAAATGCTCACAATAATTTTTTATACTCTCCTAGCATGACCTATCCTACTCTGATAGCAAATAGGACTTAATAATAAAATTCTTACACACATTAATTGAAAATGGAGAAAGAGTAATTTTAAACTTATTAATTTTATATCTAACGTGATATATTTACACCATGGTTCATATGCTATATAGGATACACAAATCTTATAAACTAAACAAATTATATATTGGCGGTGGATATATGGCGGTGTAACAAACATGCAGTGCAAGTGATACTAACTTATTTCTTACTAGTTAAGTAAATTATTGTATCTTAACCATTAAACAAAAAGCCTAACACCTAGTTAATATTTTAATAGTGATAATAAAAGCATTTCTTAATCATGAAGAATAGCACCATAATCTTCTAGGCTTGATTTATAGCAGGTATATCACGTTGGAACACTGCTAGAAATTCAAAGTTACTGCCTGGCAATTGAATTGGACTGAATTACTCTGTTAAATTTGTATAACTTATTCGACCAAGGAATAGCGATTCCTTATCATTACAACATAAGGACAAGAAATGAATCATTTTGTCGGAATTTTTCTTGGTGGTTAGCATCGATCAGCATCAGCATCCAATATAGAAAGTAGTATAGTTTAAATGCGGTCAAATAATGAACATATAGTTGAAAGTTGAAAGATAATCTTCATTCACATATTGTGAGTTAATTTGCATAGTAACTAGTATGAAATACAACCGGAGGAATCTACATAATACCTCTAAAGCTATGATGCATAGATACGTATATAATATTCAGTATAGATACTAATACTAATACTGTTTTTTATGAAATATTCAGTATAGATACTTAAATATATATATATATATATATATATATATATATATATATATATATATATATATATATATATATATATATATATATATATATATATATATATATATATATATATATATATATATATATATATATATATATATACACCCGGTACTGATAGTACCTGTATTGATATTTCATCATTTTTAAAGTACCCATATTTCTGAGCACTAAAGTCATAAGAAAGGTAGAAAAGTTTTTTTTTCCTGGTCAAAGTACATAATATTACGACAATGAGGGACAAAATCCTACGCCCAATTGAAGTACAAGTTGGCAATTCCCTAGGACAGGGATGGATGGGTGTAATTAATATTTGAAGAAAAAAAGAAAAATAAAAGAATGGAAAAAATCAGTACAATTATATATTCTTTGAATATTTATAAGCAATAAAAATGCTTAAATTTTTTATCATTATTATAAATAAAAATTTATTATAATATATAAATATAAAAATATCGATAAATTATATTGTAATTTCTTTGATTCCAAATTTAATTATGATTAATTGTAAAGTTAAATTTATCTTATTAAACCATAATCTCTTTATATTGATTTGGTATTTAATGACGTTGAACTGACAAACTCAGATTTTTTGTTGATATTTTATAATTATTTTAATTTATCCTAATTATTTAATGTGCAGTTGAAACGAAGCGCTAGGTTATCCCTTCACTGATGAGACTATAATATATTTGCGATTCAATACAAATCATCTGATAGTCGTAGCTTAGAGGAACTGACAGATTATTTGGTTATGTTTATTTTGAATATTACAAATTGTGTGTCTTATCGTTCCTATTAGGGGTGTTCGCGGTGCGGTTTGGGTGATTTTGAAGCAAAAAATCACCCGAACCGCAAGAGAAAAAATATGCGGTTTGGTTTGGTTCGATTGACTTATAAAAATAAATCCGAACCAAACCAAACCAAATTAATACGGTTTAGATTGGTTCGGTTGGTTCGGTTTTTAAAAAAAAAATACTAAGCCATGCATACACATATAAAGAAAAATATAATTGTGTTTAATTCTTCATACATTACCATAAAAAAATTTACAATTGTCAAAATAAGTTTATAATTTGATACATAAAATTGTGTATTATAATTTTATTTAAATTTAAAGAATGATATAGACAAGATTGCATTCTTAAATAAATATTATTCAAAAAATACGATAAAATATAATTTGTGAAAATAGTATTTATAAATGAATCATGTTTTATTTTTTTTTATGATTTATAAATTAAAATAAATATCATACAAAGTATGATAAAATATACACATAATACATGTTGATTTATCTAAATAATTAAAGAAATATATATTGGTTAGTAAGATTTTATAACATAATGCGATTTTGTTTGGTTTGGTTCGGTTTGCAAAATATAAACCGCAAACAAAACCAAACCGTGCGGTTCCATTAGAAAATGACCCAAACACATCCGAATCAAATGCAGTTTTTTACGGTTTCGGTTTTACGGTTTTCTATTGGACCGGTTTGGTTTTGAACACTCCTAGTTCCTATGATGTATATCATTCTAAGTTTTTCGTGTTGTTGTTACACCTTTCAATAACTGCACATGTCTGCAAAGTTTTTTTTGTGCTCAATGTTGTAGGTGGTAGAACTGTATCTGGTTTAGGTGTATCTGGTAAAAATCCAAGTTGGATTTCACCGTTTATCCTTCTCCTCGGGTTTCAACCTATGTTGTTGAACCATATAACAACGTTCTTTCAATCCATTCCCTCCTTTAGCACATATGTCGTTGTATTTCTCAACAACGAAGCCATTTACGACATTTGCAAGCGCTCTCTTGATATGGAGAGTCTCACATTCAACCCATCATAATTTTATATCGTGAGGTTTATTTTAAGGGTTCATCTGTTAGGTGTATTGATAAGAATTTGCAGATCAAATCGACATACCTTTTAAACTAAAGAAAGTTTCGCTTTGAGATTGGTATTTTTTTAATTATAGAATCATTCCATTTCAGTATCACCATTCTTCATATTTGTATTTGTTCTAGACTGGGCCTGCACTTGGCCCAAACATCATACAAGACCCAATCTAACCGTGCTACATGGGATAGTCTGCTGACAACGACTGCCCTCGACTAGCTCGGTCAGTAACCTCGTTCTTCTTGTCGACATGGATTTGCCTTACAGGGACAACCCCATGAATGACGAGGAGGGCCGAAGACGATTCGGAGGACCTTGCGAGCATATCCCACTCTTCTTGTCGACCAAGACAAGTCCTTTGGGGACAACTTCACAGCAGGCGAGGAGGGTCCACGACGAATAAAAGTACCTCACGAGCATCCTCCTTGTAGGGCTGACTCTCAACACCTTCAAATATCACGAATTCCTATTGGTCCCGAAAAGATCGCATCCATATCCTTCTGATAGTTCGTAGGTGTCCATCCAGGTTAAGGACCACGTGCTGGACCCCACTATGCACGTAGGACCTGGCAGTTTCCATTTCGGGCCTGCCTGCTCAGCCCAACGATGGGGATCTTGGCCCAGTGCTGGGGGCTATAAATACCCTCTCACTTGAGAGGGTCATGTATTGATTCTTTAACTCACATACTCTCATACTTGCTAGCACTCTCCCTGAATCTTACTTTAACATCAGAGTGTCTTGTAGGTATTCCCCCACTTCAAATTAAACCATTGCTGGACAAAAAGCTCGAAGGCCTTGACAATTCCTTCTGGTCAGGTACGATTAGTGGCGCCGTCTGTGATAAACTAGCTTCCCCGTCTCCATCGTAAGACTAAAGCAAACTTCCATTAAACTCTTATTGTCATGGCCGATCAAGTTGCCAACAACAAATAAAACCCTCACCTCGCCGGCACCAATAACAACGTTGGCGACAACATTGGTCACAACAACACTGGGAACAACGTCGACATGGCCGGTCTCGAGAAGAATTATAGAGACAGAATGACCGCCTCTTCGTCATCCAACTCTCGACCGCACGAGGGTGTCCATGCCCCCTAGAATTATGAAACAAACACTTTCCAGGAAGTCCCCGTCCTAGTTGGCGCCGATACCACGACCAGAGCTCTGTTCGCGGCCATCAACCAAACAAACTACTTGATATTATTGCAGGGAGACCGACTGAGAGCGCTCAAACAGATTCTTCAGGCCTTGAGGGGACACAAGAGACCTGACAGTCCTCCCCGCTATCATAACGAAGACCGTCCACAGTCTCCCCCGCAAAGACACAGGCGGGACAGATCACGAAGCCTCTCTCCCCGACGGACTAGGCGATGCCCCATGTTAGAGAGAACACTGGCCAGAGCCATCAGGAGATGCGATATCATCCCCCGCACATGAAACAATGATCCCCTGAAAATAGAAACATGGGAAACAGAGAGACACAACTTCTACCAAGGGATCCTCCCCCAAGCCAAGGCCATCACTACAATCGTCATTACAACTGGTCCCCTTACCACCCTCCCTACAGGAGCGACGAAGACGACCCCCCGTGGTCCCTTATCATAAGCCATCATGGAGGCACCCATTCCCAGGGAAATGGAGAAACCTCCCCAATTGAAGGAATATGACAGCATCGCAGACCCTGTCGACCACATCGACAGGTTCGAGGCAATGCTCCATTATCACAGCATCGGGGGACCAATCAAATGCCGATTGTTCCCCACGACCTTAAGGAAAACTGCAATGGACTGGTACAAGAACCTTGACCCAGGGTCGATCACCTCCTAGAGAAACCTCAAGAACCAGCTCATCAGATCCTTTACAGCGTCTCGTCGAAGACTGAGGCCGCCTTAGAGACTATCGTCCCGAGAAGCGATGAAACCCTCAGGGAATATATTGATCGGTTCAACCACGAGGCCATTCAGGTCCCATGCACCAATCACATAAAGAGGTACTTACTCGAGAGAGGACTCCTCCCGGGTACTGAATTCATAAAGGTCGTCGACATTGAGCCCCCTCGATCTTTCGACACCCTCCTCAAGAAAGCCAGAGCCTACATGGACTATAAGGAGAAGGAGGTAGCCAACAAAGCCCACGACTCAAGGAATCATGGACCGGCCAACATCTCACGACACCAAGACGCGGGCCCTTCTCGAAGGACTGGCGAGAAGAGAAGGGATGAGAAACCACGAGATCCCCGCGAGCATAGGGGACTGGCAGGGAATTTCACATAGTACACTCTACTGACTGCTTCTTGCAAGCGCATCTTGGTGGAGTGCTCCAATACCGACTTCAAGGACAACAATGTCAAATGTCCTCGACCTGCTCCAGCGAAGCCCGAGACTGATAGGACAAAGTATTGTCAGTACCATCAGAGTCATGGGCACCTGACAGAAGACTGCGTCCACCTCAAGGATGTCATTGAGACCCTTATCAAGGGTGGCAGACTCAGGCAATACTGATACAATGAATCCCCTCACCAAGACACATGCGAGGTGAAAGAAGTCGAGGAAGAAACCCAACCATTGGGCGAGTCGGGCCCCATACAGATAGTTTTCTCTGTGACAAGGCCGAAGGACTTCCACGTCCCCGATAGCTACATGGATGAACCATTATCCACACACAGCAGATGGGAAAAATTCCCCTCTTCCATGGTCATAACTGGTGGGGGATTCAACGACCTCTCCGTCAACTCTGCAAAGAGGAAGCTCGACGGATTGGTGGACCCGGCCCCAACCAAGGCAGTGACACTCGAGAGGTTCAAAGGAAAGTCTGAACCAATCATCTTCTACCTGGAGGAGTTGCCTCGTGGGTCTCCTAATTCTAGCATCCCTCTACTGGTGAGAGAAAAGATGGCTAACTTTGCGTGCACCGTATTCTGGTCGACGAGGGAAGTTTTGTCAACGTCATGTATAGTCATTGTGATATGGTGGGAGAACTGACTTGATGTTTTGCGTTTCGATCGCATTTGTGCGGATAGCAAGAGTCGCCACCGACTTTTCTTTTATCCAAAAGGAAAGGTAAAAAGCACATGAAAGACCTTTCGAGATTATTTCTCAGGTTCGGAGGGTAGATTATGAAAAGGGAAGGTATTAGCACCCTTTTCATCCATGGTTTTCCATGGGCTCTTAGTTACTCGTTTAGATCACTTGCTTTTATTTGACAATGTGATTGTGGTGTGGGCTTTGAAAGTATTTTGGAAAATCTCTTTGTAATGGTTCTCGTTTCTATAAGAACGCGTACAAAGTTTTTATTTCGAAAAGTAGTTCAAAGATGTGTTTGTGGATTGTGTTTTCGGAAAATGTTTTGAAAAAATATGTTTTACATTGGTTCTCGTCTCTACAAGAACGTATATAAAACACTTTGTCTTTTTTTTGAAAATGTTTTGAGATGAAAGTGTAAGGATAAAAATTGTTTTTTTGTGAGCAAGCGAGTAACTAGGAGCGAATTTACCCACTCGAAAGGTTTTCAATTGTTCTTTTCTTCCTCCTTTAGATGTTGCTATCTTACCATTAATTTGGTAAGAAGCCCCATCATTGGATGTGAAGGGACAAACGCGGGTCAATTTTACAGTCATCAAAAGCAACTTATGAGACGCTTTAGCAATTTTCGTAAGGGACTAGATCGTTTTATTAAAGGCAACGTCGAGGGTCATCGAGGGCTACGATCTTTTTTATCAAAGGGTCATTGCTAAAGCATCCTATATTCGAGGGACATGACTATATTTCCGAGGCAACGAGCGAGGTTATCCTAGAGGTGCGCGTGTGAGAAGTGTTTTTGTTTCAAGTTAATTTTGTTGAAATTAGGTTATATAGCGATTGATTTTTATGTCTTGCCATGCACGCCTAATTACTATACAGTATATAAAAAAAATTGTAAATTGTGGAAATTCAAATTCTACGCTATTATAGAATTTTCAGGAATGGGGGTACAAATTTACAAATGGGGATGAATTTGTACAATTAAATGTCCCAATAGACAAACAATACAACCAAATCGAATCGAGCAAATAATTAAAATTATGACCGTCTATGAAATAAATTAATTGACGAAGTATAGAAACTCTTGGTATTTTTTGTTTGAAAAAGAGTTTTTTAAAAAGAAAAAATAGAAAAAAATCTATTCTATTAATTAGCTAAAGAATTAAATCAAATACATGGATTTTTAGGGTTTTGTTATTTAGAAATTAAATAAATTAAAACGTAAACACAAAATAATTAATAAATTTATTTACAAAATCTTAAATTAAACTTAATTATGAAAATTAACTAATTTTGAAATTATGTTTCTTTTATTTAATTTGATTGATTTTTTTTAATTTAAAACTAAATCTCAATTAATAGAGTTATTAAATAATTATTTAAGCTAAAATTTTCTAGTTAACTAAACATAGTTATCTAATTAATTTTACTATAATAGTTGATGAGAAATAAAATGAATAAAGAATTAAAAACATAATTTAAACAAAGGCGTAAAGCAGTATGTTGGGGTGTGAGACAGAAAACAGATCGGGCTTAGAAAGTTTTGAAACAGCAAAGCCCAAAGAACAAAATAGATTGTAAAAAAAAAGATGATGTTTTTTTTTTAAAAGGAGTTGGACTTGGATTGTAAAAAATATATTTATTGTACCTCTGCTACTGTCTGCAACAGTAACTCCGAGCCAACTACCCATCCATTACCTTCCATAACCTCTGCTCGAGTTCTCTTTAACCTTCTTCGCTAAACCTCAAACAAAAAAACTCATTCAAAAAACTTTTGTCTAAACCCTCTTATTGAACACAATTAACAGACAAATGCATCACATGAAAACTCAAGAGACTCACCAAACTTCTGTTGAGTCAACTCATCACCATCTTCACGCAGTACCCTCATCGCTGTCCATCATCATCTTTAACATTCCGCTACCTTCTGGTCTCCGCCCATTTCCCTAAGCACTCCCTGTCATATTAATCAATCATAATAGCAGCAGTAGGATAGTAAATTCAGAATTCGCAACAACAATTCATTAACAACAAAGCAAGATTCGAAAGGATTAAAGAGTACATCGCATGTAAGGTGAAGAAAACGTATACCTGGCCGTGTCTTTGCAAAGATCTCACCAAAATTGCTCCATCGTTCACGTTTCTCCTACAGCTCAAATACCCTTCCTCCTTTCGCCGCCCTTCCAAACTCAACGAACACCATCATCAATATCCCTGTTTCCATCGAAGAACCACCATCCACCTCATATCATCGATTCACCTTTTTCCACTTCATCTTATTTTGCTTCTAAAACAAGATCGATGTTGTCCTGTTATTATCGCATGAGAGCAGGGGATTGAGAGTCGATGTTGTTGTTTTGACCTTGAGAGCCAACAGTGAGCAGAGTATAAGGCCGAAAACAGAAGAGGAGAGATGAGAGAACTTCGATTGTTGGTATTTTATAGAAAGAAGTAGAAGCGATAATTGGTTCGAAAACTTGAGAAAACAGAGAAGAAGATGAAGAATGGAATATAGATAACAGTGGAAATAGAGAACAGAGTTGAAGTCTTTTGCAAGGTAGTTGTGATTATTTTTTTGTTTTACTTGGTAACCTAACAAGAGTTTGTTTTCAATAATTTTGTCTGCTTCCCTTCCCAATGCTAACAGCGCCGCCGCCCCCTCCTTGTTTCCTTAGGGTTTTGAAAACCCTTCTTTTTCTTCAAAGGACCAGTTCGGGTTTGGGCCTAAATCTAGAGCCCAACCCGATTTGTTTTACCTTTATTTTATTTTATTTTTGCTTAGAGATTACATAACCAAAGGTGTCATTAGTTTAGTGGCTGGGTCAAGTGGTTGTGATGTAAAGAACCTGAGTTCAACTCTCAGCTGGGCCATTTTCCTTTTTTCTTGATTCTTTAGCCTTACTTCCAATTTTATTAAATATTGACTTAGTTTATTATTTCATTATAAAACACAAAAATATACTTGTTACAAATTAATCTTTTATTTTTTGTTAGCATGCTATTTAATCTTTTATTTAATTTTTTGTTATTGTTCATAAATACAAGCTATTGTAATTCATTCTTTATTTTTTGTTATTTATTTAATTATTTAAAAATATACGCTTACAAACTAATATCTTATCGAATTTTTGTTATTATTAAATTGTCACTCTAATTAAATCATCCATCGTTTAATCTTTATATCTTTCGTCCGTCACAAATCCAAGGGAAATATTTTGACTTTGTTAACTTCACATCATCAAACACGTCTCGTCTAATCGTGCGAATACCCTCATTCCTCTTTTATTTGTTTATTATTTTTTTAAAACTTAAGATAATTTCCCCAAAAAACTCGATCTTCAAACTCAAACCTTTTAGGTCAAAACTTCTACGTTAGGTCGTCGTATCTTCGAAATCTCATCCGCATCCACTTTTAGCCAAACAAACCTTTTTTTGACCAAATCAAATCAAAAACCCAAAAACACTCTTTAATCATTACTTGAATTTATTTTAAAACCCGCAAAACACTCAACCAATCAAAACTTCCCCCAAAGGGCATGTTATCTCCATTCTACCACGATACCGACCGTGCCTATTGCTAGAATGCATGCGTTAACGTCGCCCACTAAAAAACACAAACAAATCAACCATTTTTTTAGAGGAACTACGGTGTTCTGATTCCTTCATTGGATACGTAGGAAAAGGGTCGCGAAACCCTCACGAACGCAATAATCAAAAACCATTCATTTCCCTTTAAGTAAGTATAGTTGTAGATAGATACACCCTTTTAGACAAACAAACAAAATGGATCCCGTTGAGTACAACGGATGTGAGGGGTGCTAATACCTTCCCCTCGCATGACCGACTCCCTTACCCTTTCTCTTAGCCGCAAGACCATCTTATCCATTCCCTTGTAGTTTTATTGATATTTCCCCTTCCTTCGGGATAAATAAAGTTCAGTGGCGGCTCTGTGTTTTCTGCCGGTAGCTTCAGCTGGCGACTCTGATGGGGACCTTTAGCGAGTCTCTCCTAGTTTTGTTTATTTGTATTTTTGGGTGTTTATTTATTTGCTTTATCTTGCTTTACCGTTTTATTTCTTTCTTTATTTATTCTTTTGTATATATTGCATATATTGTTGCTACTCACATATTCTGGATACATTGTGATGTTGGGTTTGGTGATTACTTTTGATAAGTCCTATACCCGGACTTGGGTTACACATAGGATTAGGACGGGCGGTATAGTCATGTTAACTTTGAGGGAGTAATCCCGAAGAAGGAGGCATGAAAATCCCCCACTCAGTGGAGGTCCCCTTGAAAGTATTGATGTTACCGAGTAATCGGGAAGACGTCGTTGCTTTCCACCCGGGAACTCGAGAAGCTGAGAGCCGTAGAACCATTAACCCATCCTGGCCTTTTAGGTGCAGTGCGAAGACTATAACAGAGTAATCTGGAAGTAGTTGTCATGCGATATTACACTCGGACGAGTTTTTCCTGCGAATATTACTGATTACCAAGTAATTAGAATGTCGATAATATCCAAAGGAAGAGCGTAGACTTTGAGAACTCTTTAGAACCTTGTTCGGCAGGTGATAAACCCCTAGTACATACCTCGTGGGTGGTTACTTTGACTCTATGTATGTGACGTTGAACTTTTGATCCTGTTACTTTCAGCCTGTGCAACGAACTACGCAATGGTTATCTAGAATATGTGGAGCTGAGACTTTATGCATAGCATACCATGACATCATATCATCATGTATATACATCTTATATCTATGGAAATCCAAAGACAAGTCTCGTTGGTATAGCTTTTCAAAAAGGAAATTTAAAAAAAAGATAGACGAGTCTTTGGGTCTCCTCAGAAATGAAGATAAAGCATTCATCCATACTACCATGCATTCATTTTTTCACAAAAAAAACTCATTGGGGTCCTTTTCTCAGAAATCCAGATAAACAGCAAAGACGACTCATCCACATCCTTACTGTACCAGAGGAAACCAACAAAGGCTAATGGATCTTTTTGAAGAAAATAAGAATGCACTCCGTCGGGATATGGACACTATGGGTACTCGCATGGATCAACTTATGGAAACCCTTCATGCCGTGATCAAGGGTCAAGAAGAACTACACCAAATTGTTGCCAAGCTTACTACTGCTGCTCCTTTCACTTCTGCTAATGGGAGAAATAACAATGCAAATGTTGAGACTCCTACCGGCGCTCCTAGGAATGATGTCGACAATCATCATGATATTATTAATCTTGATGAACCCCAAGTGAACCTTGCTGCCGGGGTTGCCGAAACTGCAAAAATGTATCATGCTCTCGAAGAGCGACTTAGAGCCATGGAAGGTATCAAGGCTTCCAGATTCAATACTGCTGCAATGTGCCTCGTGCATAGGGTAGTTATTCCTCCCAAGTTCAAAGTCCCAGAGTTTGGCAAATACAAAGGCACTTCTTGCCTAGAGACTCATCTCTGTTCCTATTGTCGCAAAATGGCATCCTATGCTGAAAATGAACCTTTACTCATGAATTTCTTTCAAGAAAGTTTGACCGGGGCATCGTTGGATTGGTATATGCAATTGGAAATATCTCATGTCAGTACTTGGGGAGAGCTTGCTGATGCTTTTTTGAAACATTACCATTACAAAATTGCCATGGCTCCTAGCCGTACTCAGCTCCAAGGGATGGTACAAAAATCTGAAGAGTATTTCAAAGAATACGCTCAGAGGTGGCGTGAACTGGCTGCAAGGGTCCAACCTTCTCTCTTGGATCGTGAATTGATTGACCTGTTTATGGGTACTCTACGAGGCCCTTATCTCCAGAATATGCTCAATAGCACTTCTACTTCTTTTTCTGATATGGTCATTATTGGTGAACATGTTGAGACGTGCATTAAGGCTGGAACGATTCAAGGTGTTCCTAACAATGCTAACAACAATAAAAGCATTAATAGAAAACCATTTTCTGGTTTTGTCAAGAAGAAAGAGGGCGAGACCAGTGCCATCACTGTCAACCAAGGAAGAGCTCCCACATTTCCTCAAGTCCGATTCTCTTATTTTCCTACACCTGCTGCTGTTCCCAACCAATTTGTTCCTCAAGTATATGCTGCTACAACTCCAGCACCCTGGATGGCCCAACAACGGCCTTTCGCTCCGCAACCACATTATGTTCCGCAACAACAATACGCACCTCCTACAACTTATCAACAACTGAATCAACATATCCAAGGCTCGAGAGCTCCTCCAAGAAAAAGATCCCCTGAAAGAAGATTCGATCTCATTCCCATGTCCTATGCTCAGCTTCTCCCACAGTTACTTGCTAGTCAAATTATTCAATTGCGTGAACTCGGTCCACCGCCAAATCCTCTCCCTAGGGGATATGATATTAATGCTCATTGCGAATTCCATTCTGGTGCCCCAGGCCATACAATTGAAAATTGTAGAGAATTCAAATGCAAAGTTCAAGATCTCATTGATGCAAAAGCCATCAACTTCAACCCTGTTGGTTTGAATATTCAAAATAATCCCATGCCTCCTCATCAAGGGGGGACAGTCAACGCTATTGAAGAAGTTAATGAACGGGTTTTGGTATCAAAGTTGATGAAATTAAGATATCTTTGGAAACTGTCAGAGAACATTTGTTGAAGCATGAAGTGCTACAAGAACTCCATGACTTCTGCTTAACATGTTCTTCCAAACCAGAAGAGTGTGCTGAGTTGAAGACGACCATCCAACAGTTGATCGATGAAGGTGTCTTACGGATAGAGAAAGTATTCCGAGAAGAAGAGATTGATGTCCTGGAAATCCCCTACTATCCGAGAAGCTTTTTAGCCACCCCTAGTATTCCGTTAACAATTCAGGTTCCTATTACCCCCCCAATGATTCAAGCTCATATTCCTCCTACAAGCAACGACTCAAAGGCAGTTCCATGGGAGTATAATGTAGATATATTCATGGAAAGAGGTATGAGTGCCCTCCGGTTTGTGACAAGAATGTTACCAACATTGCGGGAGCAAGTAACATGACTCGCAGTGGTTGTACCTTTTCTCCTCCACCACCACCTCCTAAGGAAACTAACAATGAAGCTCTAGCTAAGGCCAGGGGAAAGCAAGTGATGGATAATCAACCCGAACTTTCTGTAGGACAAGAAGCGGAGCAAATTTTGAGAATTCTCAAGCGGAGTGATTACAAAGTAGTGGACCAGCTCAACCAGACACCATCCAAGATTTCCATCTTGTCTCTCCTTTTATGTTCAGAGGCTCACTGCAACGCCTTGTTGAAGACTTTATGTTCTGCTCATGTTACCCAAGACATATTTGTGGCCCAGTTTGAAGGAATATTCACTAATATTGCTGTGGGAAATTGTTTGGGTTTCTGTGATGATGAACTCCCGGTTGAAGGCAGAGCCCACAATAAAGTGCTGCATGTTTCTATGAAGTGTTTGGACACTGTTTTATCTCGAGTTTTGGTGGATACAGGTTCTTCACTCAATGTGATGCCTAAGGTTACCTTGTTTAAGCTGAATATGGACAGAGTAATGCTGAGGCCCTCCATTCTAAATGTTCGAGCGTTTGATGGTTCGAGAAGATCTGTGGATGGAGAAGTGGATTTTCCTATCAAGATTGGTCCCCACACTTTCTATTTGTCATTCTATGTTATGGACATCCGCCCATCCTATACTTGTCTTTTGGGTCGTCCATGGATTCATGTAGCAGGAGCTGTGACGTCTACTCTTCATCAACGCCTGAAGTTCATTGTGAATGACTAAGTTGTCGTCGTTTGCGGGGAAGAAGACATAGTGATTAATAATCTGACTACCTACCGTCATGTGGAAGTGGCAGGTGAGGTACAAGAGTTGCCCTTTCAAGCTCTGGAGATTGTTACTATTGACAAATTCCCCGTCGTGGAATGTAAGAAGTCTGAGATACCCTTGGCCTCTTTGAAGGATGCCAAAGCCCTCATAGAAGCTAGACCTCCCCATGACAATTGGGGCAAATTGATTGAAGTTCCAGAGAAGAAAGATCGTTTTGGTCTTGGGTATCAGCGATCATCCTCCGTGCAAGCTGGTTGGGTTCCTCTCAAAGGACATCAGGTTCCCCCAATTTCTGAAGTGTTCGTCAGTGCTGGTGTAAGCAAAGAAGGACAAGTGCTCTCCACAGATGCTGAAGGTGACGATGAAGATATTTCAAGATTTATCTATCAAGTTGCGCCGGACCAGGAGCTCAACAATTGGACTGCCGTGGACATTCCTGAAGTTTTTTTCCTTGATGTGTAATTTTCTGTTTCCATTTTAAGTCATATGTCCTGCCCAAGGCATACTGACAGCTTGTAGAAGGGGCCCCTTATGTTTCAATCTTAGTTTAACATTGAATGAAAAATCGCACTTTCGCATACAATTGTGTTCTCTGTCTTTTCTTTTACTTTTACTTTTTCAAAATAAAAATGGAAATACTTTTCTTTTCATGTTCTAAATATTCTTTTGCACTTTCTAAAAATAAAACATAAAATCATCGATCATGCAGATCCGTCTCGGACTCCGTTGGAAATGATAATGCTATGGCTCCTTATATCCTTGAGAATTCAGTTGGTCATGCTAACGAAGATAATAAGGAAGATTGTGAAGTCCCTGAAGAACTATCCAGGCTCTTGAGACAGGAAGAGAAGGTCATCTAGCCGTATCAAGAAGAGACAGAAGTCGTCAATCTCGGTACTGAAGAGGTAAAGAGAGAAGTCAAGATAGGGGCTGCCTTGCAAAGCAAAGAAAAGAAGGGGTTGAGTGAATTGCTTCAAGAGTATGCTGACATCTTTGCCTGGTCGTATGAAGACATGCCCGGCTTAGACACTGATATAGTAATGCATAGATTGCCACTCAATCCAGAATGTCCTCCTGTAAAGAAAAAACCAAGAAGGACCAGACCCGACATGGCTTTGAAGATCAAAGAAGAGGTTCAGAAACAGCTCGAAGCAGGTTTCCTATCCGTGATAAATTACCCGCCTTGGATTGCTAACATTGTGCCCATACCTAAGAAGGATGGTAAGGTACGTATGTGTGTTGACTACCGAGACTTGAATAAAGCAAGCCCGAAGGATGATTTCATGTTGCTTCATATTGATGTGTTGGTTGATAACACTGCTTAGTCTTCGGTGTTTTCCTTTATGGATGGGTTCTCTGGCTACAATCAGATAAAGATGGCTCTGAAAGACATGGATAAAACAGCTTTCACAACTCCTTGGGGTACCTTTTGCTATAGATTCATGCCTTTTGGTCTTAAAAACGCTGGTGCGACATATCAGCGAGCTATGGTGACTCTCTTTCACGACATGATTCATAAAGAGGTTGAGGTGTATGTGGACGAAATGGTCACGAAGTCACAGACTGAGAAAGAACATTTGGTCCATTTCCAGAAGTTGTTTGATCGATTACGAAAGTTCAGGTTAAGGATTAATCCCAACAAATGCACCTTTGGGGTTCGATCGGGCAAGTTACTTGGTTTTATCGTGAGTCAAAGAGGAATTGAAGTAGATCCAGACAAAGTAAAAGCAATACATGATATGCCAGCGCCGAAAAATGAGAAGGAAGTACGAGGTTTCCTTGGAAGGTTGAATTACATAGCCAGGTTCATTTCCCATCTTACTGCTACCTGTGAACCCATCTTTAAATTGTTACGCAAGAATCAGGATGTCTGTTGGGATGAGAGTTCTCAAGAAGCTTTCGAGAAGATTAAGCAGTATCTTCAAGAACCACCAATACTTATACCACCAGTTCCCGGGAGACCTCTCATTATGTATTTGACTATGCTTGAAGGATCTATGGGTTGTGTGCTCGGACAACATGATGATATTGGAAGAAAAGAACACGCCATTTACTATTTGAGCAAGAAGTTTACTGATTGTGAATCGAGGTATTCCTTACTTGAGAAGACTTGTTGTGCTCTTACTTGGGCAGCCCGACGCTTGAGGCAGTATATGTTGACACATTCTACGCTTCTGATATCTAAGATGGATCCGATAAAGTACATCTTCTAGAAACCAGCACTTACATGCAGATTGGCTCGGTGGCAAATGCTTTTGTCTGAGTATGACATCCAGTACGTCACACAAAAGGCCGTCAAAGGTAGCATTCTTGCTGATCATCTCTCTCACCAACCATTGGAAGAATATCATCCCATGAAGTTCGACTTTCCAGACGAGGATATTATGAAACTTGATGACAATGAAGGACCTGAACCAGGGGAGTGATGGAATCTCACGTTCGATGGTGCATCAAATGCTATGGGTCATGGTATTGGGGAAGTTCTGACCTCTCCACACGATACTCACATACCTTTCACTGCCAGATTATGTTTTGATTGCACGAATAATGTCGCTGAATACGAAGCTTGTGTGATGGGCTTTGAGGCAGCCATTGATTTAAAGATCAAGATCCTTGAAGTTTATGGGGACTCTGCCTTAGTGATACATCAAGTATGGGGTGATTGGGATACACGGCACCCTAATTTAGTTCCATACAGGGATTAAATAATTGAGTTGTTGCCCACTTTCGATGAGGTCACATTTGAGCACATTCCTAGAGAAGCGAATCAACTGGCAGACGCTCTGGCCACTTTAGCAGCGATGTTCAAAGTCAATTACCCGAATCATGCACCCAATATAAGGATCTGTCATTATAAGGAGCCAACACATATTTTCCCTGCTCATTGTCTCACAACTGAAGATGTATCAGACGAAAGGCTGTGGTATTTCGACATCAAAAGATATCTTGAGAAGCAAGAGTACCCCAAAGGTGCTACGATTTATGATAAGCGGACTCTCAGAAGGCTGGCGTCTAAGTTTTTACTGTTAGGAGACGTTCTGTACAAGAGAAACTATGATTCGGTTCTGCTCAGATGCGTGGATAGACACGAGGCAGAATCCATTATACGAGAAATACACGAGGGCTCTTTTGGGACTCATGCTAGTGGGCATTCCATGGCCAAGAAAATCCTACAAGCAGGTTATTTTTGGATGACGATGGAAAGTGACTGTTGTGTATATGCCAAAATGTGCCACAAATGTCAGGTTTACGCAGACAAGATACATGTTCCTCCCACTCCTTTAAAAGTGATGACTTCACCATGGCCCTTTGCAATGTGGGGTATCGATATGATTGGACGCATCGAGCCGAGCGCTTCAAATGGACACAGGTTTATCCTCATTTCTATTGACTACTTCATCAAGTGGGTGGAAGCGGCTTCGTACAAAAATGTGACCAAGCAAGTTGTCACTCGTTTCATCAAAAGAGAGATCATATGCCGGTATGGAACTCCTAACAAGATCATCACTGATAACGGGTCAAATCTCAACAACAAGATGATGAAGGAAATGTGTCAAGAGTTCAAGATCGAGCACCATAATTCATCACCCTATCGGCCAAAGATGAATGGGGCAGTCGAATCCGCTAACAAGAACATAAAAAAGATCGTCCAGAAAATGGTGAGAACATACAAAGATTGGCATGAGATGTTGCCTTTTTCCATGCATGGATATCGAACTTCGGTGCGTACTTCCACTGGGGAAACTCCATTTTCACTAGTCTATGGTATGGATGCGGTACTCCCGGTCGAAGTGGAGATTCCTACATTAAGGGTTCTGATGGATACTAAACTTGATGAAGCATAATGGATTCAAACGAGACTTGACCAGCTCAATCTAATCGAAGAAAAGCGCTTGGCAGCCATTTGTCACGGTCAATTATACCAACAACGTCTCAAGAGGGCATTTGACAAGAAGATTCGGCCTCGAGAGTTCCACGCAGGTGACCTGGTCTTAAGAAAGATTCTCCCAATCCACACTGATCCAAGAGGCAAGTGGACTCCCAACTATGAGGGACCGTACATCGTGAAGAAAGATTTTTCAGGAGGTGCTCTAATCCTGACAAACATGTATGGGGAAGACGTTCCGCTTCCAGTCAATTCAGACTCAGTCAAAAAATACTACGTATGAAAGGACCCGCTAAGTCGAAAACCCGAAAGGGCGGCTTAGGAAAAAGTTAGGGCTAAAAAAAAGAGAATAACCCGCTAAGTCGAAAACCCGAAAGGGCGGCTTAGGGAAAAATGGGTGTCCCGGTGGATTGAAAACCCGAAAGGGCGATCCAGGCAAAAATTAGGGACATAAAAGCGAGAGACTGCAGTCTGAAGACTCTTCACGTACACCCTCATAATGCGGGATGGATCGATCTAACTGTTATCCTTTGGAAGCACGACACTAGCACGACCCGGGATAAGAGAACTATAGCAATATCAATTTTAACAGAAGTTTGAGATTTTCTTATTGCCATTTTACTCGTTGTATTTCTTTTCTTTTCCACAATTTCCTCATTTAGGAGTTGTTTCTATGTATGAATGCCCATTCACGGGCCAAACTCATTAATAAAAATATTCCCTTCCATTAAAAAAATATTTGTCATGTTCTTTTACTTTATTTTTCGTATGCGAATCGTGATTTAAATTCTTTGTTAAGCATTGCATTGAAAACAATAAGTCAATAATAATCACGAGCTAAGATGTGAACCACTACATTACATGGATATGAAGGCATCCCAAGGGAATATTGTGGCGTTCAAGTGTTCGTTCTTCTGTGCAGGTAGCAAGTCATAACGGTCACCTGGACCAAGATGTCATCCTCGTCACCTCCTTACAATCGACCGAGCGCCCGATTCTCCCACACGGAGAGACTCGGGGCATTGGTTGAGGTCCGCGTCTCTTTTTTCAGTTATTCACAAAAGTTCAACCCAGGAAGGAAGTCAGATCTAGTCATTTCTCTTCAGCAAGATTTAATTCCCCAGTGAACTCGACAAGGCTAACCCTTTTCTTCTTAAATTGCAAGCACCAGTCCATATTGGTACCTCAAGATGACGAGCAACAAATCCCACTGACTTTTTGGCACTTTACATACTATAATCATCACGACATACTGCATTGCATCCTCAAACGCATAACATATCCATGGATCATCTTAAATGCATATGAAGCATGAGCCAGATCTATCCCAAATCAATCCCAAATCAACAAAACATCCTCACAAAAAATTTCACCCTCATGATTCCCAATTAACATCTGTTATTACACTACCAACTAAAATAAGCCATGGTGTTAGTACGCCATGCTCCCCAACTATCAATACTCACTTTATCTCTCTTAGGGTCTGTTGGCTCCTAAATTCGACACCTTTGTTTAAATTGATGACAGCCATTAAAAGCTGAAAGATGCTTTCGACTGGTTAAGCCTGTCGAAGTGCCCGTCGAAAGATGGCCAAATACTTAGAAGATTTCTTCCAAGGAAGAAGGCTGATTGCCTTCGACGTCGAAGGAGTTTTCGTCGAAGACGTCTCTTGACGAACGTGTTCGATGGTCCAGAGTGGAGCAGTTTGAAATTCAAAGCTTTGGAGGGAAAACGGTTTCCAGCAGTTACTACGTGCGAACGTGCAAGGATCTGGAGCGTCGAGCATGGAGAACGTGACAAGTGGCTTGATCTCGAAGCAGTGTAACTGCCCGACGGTTACTTGGAATGTTTTTGTATAAATAGGAGTAGACGTGTAGTTTCTCGCGTGTGTTCACAATAGATACATAGTCACTCATTTAGATTCAAGTACCCAGTATGAGCGAACGAATTGTTGAGAAATGTATGTGTGAAACACCAAATTTAATCAATTCAAGTCATTTACTTTTCCAGTATTTTACATGCTTTTTCCCTTTAAGATTCCTGTCGAACCTTTACATTCAAGCCTCGTTTATTTTACCAAGCCTTTTCCTTTATGCAATTTACTTTAACCAATTTACTTAAAGCCTTATCCACACTAATTAAACTTCAAAATCAACCTATGTCCATAGGATCAATCTGATCGATCCTGCGAGTAACCAAATAAGTAACCATTTGGAGGATCAGCGGTTGTTTACCAAATCCCAAGGTAAACAAATTGGCACACCCGGTGGGACTGTGTGTTGATTGTTGAAAAATCTCATCTTTTCGAGTTGTATGTTATTGAGGAGTGGTAGAATATACACCAACGATAATAATACTGCCAGAAGAAGGGAAGAGATGGCGAATCCGCCAAACAACAATGAAATCCCACAAACGAGTGTGGGAGCAACGGTTAATATGACCGTTAGTGAAGCGACGAATGTTGGTTCGATGCCAGCAGTGTCAGTCACAACCACGGGGCCAATAACTTCGTTAACAGGCCCCAGAATGACTTTGGGAACTCCCCCTCCAAGGGGAAATACTGGTCCAAGGCCAGTGGTTCCCCCAGGATTTATTCCATTCTATGGTATGCCAACTTCTGAATTGGCAAGCCTGACGAATGCTGCGTCCACTTATTCAGAACCTTTCGTGAGTGCCACTTCGCCACTCCAAGGCTCTGGAGTAGGCATGGCGAATAGAAATAGGACCCAACTCTTAGGAGGAACGTCCCAAGTAGCCCATGGCCTTACAAATGCCTCGACAGCAGTCTTGAGGCAACAGATGGACGAAAGCAACCATGATATGGTGCAAATGTTGGCACAAACTTTGAGTACAGTGCTAAATCCTCTAATACAAAATACTACTCAGTCGAATCAGCAAGTTACAGCGCAAATGACGCGTTTGGCTGACTTCTTTGGAGTACCCCCACCTATTCGACAGCCCCAAAGGGCGCAAATAAGAGGAAATCAGGGGATATTTGTAGAGGAAGAAACCACCATTAATCAGGCCCAACAGCCTGTAGAACAACCTGTCGAAGAACCTAGGGTAATAGCCCCAGAGGTTAGGTTAGTTAACAGAAACCAAAATGCTGACGAAGTGGTTCAGCATGTCCAATACCAAAACATGGGGTTGGAAAACAATCTGGCAACCATGATCGAAAGGATCATGACTCAGAATGGAATGAACATGGGCTTTCGAAGGCCCAACTTTACATCTCCATTGTCAGAATATGTGTTACAAACTGACTTACCCCCTAGAACCAAAGTCCCCAAATTTACTAAGTTCTCTGGGGACACGACAGAATCTACTGTCGAACATGTGGCTAGGTATTTGATCGAAGCAGGAGACATTTCAAATAATGAAAACCTAAGAATCAAATACTTCCCAAGTTCCTTAACCAAGAACGCTTTTACTTGGTTCACAACTCTCCCCCCCAATTCGATCCACCATTGGACCCAATTGGAAAGATTGTTTCATGAACAATTCTATATGGGGCAAACCAAGATAAGCCTGAAAGAACTGGCGAGTGTTAAGAGACGTTTCACTGAACCTATAGACGAATATCTAAATAGGTTTAGGTTGCTTAAGGCGAGATGTTTCACACAAGTGCCAGAACATGAGCTGGTCGAAATGGCCGCAGGCGGTTTAGACTATTCCATTAGGAAGAAGCTAGATACCCAGTACCTAAGAGACATGGCCCAACTGGCCGATAGAGTTCGACAAGTCGAACGCCTTAAAGCTGAAAAAGCTAAGGCAACAAAAACTCACAAGAGAGAGAGAATAGCTTACGTTGAGATGGATGACGAAGAGCTAGAATCCTTCGACGATACTTTAACTGTCGAGGAAGGAGAGGTCGATTTAGCAGAACTGAAACAAGGGCCTCCATACTCTTGTAAACAGTTAGTCCCCTCAAATGGGAAAAATCCCATTGGCCCAGACAAGACCAATGATAGGTTCCCAAAAAAGACTTATAGTTTTGACATCACAAAATGTGATGAAATATTCGACTTGCTAGTTAAAGATGGCCAAATGATAGTACCCCCTGGGGTAAAAGTGCCTCCTCTTGATCAAAGAAAGAAGAGAGGTTTTTGCAAATATCATAATTTTCTGGGCCATAAAACTTCTCAATGTTTTCTTTTCAGGAATCTTGTACAAGACGCTATTGAGGAAGGGAGATTAAAGTTCGCTGACAAATCCCCCATGGCTGTCGACTCCAATCCAATGAAGGCTGAAGCCCACTATGCAGAACCCTCTGAGGTGAACATGATAGAGGCTACCAAGATCCAGCCGAAGAAGCCAGGCATTAACATGGTCGAAGTCTCTAAGGACCACATCAACATGCCAATTTTTGGCAGTTTTTCTGGAAACTTATCCAGGAAGACAATTGAGGCTGTCCAGAAAGCGGTCGAAGATCCAAAGTCGAAGACTGCTGAAGTACAAACAACTGGACCAAAGCCCAGTTCCCAATTGGCCACTGTACAAGGCCAGACGGAGAAACTGGAAACACAAATGAAACAACTAACTCTTGCTACTAAGGATACTATGAACATCAACATGGTTGAACTTTCTGACCCTAAAGCTTCAGAAGAAGCCATAAGGCAAGAGCAGGCAAATAAAACGGCTTTCCCTAAGGAAAACGAAAACTTGGCAGATTTTTTACAAAGATGCCAGAAGAAAAAATCAGAGGTTATGCTATGTCCAAGATGTAGTTCTATCTTTGATAAAAAAGCTGCTGAGCACATACAAGGAGTGAGAGCAGCGAACAAGAGAAGGGAGAATTCTGACCTTCGACATGATCCCAGAAGGGGTTCTAATCAAAACAAGAGGCCTTCGACTTTTAGGCCTCCAACAAATGTACCAGTAGACACTTGGTACAAAACATCCGGCCGGAAAAGGCCAAGTGAAGAGAAATGGCATTCTTTCGAAGTGCCAAGGGGTTCCTCTTTAATTCAGAAGAAAGATCCTCAAGTTGCTGCACCCAAGGTTGCTCAAGTGTCCAGCAACTACAAGGGAAAAAATCCTATGTCGAGATCCCAATGGAGGAGGTATCAAAGAAGGCGAAAAGCTGAAAGAGAGGCTGCCAATGAACCTAAGGCTGAAACTAGTTCGAATGTGCCTCAAAGGAAACAAAGAAAGCCTCTTGAGAGAGAACCAGTTACCAACAGGCTAGTTTGGCCTAACCAGAGCGAAGTCGAAGACGAAGATGATGCTGAGTCCGACGATACTCTGGATATAATGGTGAACGTTGTTTCAATGCTGCCTAGGGAATTCAATCGACAAGTAGAAGTCGAAACCAGTGACTGGGAGATGGAACAAGAAATGGCCAGACACAGGCCAGTGTGCTATTTTGTCATGAACAATGGCACTACAGAAGAACAAAATGGCTTCTTCGAGCCACCCACAGAGGCGATGAAGAATCACCTCAAACCTTTGTTCATAAGGGCCAAGCTCGAAGAGACCACTGTGAACAAGATATTGGTCGACTGTGGGGCCACTATCAATATTATCCCTCATTCTGTGCTAATAAAGATTGGCAAAAGGGATGAAGAAATAAAACCTCACAATATGGTCCTGTCCAACTATGAGGGAGGCATTGGGACCACCATGGGAGTGATCCAGCTCGACATAAAAGTTGGGTCGATCCTTCGACCAACAATGTTCATGGTTATTTCAGCCAAACCTAACTACAACCTTTTGTTAGGTCGTGAGTGGATACATGGTGTAGGTGCTGTGCCTTCATCGATGCATCAGAGACTGCTTCTATGGCGCCCAGATGGGTTGGTCGAAAACATAGAGGCTGATCAGAGTTACTACCTTGGCGAAGTAAACCACTTGGGTGTAACAGATTTCGACAAAAACTTGGCTCACATAGGGCCATGTCCAGCTCCTGATTTCGACATGGCGCCAGCGCCAAACACCTTTTGTTCCCTATACCTGCATCCTGAGCATGGTTTCCAATGGGACAGAGAGGACGTGTCACACATAGAATTCAGTGGGCTAACTGGTATCCAACCAACTGGTTGGGGAAGTGAATTCAGTGATAATGACTGAGTCACAATCTCTGAAGCGAATTTCGGCCTATGTGGCTGAAACCAAGATGATAACGGCTCTCGAAGCCGAAGTAAAATACATGGCCACCAAGGCCAATGACCAAGCACTACCTTCTGTAGGTCCTGGAAAAGATTTCGACCCAGAGCCACCAGATATAGGTCCTGGAAAGGATTTCGACCCAGAGCCACCAGATATAGGTCCTGGAAAAGATTTTGACCCAGAACCTCCCGATATCTCGACAGAAGGAATGCAGGAACAGAGGCTCGACGCGATCTATGACGATGAGCCTTTGGGCTTCGAAAAGGATCCCTTGGCGAACAACATCAAGATGTTAGCACAAGACCCTTTAGAAGAAATCAACTTGGGCGAAGGATCAGAGAATAGGCCAACCTACATCAGCGCCAGAATTGATCCAGAACTTAGGTTAGAAGTAATCCAATTGCTGAAAGAGTTTAAAGACTGTTTTGCATGGGATTATGACGAAATGCCTGGTCTCGACAGAGGATTGGTAGAACTTCAGTTGCCAATCAAACCTGGAAAGAAGCCAATCAAGCAAAATCCAAGACGCTTCGCTCCAGAAATATTGTCGAAGATCAAAACGGAGGTCGAAAGACTTCTGAAATGCAAGTTCATTCGTGTTACAAGGTATGTCGAATGGATTGCCAACATAGTGCCAGTAATTAAGAAAAATGGCACATTAAGGGTGTGCATAGATTTCAGAGATCTGAATGCTGCCACCCCCAAAGATGAATATCCAATGCCTGTGGCGGAAATGCTAGTCGATTCTGCCGCTGGCTACGAATACCTGAGTATGCTCGATGGTTATTCAGGATATAATCAAATTTTCATTGCTGAAGAGGATGTGTCGAAAACAGCTTTTCGATGTCCTGGGGCCTTAGGCACTTACGAATGGGTAGTGATGCCTTTTGGCCTAAAGAACGCTGGGGCAACGTACCAGCGAGCAATGAATACTATCTTCCATGATTTTATTAACACGTTTATGCAAGTTTATATTGATGATATTGTTATAAAATCTGTTTCCAGGAAGAGTCACATTGACCACCTTCGACAATCATTCGAAAGAATGAGAGAACATGGTCTGAAGATGAACCCTTTGAAGTGTGCGTTCTGTGTAAAAGCTGGAGATTTCTTGGGCTTCGTCGTCCACAAGAAAGGAATCGAAATCAATCAGAACAAGACGAAGGCAATTTTGGAAGCGAAAGCGCCATCGAATAAGAAGGAATTGCAATCTCTCTTAGGCAAGATAAATTTCTTGAGAAGGTTTATATCTAACCTAAGTGGGAAAGCTCAGGCCTTTTCACCCTTACTTCGACTGAATAAGGAGGGGTTCGAATGGGGGCAAGAGCAACAAGAAGCCTTCGACAAAATCAAAGGGTACCTCACTAAGCCACCTATTTTGGTGCCTCCTTGTAGCAATAGGAGTATGAGATTGTACATAGCTGCATCTGACAAAACTCTGGGAAGTATGTTAGCCCAAGAGGATGAGAATGGAGTCGAAAGACCCATTTATTATCTCAGTCGAGTTTTGAATGATGCAGAAACTAGATATAGCGAAGTTGAAAAATTGTGTCTATGTCTGTATTTCTCTTGTACAAAGCTCAAACAATATATAAAACCAGTTGATGTTTATGTTTCGTCTCATTTTGATGTTTTCAAATATATGTTGTCGAAACCTATCTTGCATAGTCGAATTGGCAAGTGGGCATTAGCATTGACTGAATACTCCTTGACCTTTATGCCTCTTAAGGCAGTAAAAGGACAAGTGGTTGCAGACTTCATAGTCGACCACTCTATTCAAGTCGAGGATATTAATTATTTGGAGATAGAACCTTGGAAATTCTACTTCGATGGTTCCAGCCATAAAAATGGAACAGGAGTAGGAGTCCTGCTTATTTCTCCAGACAAAATTCCAACAACATTCAAGTACCAAATCGAAGGTTCTTGTTCGAACAACGAGGCTGAGTATGAAGCTCTAATTACTGGCCTTGAAGTATTGTTGGAATTGGGGGCAACTCGAGTCGAAATAATGGGAGACTCAGAGTTAGTCATCAAGCAAGTCACAAAGGAATATAAATGCATAAGAGAAAATCTCATTATGTACTTTGTGATAGCAAATCGTTTGTTGAAACAATTTGAAAGTGTCAACATTCGACACATACCCAGAGTCGAAAATCAAATAGCCAATGACTTGGCACAGATTGCATCTGGGTATAAAATTTCAAAAACGAGATTACAAAGAGCAATCGAAGTTCGAGAGAAGATAAGAGCGACTTGTCTATCACCAACAGACTTGGAATCAACAAGGTTAGGATACGCTGATCACTCAAACTTTGAGATTTCGTTCATTGATAATTTGTCAGACCAGGATTGGAGGAAACCCATTGTGGACTATCTTCAAAATCCAGGAGCTCCGACAGAACGAAAAACAAAATACAGGGCGTTGAGTTTTGTACTCATGGGTAATGAGTTATTCAAGAAGACGCCTGAAGGGGTGTTGCTGAAATGTTTAAGTGAAACTGAAGCATACATAGCCCTTTCGACTACGCATGCTGGGGCATGTGGGGCTCACCAAGCAGGCCATAAGATGAAATGGTTGTTGTTTCGACAAGGACTATATTGGCCCACTATGCTGAAAGATTGTGTTGAGTTCGCCAAAGGTTGCCAAGAGTGTCAAGTTCATACAGGCATCCAACACGTACCAGCAAGCGAACTTCACTCGATAGTGAAGCCTTGGCCCTTTCGAGGATGGGCGTTGGATCTTATTGGAGAGATTCGACCAGCATCATCAAAGAGTCAAAAATACATATTGGTAGGCATTGATTATTTTACTAAGTGGATCGAAGCTGTCCCTTTAGTCAATGTAGACCAAGAAAATGTCATTGAATTTATTCAAAAGAACATTATATTTAGGTATGGAATCCCTGAGACAATAACAACTGACCAAGGTTCAGTTTTCACTGGTCGAAAGATGCAGGAATTTGCTCAGGAAACAGGTTTCAAACTCTTAACATCCACGCCTTACTATGCACATGCGAATGGTCAAGTCGAAGCAGCTAACAAAGTGGTAATTGGCTTGATAAAGAAGCATGTTGGGAAGAAACCAAAGAATTGGCATAAGACGTTAGACCAGATTTTATGGGCTTGTCGAACGTCCCCAAAAGAAGCCACTGGTACAACGCCATATAGGCTAACTTTTGGCCATGATGCAGTATTGCCAGCAGAAATTTGTCTTCAATCTGCAAGAGTTCAGAGGCATTATGATATTCCTTCTGAGGTTTATTGGAACATGATGTTAGATGAATTGGTGGATTTAGACGAAGAGAGATTACACGCTCTCGACTTGCTCAGGCTTCAGAAGAAAAGAGTCGAAGACTCTTATAATAGAAAGGTAAAACCTAAGGTGTTTTTGCCTGAAGATTTAGTTTGGAAGGTAATTCTTCCCATGGATCGACGGGATCGAAGCATGGGGAAATGGTCACCCAAATGGGAAGGACCCTTCAGAGTTCTCCAAACTTTTTCTGGTGGAGCCTATGAAGTCGAAGAGATAAGTGGTGATAAAAGACTCTTGAGAGTAAATGGTAAATATTTGAAAAAATACAAGCCTATACTTCAAGAGATAAAAATAAAATAATAAACTAAATTAACCATAGAAATGCCAAAATGGAAATTTTTATTAATTTCTGCCAAAATGGCAATTGTTGTCGAAAGCGATTACAATAGATGGTTACAAAAGAGAATCAAAAAGAAAGAGAATTCTTCAGTCGAAGATACTTAGCATGCTGCAAATCCAACCTCTTCTTGCACCAAGATTTCTCTTGCTCCAGTTTGGCAATTTGAGCGTCGAGGCTTTGGGCCCTCTCAGCGAACTCCAGGCCTTGCTTGACCTCAGTCTGGCTCTCAGCGTCTGGGATGGTCGAAAGAATTTCCCCTTGGAGCACAGTGTTGGCGTTTATCTTCGCCTCTATCTCTGCAATTTGTGCTCGGAAGGAGACATTCTCTCGCTCAATAGCATCGAACCTTTCCTGTGCAGACGCTTTCTGTTTCGACAACTCGGCAATTCGAGAAGTCGAACTTGTGACGGCAGTCCATGCAGATAAGCTCCTGCCATGCAACGTTTCGAGCTGACTGTTGAAATTTCGTTGGCGCCGGTAATCCGCTGAGACTTGGTCAATCATAGAATGTAATTCCATGATTAAGTCTGAGATTTCTGGAGCTACAGCATCGAAATCAACAGCATTCAAAACCTCTTTTAAGCAAGATGGAGCAGTGGGGTCCCCCTCTAAAGCCTTCATTAAATCTCTCTTGAAGAACTGGGCCTTGACCTTCGCCAATGCATCATCAAGAGGAGAAGTCTCAGTAGATTTCCCCGACAAAGTAGGAATTTCCTGACTGGTGTCGGAAGAACTCTTACTCTCAATGATTGCATTGAGGTAGCTGATAGGGTCAGTTCGTTTCAAGATTTCCAGGTCTTCTTTCGACCTATGCTTTGAGGAGGTGACCCTTGCCATAGCATTATCTTGGACTGGAGGCTGTTGAATGCTGAGTGTCTCGTTTGGTTGTTCTTCGACTTGAACTGAGGCGGTACTAGCGTCGACTCGTGGTTCTTCGTTAACTTCACCTTGGGGTCTTTCGCCAGCGTCATTCTGTGGTTCTTCGCTGGCGTCATCCTGGTGTTCTTCGCCAGTACCACTTTCATGCTCTTCGTCGACAGCATCTCGATTCTCTTCGCCATTACCTTGGTCTCTTCCTTCAGGATTCTCTTCTGACGACAAGACCACCACAGGAACCGTTTTTGGCTGTGTTTCCTCCGCCATAGGTTCTTCAGTTGTCTTCTCCACTGTTTCAGCATTGGCCTCATGCTCAGTGTGGGCTTCGTCATTGCCCAAATCTTGCACCTGAGGCCTGCTAAGGTCAGCAGATTCCAGAGTTTCTGAAGTCTTTGGTGGAGAACTTCCAGTAGTTTCCTGAAAAGGATAAAGAAGATAAATCTTCAGATGTCGAAAAAGACATAATCAAATACTGGTATCTATGCCTAAATTATAAGAAGGGTCCAATAGGTTACCTGTGGATTGGCTTCAGCCCCAGGGCTGGAATTATCACTTTCGACAGGATTGTTAACTAGAGCGTTCAGTTCCTCCTCAGTTGGTTCTTCGATGACCACTGCAGGTGGCCTAGGTTTTTTCGCACCAACCTTTATTCTGACGGTTCGACCTTCAGAAACTGGAGTAGGAACGGAAGCATCCTTCGTTAACTTCCTCCTCTTTAAGGGAGTAGGAGGGGTATCACTGTCGTCGTCACTCCCCGATTCGATCACCAATGCTGCCCTTTTCTTGGGCGAAGGGACCTATAAAACCAATAGGAATTCGATTGAATAATTACGTCGAAAATAAAAAATCGAAAACCAGAATGAAAACAAAGAAAATCTGGTTACCGATGCAGGAGGCCTCTTCGAAGAGCCTTCCCCCTGTTGGTTGCCTGTTGTCTTCGCCGGCGCTATAGTCTTCGCCGGCGGTGGAGGTTTTGTCGAAGGGACCCCTCCTTGTGGGCCTCCTGGAGCCTTCTTGACCAAAGGTTTTCGAACAACTGAAAGCGAAAAGGAAAGTTAACAAGCTAACAGTCGAAGAGAAAGATAAAAAGTAATGTGAGAGTATGAACTTACATTTCTTTACTTTGTCAAATACGAGGACAAAAGACTTCTGCAACTCTGCTGTAAAGTCCTTCTCGTCGAAGAAGTACTCAGCGTAATAGCTTCTCCACCATTCTTCAAAAGATGGCGAACAAAGGAAGTTAAGCTGGTAGTTGAACAGCGAGAGGATGGTTCGACCAGCATATCTTCCAATATGCTTGGTAGCAGCGTCTTCTGTATAATCGTTGCAGAAGTACAACATTGACTTCTCTTTTTGGAAAATGGGAGAAGGCAGGGTTTGGATGATACCAAACTGGCGAGATACCAGGTTTGGTTGATAGGCCAGCAGACTCAGATGAGTCTTAGAACTTTTAAATCGAAGAGGCATAATCCTTGGAGTAAGGAATGCCTCCCACAGTATGGTGTGCTCATCAACATTGGGACCACTCGATTCCTTGGGATGTGGCCTTGTGAACCAAGCTGGCCCCACCTTTCGCTGAGCGAATGGAGCCATAGTCGAAACAAATTCCTTCCTTCGAGCGAACATCAGCACGAAGTTAGTGAAGGTTTGTTGGAACTCTAGCCCATCTTCCGCAGGCGTCAGTAGAGCCAGCCTAATTCCTTCGATCCGTCTGTTAGCTATCGCTGAGGCTTGTTCATTTATCGGAGTCTTCTTGGGTAAGAAAGACTCGAAAGTGGCGTTAAGCCACAGTTGAAGTAACCAGAAAGGCCCAGCGAGTAGCAGACTGTTCCTATCTTCGATATGCTTCAAAAGAGTAACCCCATTGCTGATGGAGTCATAAAGACTGGCCAGAATTAGTTCTGCCAGACAGATGTTCTGACGGTGATGCAGTTGGGTGGCCAGAGTGACCATCTTTTTGGTCACTTGCAGGGACTTCGAACAGAACACGAAGCGAGTTAGCCATAAGGCTAGAAACGCTATGTGTTCAACGTCGGACACTGTGTCTGTCGACTTGTCATGAAAGTGGTTGATAAAGGTGGTGAATGTTGGCTTCGTCTCAGAAAAGCCAATTTGGTCCTCCGACATCTCTTCCGGGTCGAAGTAATCTCCGGTTGGTCGAAGGCCAGTGATGGCTGCTACGTCGAAGAGTGTGGGAGTTAGCATCCCACATGGGAGGTGAAAGGTGAAGTGAGAGTTATCCCAGAACAGCATCGAAGCTATAAGCATCTCTGGGGAGTAGTTTAAACCTGTCTTCGACAGCATTAATAGGTCAAAGATGCCCATCTCCTTCCAGACTGGAGTTTGATGTTTTTCCAGCTTTGTTAGCCAAGCAACGTAGTCCTGGGTGAGATTAGGGCAAGACCTAAAAACTCTAACACTTCTGTTGAAGAAACGAAGGTCGATCTTCTCGTGTGTGGGGTCTTCGTTGTCTTCTGGATCCTTCTTAGCACAAGCTACTGGCTTGAGCTTCTCGACAATGGGAAAGTAGCTCTTGATCTTCAGAGCTTCAGAGATGCTGGGGTTCATGGGTCCAGCCATTGCGAAGATTTGGTTGGAGTATCCAACCGGAATCATCAAGTGACGCGAGTAAGCGTCGCGAACGGAGATATCAGATGGTTCAGGGACCCTTCGTTTCCCTGTAGCGTTCACTACCGGAGCGGTTACAAAAACCTTGGGCTTAGCAAGTTGTTCAGTTGGTGCGTTAGTCTTGGGGGCAGTTGAAGCAGAAGCCATTGTTGAGGATGAAGATGAAGTTGGAAAGGGAAGAGTTTTTCTGCAAAGAGAAACAAGTTTGCAAGAAAGCAAGGGAGTTTGAGAGATTGTTTGCGTGAAAAGTCCCACAATGGGATATTCACTACTATTTATAGTAGTGGGAGAAATTCCCAATAACGAGGGCATTAAATGTCATTTAATGCTGCAGGGAGTAGTGGGACGCGTGGCAGCATCCTGTTGTTTTGGCCGTTTCTGCAGAAACAGAGAGACGCAGCGTGCGTCCTCGTTTTTTGAATTTGTCATAATGACAAATTATGAAGTGATGTTTTGGTTCTGCACGCCGTACTGACAGTGACGTCCTAGGATCAAATCAATGATGGTTTCTTGGGATTGCCAATAGTTGGTAAAAAGCAACAAAAAGTGCACAAGTTAACTTGTGACTAAGCGTGGACAAATGGGTGTCGAATGGCGTTTTCAAAGAATGCCTTTTTTCTTTCAAGAGTCGAAATAAGGCATTCTTGGGGGGCAATTTGTTGGCTCCTAAATTCGACACCTTTGTTTAAATTGATGACAGCCATTAAAAGCTGAAAGATGCTTTCGACTGGTTAAGCCTGTCGAAGTGCCCGTCGAAAGATGGCCAAATACTTAGAAGATTTCTTCCAAGGAAGAAGGCTGATTGCCTTCGACGTCGAAGGAGTTTTCGTCGAAGACGTCTCTTGACGAACGTGTTCGATGGTCCAGAGTGGAGCAGTTTGAAATTCAAAGCTTTGGAGGGAAAACGGTTTCCAGCAGTTACTACGTGCGAACGTGCAAGGATCTGGAGCGTCGAGCATGGAGAACGTGACAAGTGGCTTGATCTCGAAGCAGTGTAACTGCCCGACGGTTACTTGGAATGTTTTTGTATAAATAGGAGTAGACGTGTAGTTTCTCGCGTGTGTTCACAATAAATACATAGTCACTCATTTAGATTCAAGTACCCAGTGTGAGCGAACGAATTGTTGAGAAATGTATGTGTGAAACACCAAATTTAATCAATTCAAGTCATTTACTTTTCCAGTATTTTACATGCTTTTTCCCTTTAAGATTCCTGTCGAACCTTTACATTCAAGCCTCGTTTATTTTACCAAGCCTTTTCCTTTATGCAATTTACTTTAACCAATTTACTTAAAGCCTTATCCACACTAATTAAACTTCAAAATCAACCTATGTCCATAGGATCAATCTGATCGATCCTGCGAGTAACCAAATAAGTAACCATTTGGAGGATCAGCGGTTGTTTACCAAATCCCAAGGTAAACAGGGTCGTAGGTCGTCCGTAGACTTTACCCTCTCATCCTCTTAAGGTCGTAAATCGTCCGTAGATTTTACCTTCGTGTTTTTAGGGTCGTAGATCGTCCGTAGGTCTTACCTTCACTTTATCCCTATTAAGGTCGTAGATCGTCTGCAGGTATTACCATCACATTATGTTCTTAAGGTCGTAGATCGTCCGTAGGTCTTACCATCACATTATGTTCTTAAGGTCGTAGATCGTCCGTAGATCTTACTGTCGCTTTATCCTTCTAGGGTCCTAGATCGTCCATAGATCTTACCTTCGCTTTATCTTCCTAGGGTCGTAGGTCGTCCGTAGACTTTACCCTCTCATCATCTTTTTTTTAAGGTCGTAGATCGTCCGTAGATCTTACCTTCACATTTTAGGGTCGTAGATCTTACCATTGCATTATATTTTTGGGGTCGTAGGTTGTCCGTAGACTTTACCCTCTCCTCTCATCCTCTTAAGGCCGTAGATCGTCCGTAGATCTTACCATCGCATTATATTTTTAAGGTCGTAGATCGTCCGTAGATCTTACCATCGCGTCATCCTTCTAAGGTCGTAGGTCGCCCATAGATCTTACCTTCACTTTATCTCTCCTAAGGTTGTAGATCGTCCGTAGATCTTCCCCTCACTTTACATTTCTTAAGGTCGTAGACCGTCCATAGGTATTACCTTCTCATTTTAAGGTCGTAGATCATCCGTAGATCTTACCATCGCGTCATATTTTTTAGGGTCGTAGATCGTTCGTAGATCTTGCCATCGCGTCATATTTTCTAGGGTCGTAGATCGTTCGTAGATCTTACCATCGCGTTATGTTTTTAGGATCGTAGATCGTCCGTAGATCTTACCTTAGCTTTACCCTCTCCTCGTCTTGTTTTTTTTAGGTCGAAGATCATCCGTAGGTCCTACCTTTGCTTTATCTCTTTTAGGGTTGTGGCTCGTTCGTAGGTCTCACCCTCACGCTATTCTTAGGGTCGTAAGCCTTCCGAAGACTTTACCTTCGTGTTATCTTTAATTTTCTTGCCTTTAGTCATCGCGACGTTATCAACCATATCCTTTCAGTCGCTCTATCACTCACTCCCTTAAAAACCTTGTATTGACACCGTTACCCCAGTACAAGCTACCCTTTTTCAACCATGTTTTATCCATCATGACCAGTACACCAGAAGACCAGTTTGTCTTTCCCCAAGAAGACATTCACACAAGTGAATAACACTCGCACCATCTCCAGGGCAAACTTCGGGTCCTAATATTTAATCATCTTCCACCTTGAACTCTCGAAAGGCTGACGCCAATCTCTCCTTCAGGTTTAAGACGATTAAATAGGGGCAGCTGTCGTACCCCAAATTTGCCCTATCCCTTTTATTTTTGTCTGGCTTTGGACTTTGCATTCCATTTGCATCATTTTATCACTCAGTCATTTGCATATCCCGCATCTCAGGGAATCAGGAGCTTTGGTTTGAAGTATTAGGGCTGTGCCCTCTTTATGTCTAATTTTGTTTTAAAGTTTTCTTATCAGGTGAAAAGGAATTCTTCTGGTTCTCGATTAATGGATCATGGAATGAATTGTGTCATCATGTTACAAGGTTGGTTCTCGCTCAAATTTATCAGAGCCTGGTTTAGGGTTTATTTCCCTATGGGTGTTGGTCAAGATGCTAGGGTTTCGGGTCTTTGGTTTCTGTGAAGATGTTTCTTTCGCCTGCCTCAAAGATGGCTCAAAGCTCAGCGCATTAGGTCAAGAATTTCATCCCCTCGCATTTCAAGTTTCTTCTTAAGATCTCTAAGCCATTGAGTCGAGAGTTTGAGGTTTAAGTTGACGATTGCGAAGTTCGGGCACAAGAAATAATGTTAAAGGTTCATGATAATCAAGACATGTTTCGGTTGTTTAAAGTTATAAGTTACTTGCGATGTGAGTGTCAAAGTTAAAGTTCTGTTTAAGAAGTGCAAGTGTGGTTCAGGCATGATATGAAGATCAAGGTTCAAGCGACCAGTGTTTTGGGTTCGAATTAACCAGTGGAATGAAATTCTCAAACATTTATTTTGTTGGAGAGTTTGATTGGATTTTGAAAGATAAGGCACATTTATTGCTTGAAGAACAAGTTACAACCATTGTTCATGATTTCTCGAGGTTTGAGTTACAAAGTTAAGATGTGCATTCGAATTATTCAAGGGAGAATTTCAGAATTCAAACAAGATTCAAGATTTGTTTAAATTCCATGCAACAAAGTTCATCATTCATAAGATTCATTCAAATTTGTGTTCATTACATTTTTTTGAGACGAGTTACAAAGCTTGGAATCACAAGTACAATTTCAGTTTACAAAACAAAAACAAAAAAAGAATTAAACGTCTTGCTTCCTCTTCAAGTGACTTGTCCTCACTCCTTGCCATGGATTTTTCTCCATCTTTTTGCCTTTTCATCTTCCATCTTGCTTGAAAGAAAAAAAAACAAATAAGCATTGGTTAATTAATTGAAAATTAATCAAGAAGTGTCAAGCATTTTTTATTCTAATTTCATCATAAGCGTTTGCATTTGGAATCAATTAAAGAGGGATTTATTTCTAATCATGGGCCATTTTCTCCCAATTGCAAATCACAAAAAAAGGGTTGTTCTCTTTGGTTCACAAAAAGGAGAAAAGTAAAAATGGCAAATGTTTTCTTATTGCTAAAGCAAAGCACAAAACAGTTCGGAACAGGCCAAACATAACCATGCAAGTAGCAAGCAAAGCAGCAAGCAGCCCAAAGCTGCAACCAACTAGCAAACACGGGCAGAAAAGCAAAGGCAGCAACAGGCATAACAAAACAGTGTTGTAACAAGGCAGCACAGAAGCAACAACAACATAAACAAATAGCATTGTAATAATGCAACAACAAAGCCAAAACAACAAGAAGCAAATGCAGCAGCAAAGCCAAAACAACAAGAAGCAAATGCAGCAAACCAAAATAGCATGGCAGCAAATAACAATACAATTCATAATAAAGCAACAAGCCAACAATCAAAACCTCTATGAATCATCATGTCCCAAAAGAAAACCCTTCAGATTCATTAAAGGATAAAAGCAGATAAGCTTTATGTCATTGAAAGACAAAAGAGGAAAAGAAAAACCTGCATCATACACAACCAAGTTTTCACAAAAATGGATAGAAACAGACCTGTACTCAAAAGACAACAAGACAACATACCAACATTATTCAAACCTCATACGTTCTACCTCCAATTTTCCCCCTTATCTCACTATAAGAAGGGATTGTCCCATTGAGAAAAGGGGGATCTTTTTCACACAGCCTAAAACACAGCAAAGAGGATTTTTGGAGAGCACCCAGCCAACATAAAACTCAGGTGAGATAACCATCCAGCAAAAAAAACTAGAAGGAGAACACACAAAAACTCAGCAAAAGCAAAACAAAAAAAGAGAGAACTTATTGTTTTTGGAAGCCCCATCGGAGAGGCTCCGATAGGTATTTTTATTCCTCTATTACTTCTGCACAACTCTTTCACATATGCCTCCATGTATGTTAGATTCATCGACTTAGTAACCTTTCTTCATGCTTGGATCTTTGGTTAATGCTAAATCTGTTACACACCTGAAACACTAAAACTTTTTAAAAATAAAAAAAAATAAAAAAAATAAAAAGGTCAGTTCAAGTTTCATGATGTTGTTCTTTCTTTCGATAATGTTTCATAAATTATAGTACTCCCTCCCTCTATCATTATTTTTGCTTCAACAACTCAATCTTCCTTCTTCATCCAATCATTTAAATCTCTGCCCTTTACTCCAAGTATCCACTGAAATCACACAAATTCTGCAAGAAAACCTTTAACCTCCCTTGGCTCATACCAATAATCTTCACGTAAAAAAATCAACTTAACCTGTCAACCACAAAACAGAACTTAGACAAGAAATCATACATCCTTTCACACATAATCATATAGAAAATTCGCAACAAAAAAAGAAAAATAGCTTTATTGTACCTCTGCTACTGTCTGCAACAGTAACTTCGAGCCAGCTACACATCCATTACCTTCCATAACCTCTGCTTAATTTCTCTTTAACCTTCTTCGCAAAACCTCAAACAAAAAACTCATTCAAAAAACTTCTGTCTAAACCCTCTTATTGAACACAATTAACAGACAAAGGCATCAAATGAAAACTAAAGAGACTCACCAAACTTCTGTTGAGTCAACTCATCACCATCATCACGTAGTACCCTCATCGCTGTCCATCATCATCTTTAACATTCCGCTACCTTCGGCTCACGGTCTCCGCACATTTCCCTAAGCACTCCCTGTCATATTAATCAATCACAATAGCAGCAGTGGGATAGTAAATTCAGAATTCACAACAACAATTCATTAACAACAAATCAAGATTCGAAAAGATTAAAGAGTACATCGCATGTAGGGTGAAGAAAACGTATACCTGGCCGTGTCTTTGCAAAGATCTCATCGAAATTGCTCCATCGTTCGCGTTTCTCCTACAACTCAAATACCCTTCCTCCTTTCGCCGCACTTCCAAACTCAATGAACACCATCATCACTATCCCTGTTTCCATCGAAGAACCACCATCCACCTCATATCACCGATTCACCTTTTTCCACTTCATCTTATTTTGCTTCTAAAACACGATCGATGTTGTGCTATTATTATCGCATGAGAGCAGGGGATTGAGAGTCGATGTTGTTGTTTTGACCTTGAGAGCCAACAATGAGGAGAGTATAAGGCCGAAAACAGAAGAGGAGAGATGAGAGAAGTTCGGTTGTTGGTATTTTACAGAAAGAAGTAGAAGCGATAATCGGTTGGAAAACTTGAGAAAATAGAGAAGAAGATGAAGAATGGAATAGAGATAACAGTGGAAATAGAGAACAAAGTTGAAGTCTTTTGCAAGGAAGTTGTGATTATTTTTTTGTTTTACTTGGTAACCTAACAAGAGTTTGTTTTCGATAATTTTGTCTGCTTCCCTTCCCAATGCTAACAGCGCCGCCGCCCCCTCCTTATTTCCTTAGGGTTTTGAAAACCCTTCTTTTTCTTTAAAGGACCAGTTCGGGTTTGGGCCTAAATCTAGAGCCCAACCCGATTTGTTTTACCTTTTTTTTCTTAGAGATTACATAACCAAAGGTGTCATTAGTTTAGTGGTTGGGTCAAGTGGTTGTGAACTAAATAACCTGAGTTCAACTCTTAGCTGGGCCATTTTCCTTTTTTCTTTATTCTTTAGCCTTACTTCCAATTTTATTAAATATTGACTTATTTTATTATTTCATTATAAAACACAAAAATATACTTGTTACAAATTAATCTTTTTTTTTGTTAGCATGCTATTTAATCTTTTATTTAATTTTTTGTTATTGTTCATAAATACAAGCTATTTTAATTCATTCTTTATTTTTTGTTATTTATTTAATTATTTAAAAATATACGCTTACAAACTAATCTCTTACCGAATTTTTGTTATTATTCAATTGTCACTCTAATTAAATCATCCATCGTTTAATCTTTATATCTTTCGTCCGTCACAAATCCAAGGGAAATATTTTGACTTCGTTAACTTCACGTCATCAAACAAGTCTCGTCTAATCGTGCAAATACCCTCATTCCTCTTTCATTTGTTTATTATTTTGTTAAAACTTAAGATAATTTCCCCAAAAAACTCGATCTTCAAACTCAAACCTTTTAGGTCAAAACTTCTACGTTAGGTCGTCGTATCTTCGAAATCTCATCCGCATCCACTTTTAGCCAAACAAACCTTTTTTTGACCAAATCAAATCAAAAACCCAAAAACACTCTTTAATCATTACTTGAATTTATTTTAAAACCCGCAAAACACTCAAAATATCAAAACTTCCCCCAAATGGCATGTTATCTCCGTTCTACCGCGATACCGGCCATGCCTATTGCTAGAATGCGTGCGTTAACGTCGCCCACTAAAAAACACAAACAAATCAACCATTTTTTAGAGAAACTACGGTGTTCTGATTCCTTCATTGGATACGTAGGCAAAGGGTCACGAAACCCTCACGAACGCAATAATAAAAAACCATTCATTTCCCTTTAAGTAAGTATAGTTGTAGATAGATTAACCCTTTAAGACAAACAAACAAAATGGATCCCATTGAGTACAACGGATGTGAGGGGTGCTAATACCTTCCCCTCGCATGACCGACTCCCTTACCCTTTCTCTTGGTCCCAAGACCATCTTATCCATTCCCTTGTGGTTTTATCGATATTTCCTCTTCCTCTGGGATAAATAAAGTTCGGTGGCGGCTCTGTGTTTTCTGCCGGTAGCTTCAACACCATTCCATTATTTTTCTACTGCTTTAACATTCAGAGGAATAAGGTCGATGGAAAGTGGGGATGGGTCTCCCTCAAGCAAGGCAATGAGAAGTTATTCAAGGCCTATTTGGAGTATGTCCTCCACTTTAAGGACAAGTATATCTTGGTCCAACCCTCCTCGACAAAGGCGATGTTGAATGTTTTTAGGACTTCACCGCTGCTCAACGAGGATGGGACTCCCTGTCTAAACGAGCTGGGGGAGCCTACTGCGAAGGTGATTTATAAGTTCCCATTCCAATGGACGAGGAAACATTTTGACAGGAATTGGGCTCATATGTTTGGAGAGAGAGGGAGCTCGGAGACGAGGATCTGGAGAGTTTTTCTACTCTGACCGCGTTCGTGGCTCAAATCCCTCAGGTTCAGCGAGTTGGTCGTGGAGGTAGGCCCGTGTTAGATAAGAACGGGGAGCCCGTATATGAGTCGGGCCTCACAAACATCAAGGAGCTCCTCGGAAGTGAGGACCCCGTTAGATATTTGGGTATATATATTTCTTATAGCAGTAAGTGATCATCGTTTGTTTGACTCCTCGTTTTACTAACTATGTTCTTTTTTGTTTGTTTTACAGAGAGCATGAATCCTGCTCAGGAGTGTTTGGCCAAGACTCTTGTTGCCCGAGCGAGGAGGGCTTTGAAGGATGTGCAGGCTGGTGCGGGGCCATCTCCTGCCTCAGGGTCGGGTGGTTCATTCTCAGTTATGGCCAAAATCACTCTATCTCCTGTTGCCGTTTCTTCAAAGGCGAAGAGACTGCAAGCTGATGGGAGTGTCAACCTGACCAAGGAAAAGGGGAAAGGGACGTACGACCTGCCTCCTTGCTGGCTGGAGAAATCCTTTTTTGAGGGGGTAGCTCTCCGTCTTCCCCAGGCCGAATCTCTCCTTCTCGAGGGAATGGGCTGTCCAGATAAGAGGGCGATGCTGGCGCAGGATGCGGGCGACTTGATGCGAATCCTGGAGATAGAGGTCGCTTACACCGAGGGGAGTTCATCCCAGGAGGCAGAGATGAAGAATCTCTGGGCTAAGCTGGGTACGAGCGAGAAGGCCTTAGTTGAGAAGGATAAAACCAGTGAAGTTGTCCAAGGAAGAATCAAGGAAGCTCTCTGAGGAACTTAGGGTTCTGTTGCTCGAGAGAGAGGGTCTTAAGGGAAAGTTAGCGACCTTAATTACTGAGATCACGCCCCGTGAGGATGATCCCAAGGATACTAAAGACCTGAAGACTCGGGCATAATTGGTTGCTCGTTTCCAGTTGGCCATGGATGACGCTCAGGACGCTTCCTAGGGGAGCTTCGAGAATGTCGTGAATCAGATGCGTGTGTTGAACCCTGGCGTCGAGCTCAACACCTCAGGTATAGGGGTCAACTTTTATGTGGTTGGCGACCAGATTCTGCTCCCTGATTATCTCAGAGATATTGTTGCTTAACCGATCGGAGATCCTGCCCAACTGTCGCCCATTGTCGAAGGGGAAGCGGAAGATGATTTGTTTATTTCGGCATGCATTCCACATTTGTTGTATTTCTTTTTCTGGGATTTTTCCTGTTTATGTTATATCCGCACATTATCGGCCCAAGTGGTCGTTTTATTTAAATTTCGACCATCGGTCATTTGCTCTGAAAATTTAACTTGTGTTTTCTACATGTTTGTTGACAAACTAGCCCGTTTAGGATATTTTTTCATATTTTTCTAAGAGTTATATCGGGGATTTGCTCATTTTGTATGTTCGTCAGTGTGGGGAAACTGATCAAATGGCCAGGGTGAATACCGGGCGAGGGCCGAAACTCAGGTCTCGTTTTGAGGAACCCGGGTTCGACGACGTGAACTTCCCGTCGCGAGTCGGGTGTTCTACTATTGTGGCACAAGGACTATGGAGCTCGGTCGAGTTATCCACATCGGGTTGAGGGTGTGCCCGTCCACTGAGTGGAGCCTTGTCCCCTCTGAATACTTTGGGTGCTATGCTCGTGCCTAGGAATGCACGCGTGGTCGGACCTATGTGAGTTTGTTTTGTCGAGAAAGATTGCTGACTGCTCAGTGTTTTTAGCTGTAATATTGTTTTAGATTTTCAGTGTTCCTTGATCGAACGAGCTGTTCCCCTTACAAGTTCTCCAAGTATTAGGCTTCGGACCGTGTTTTCACGTAGACGCAATACGGGCCTTCCCAATTCACTGTGAGCTTGCCCTCGCGAGATTCTTTGCGATTTCTCTTTAAGATAAGGCTTCCGACCTCAAATTCTCCTCGTATGGCCCTGGCGTCATAGTGCATGGCTATTTTTTGTTTGAGTGAGGCCTCTCATAGGACCTCTCATGTTCTAATTTCTTCCACCAGATCTAGCTCTTCATGGAGGGCGACATCATTCATCTCCTCGTCAGGAGGTGCTTCGATTCACTTGGAAGGTTATTCGATCTCCACGGGGATGAGGGCTTTCGTCCCGTAGGCTAGTCGGAATGAAGTCTCCCCGGTGGATGAATGGGAAGTCATTCGGTATCCCCATATCACACTGTGTAGCTCCTCGACCCATCGCTTCTTGGACTAGTCTAACCTTCACTTGAGGCCTCTAAGTATCACTCTGTTTGTAGACTTAACTTGGTCATTCGTTTGTGGATGCTCAACAAAGGAGAAGTTTTGTGTGGTGCCCAGTTTGGTGATGAATTCTTGGAAGGCATGGTCCGTGAACTGGGTCCCGTTTTCGGTGACTATCACGTGTGGGATGCCAAAGTGAGCGAGGATATTTCTTTTGTAGAAGAATAGGACGTTTTGGGCGGTGATTTTGGCCAAAGCTTCTGCTTCTATCCATTTGGTAAAGTAATCGACCACTATGATTAGGTACTTATTCTGATTGGTTTCGACCATGAACGGGCCGATGAGATTTAGTCTCCACCAAGCAAAGAGCCAAGGCAAGGAGAGGGATTTAAGCTCGTTGGGAGGAGATAAATGAATGTCTCTATGTCGCTGGCATTTATCACATTTCTTCACGTGCTCTTTCACGTCTTGCTACATGGTGGGCCAGTAATATCCTGCCCGCAAAGCTTTTCTTGCAAAGGATCCCCGCCTAGATGTTGGCCGCTAATGTGCTCGTGGATTTCGAGCAAGACGCACTCTTCCCCGTTTCAGTCGACACATTTGAGAAGTGGAATGGAAAATCCTCTTTTATAAAGTTTACCTTCGACCAAGACGTACGAGCAAGCTCTCTGCCTGATAATAACCGCTTCTTTTGGGTCGCCGGGGAGTTTGCCTTTAGTGAGGTAGTCGTGTACGGGGGTCATCCAACAATCGTTGTCCCTGATGGCAAATACTTCTAGGGTAGAGGATGGCCTCTGAGTGCTCGGTCGAGGGAGTATCTCTTGTATCACGGATTTGTTTCCTCTCTTTCTCTTCGTGCTTGCTAACTTGGATAAGATATCTGCACAGGCATTATGCTCGCGAGGAACGTGCTGTATGTCCATAGATTTAAACTTCTTTTTCATTTCCTGGACCAGGGCCCAATATTTGGTGAGTTGGTCGTTTTTTGACCTGATATTCACCTCAGACTTGAGAGGCGACTAACTGAGAGTCGATGAAGATTTTCACTTCCTTGGCTCCCAGATCTTCGGCCAGTCGTAAACCTGCAAGGAATGCCTCGTATTCAGCCTGATTGTTGGAGGTTGGAAAATATAAGGCGAGGGAGACTTCGATTAGGGTCCCTTCTTCGTTTTCCAGTATGATGCCCGCACCGCTTTCGGTCAAACGGGAGGCGCCGTCGATGAAGATCGTCCAACAATGCGATCCTCCGGGATCTGTGGGAAAAGTCATTTTAGCTATGAAGTCGGCCAAGGCCTGAGCCTTAAGGGCTTTCCTGATCTTGTATTGGATATCAAATTTAGAGAGCTCCAAGGACCATTTCAATATTCTTCTGGCCATGTCTAGTCTTCCGAGAAGTTGTTTTATTGGTTGATCTATCCGGACCACTATGGTGTGGGCCAGGAAGTAGTGTCTGAGTCTCCTCATTGCATTGACGAGCGCTGGAGCTACTTTTTTCATTTGCTGATATCTTGCTTCTAGGCCCTGTAGGGCCTTGCTCGTGAAGTAAATTGGCGTTGTCCTTCTGGG